>JBCNJP010000009.1:72998084-73100592 GCA_039602395.1 Deinandra increscens subsp. villosa | reverse complement strand
CTCGATTTTCGTTTATTTAAATATTGTAAACTTTGATGTTGGTTAGTCGGGTGAATTAAATTAGTCGTTATCTTGCGATGATTAATTTTGACGGTTGGGTTAAACTTTGGATAATTAATAAACTTAGAATAAAATTTGAGGGTTAGAAGTGAAGGTGTAACTTGTGGTTTGAAACATTAAGTAGTAAAACTAGAGGGGGGGGGGGCTGAATGATAATAGTTATTTATAAGGGAATTAGTCTGGGATTTCACCCCAGACATTATCACGTTCGCGACCTAAGGGGGGAGGAGGAAGGAGAACTTAAACTCTTGCTCTAATCACTAAATTGAGGGTCTTGGGCCAGAAATCGTGAGTGGAGGGGACCAATTTGGGGCTAGGAAATCATCTAAAGCACTATTTGATCATCTCATCTTAGTTCTCATTCAAGTAAGTGGGTATTTTAGTGTGGTGATTTTTATGAACCATGTCTAGGAGTGAAATTGATGATGGAATTAGGATGGTATGTGTTTATATGTTCAATCTATACTTGATTTTTCAGCTGCATGTGCTTGTGATTGAGGTTAGATAGAAAAATTTCAATGGGGGTTTGACCCACTAGGAGAAAATCGATTTCCCTATGTGGGGTTGGGAGGATTGGATTGGTTTTGATTCATATATGTTTGAATGTGGTAAAATCAGTGAAAGTAATGCAAATTTTGTGTATATGATATGTGTTTGATTGAATGAGGTTGGATTGAGGGTTCTAATACATGATAGTGGTAGGAAATTGAATAATGCATATTAGGTGTTTGATGAAATGCCTCAATGAGTGTGGAACCTTGGCTAGATATTGAAATTCATGCCATGTGGTAATTTTGGATATTAAAGGATGTGAATGATTGTTACTAATTGAGTAATCCTTGTGATCAAATAACTTAGGTGGAGAAGCGGGTGAAAGCTCAACCAAACACCGTGAAGGAAAGGACAAGGTTTGACTAACAAGGTAACACAAAAGTATATTGAGTGTTATGGAAATGTATTATGAAATTTGTGTGTTAATAGAAGTGCTAGCATGAAATGGTTTAAGTCATGAAAATGTTATGCTTTGGTTTATGATTATGAAAGAAGTAATGAGGCGAGTAGAATCTTTGACCCATTAGGGGCAAATTGATTGTACCCGTATGGGTTAAGTGTGATCGTTGGGAAGTCCAAGTGATCTTGGATGGGGAAATGGTTAACAATAACCGAAAGCAGTGAACACACCTTTGGGTGAGCGTGATGACTTGATACAAGAAAACTTGTGTCAAGGGAAGTATGTGACTACCTAAACATGTGTTAGATAGTTGAATGGTAACGTGTGCTTATGTGTGTATTTAAGTAGTGTATCTTTACATGAGTATTGCGTAAGTATAAAGATGTCTAACTTGAACTATTGATTGGTTGGAAGCAAGATTTAGTATGGGTTGAGGCTTAACGGGTCAAACAGGATGGGTTGATAGTTCTAACAATTTAACCTGTTTCGTGAACATTGATGACTTATGGGTTGTAATTGGTAAAGGGATTCATGAGCAGGTATGTAGACTTTATCTTAGAATTTTTTTAGTTGAAAAGAATGCCTAAAAATTGAAATGGAACAACAGAGGTGCGTATGATACGCAGGTGGGCGTATCATACGCATGTCTGGAACATTCATACGCACTGGGTACTGTCTACGCAGAGTCATACGCCTGTTTTGAAGGCAGAGGTGCGTATGATACGCAGCAACGCGTATCTTACGCAGGACCAATTTTCAAATGATACGCAGCAGCGCGTATCATACGCAGGCCAGTTTTGAAATACGAGTTTTGGACTGTTTTTGCTCTTACTTGCTGTATGGTTTCAAGTGTTCGGGTATCATGTTATCACTACTAACGTGTTACTAGTACGTGATGGCAGGTAGTAAGCCGAAGTGACGAGTCGGGATCGAGCGTGGAGCTTTTGGAATCGAACATCATGCTTAATGAAGTTGGGAACTATTTTGGGAATGTTTTGAATTTCTAAAACCGCTTGCAACTCTGATAAACTAATGAATGTCACAAGTGGAACGTTTTGTAACTAGCATGTTAAAGTTGGTTTTTAGCAAGTAAATATGTGAAATTTTTCGGCTCGTATTTTTATAAACTTAAATTGGCAATTTCGGCAAGCAGGGTGTTACAGGTTTCCAGTAGCCGGAGATGCTTTTGCGAAGGGGGAGGGTGTCATGGATTATTCAGGAGGAGTGAATGGCTTTGATTACTGAGACCCAGAGGGCACATTTCTCAGTTTTGAAGCGCGAACCCCATTTGGAAATAAGTACGAGATTGGCGTCCCTGAGACTTCTGATACCGAGACCCCCGTTGAGTTATGGAGCCGTGATTCTTTTCCATGCAACCTAAGGGATTTTTTTGTGGGACATCGTATTACCCCAAAAGAAGTTTTTGTGAAAACGTTTGAGTTCGAGAACTTTTCCTCCTTGGGGCAGGATAGAGGATTTCCAACCGTTCAGGTGGGACTTGAATTTTTGTAGGATCGGATCCCAATGTTTTGAGTTTCATATTCGCTCCGATTGGAATGCCCAGATAGGTGAAAGGTAGCTTATCCACTTTGCATTGAAGAATGTTGGCCATGGATACCATCTGATGGGGTTCAATCCCGATGCCGAAGAGACGCCATTTGTCGTAATTGATTTTAAGACCGGAAGATGCGTGGAAGCATCTTAGGAACCGCACAAGATATCGACAGTTAGATTCGCACCAGTCCCCAAGGAAGATGACATCGTCAGCGTAGAGCAAATGATACAGAGTTGGGCCGTCATTTGGCAGTTGAATGCCATTAAACATACCAGATTGGATGGCCATATCAGTGACGATATGGAGTGCTTCCATGGCAATGATGAAGAGGAATTAGGCCTGTAAACAAACCGAACAAACACGAACAGGGGGATGTTCGTGTTCGTTCATTTAACTTTAAGCGAACATGAACACGAACACGAACACGAACATTAGTCGAACAAAAATTTTCTTGTTCGTGTTCGTTCATTAAGGAAATGGTCATGTTCGTGTTCGTTTAAGACTAAACGAATGGTTCACGAACATAAACGAACATAATTTTAAACAAACACAAATTTAAGCGAATATAAAGAACCACACCTTGTTTCCAACAATGTCAAAAATCAAGAAAACATCTGAACGAATGGTTCAAATGTTCATAAATAATTCCAAAATCGATAAAGACTCATCCAACAATCTTAATTTAAGTATTTTATTAATAAAAGTTCTTATATTATTATATTAATAAAAATAAACAAACGTAAATGAACATAATCGAACATAAACGAACACACATACATTAACATAAATAAACGAACATAAACGAACGTTCACGAACATAAATGAACGAACGAGACAGTTGTTCATGTTCGTTCATTTAATTAAATGAACAAAGAATTTTGTTCGTGTTCGTTCATTTAGTAAATAAACGAACATAAACGAACTTCCCGCCAAACGGTTCACGAACTGTTCACTGAACGTTCGGTTTGTTTACAGGCCTAAGAGGAATAGAGAGGGAGGGTCACCCTGCTTTACTCCCTTTTGGATTTGGAATTCATGTGTTAGCGACCCATTGACAAGGATTGAGGTTTTGGATGAGGATAGACATCCTTGAGTCCATGATCTCCTTTTAAGAGGGAAGTTCATTTGAGAAAGAATGGAGTCAAGGAAGTTCCAGTTCAGGCTATCGAATGCCTTTTCGAAATCGACTTTGAATAGCATGGCCTTCTGTTTCTTGTTCTTGAGCCAGGCGATGGTTTCGTTCAACATGAGAGGGTCGTCTCGTATTGATCTATCTCCAACATATGCAGATTGAGTGTTGCTTATGACATATAAGATTACTGCTTTGAGTCGGATGGCAAGGACCTTTGAGATGAATTACTGAATTAAGTGTTACTACTTTGAGTCAGATTGAATGTTGCTTAAGGTTAGAATTACTGAATTAGGATTTTGAAGTTAGGGTTAGATTTGAATGGTATACATGTATTCTTGAAGGAAATTAAGAAATCTCTTGTCGATTAAGGGTTTTCAAACGTATACATTTTCGTTGAGCAAACACTCTTACCCGATTGTTAAATTATCACGATAGACATGATTTTTATGCTAGGCATATCAAGTTTGTGATGCTTGCTTGGGAAAAACTTAGGACGCGTTTAGTTGTGGAAACACACCATGTTTTCCAAAAATGGTTTTCCAAAAATGTTTTTCCAAGAAAATATAGAAAACAGAAAACGTGATTAAATCATAATTTCTAAAAAAGTTTTCCAAGAAAACGAAAAACGGTGTTTTCTACTTTTTAACTTAATATTAACGAACTACATTTTATTTTTTTTCCAAATTTTCTATTTTCAGTTTTTCATCATATATGTACCTATCTCATATGCACCCAGCCACCAACCCACCTATCTACCTACAACACTCCTACCCATCCAGCCACCTGCCCACATACCTACCTACCACTCATCCATCCACCCACATATCTCCCTACCCACCCACCCACCTATCCACCACCTAACCACCTACCTATCTACCACACCTACCCACCCAACCACCCACCTACCCTATCACAAAAAGATACGATTGGGGTGGGGTGGGATAGGATAGGGTTGGGTGGGTTAGGTAGTGTAGGATAGGATTGAGTGGGGGAAAAAATACCAAAATGGTCATTGACCAAAATTAAATTAAGAAAACAGCCATCGACTCACCAATTTTCTGAAATGACCTTTGACCTTTAAACAAGCGAATGAATGTGGCGAATAGCCTAATATATACATGTCTGGGTGAATGTACTTCAAATAAGGGAATTTTATGTTTTAATATTAACTTTTTAATTAATTAAGTTCTTTAATGTGTTTTTACTTAATAATTTAAATTTGATAACTATTTTAAAAAATCTAAATACATAGTATTTTATAAAAAAAAATTTCTAAACATTTTAACCCAAGTTTTATTAAAAATGGAGTTGTTTTTAAAAAAAAAAACAATTAAGTCTCATAACAGACTTTCTATAACTCTTAAAAAAATAACAAAAGCTGAAGATAGTGAGCTCTTAGCCTAGTAGTTAAGGGGGAGGTGGTAGGACTTTGTCTTACCTGGAGGTCCTAGGCTCTATCCCAGACATAAGGAGTTCTTTGGGGATTTATGAAGTTAGTTTACGAGTAGTGTAGATTTAGTTGTTCAAACAAAAACATGTAAAGTGATTGGTTAAGAATATAGCAAAAAGACGAGTTCAAATAAATAGAGTTTTCTAGTTTGAGAGAATGTGTAAGTAATTATAAAATTTTTTAAAGAGTTCGGGTTCAAAAGAAATAGTTTTTAAACTTGTAAATTTTATAAAAAAAGTTTCTTTAATAATAATTTTATGTAACTCAATACTATAGTTCGAACTCACACTCTTCAAAATTTATATAAAAAAAAGTTTCTTTAAAATATAGAAATAGTTCGAACTAACATTCTTCAAAATTTATTAAAAAAAAAAGTTTCTTTAAAATATAGAAATAGTTCGAACTAACACTCTTCAAAATTTTATGCAATTCCTTATACTTTTTCTCCAACTACAAGACTATTTTATTTAAACTCATTTTTTTATAATAATTTTAACCAATCATTTTATACTTTCTCTTCGTTATTTTTCTAAAAAATTATAGAAGATTGGTTACGGGACTTAATTGATTTTTCTTAAACAACTCCGTTTTTAGTAAAACTTAAGTCTAAATGTTCGGTAAAAAATTTTATGAAGTACTGTATATTTATTTTTTTTTAAAAAGTTATTAAATATAAATTATTAACAAAAAACATATTAAGCTGCTTAATTAATTAAAAGAAATAAAACTTAAAATATTAAAAATGAATTCATTAAACTTTTGTCATTCGCTATTATGTTCATTCGCCATCTCCATTCGTCATTATTAAAGTTTTAAAATTTATTTTTTTATTAATATTTTTGGCGAATACAGTTGGAGAATATTGTTTAAATTGACGAATATTGTTTGAAAGTGGCGAATATGAGTCATGAAATAGCGTGTATACTTGGCGAATATGATAAAAAAATAATGATGTGACGCTTTTTGATTGGTCTGACATTTTAGTAAATAGGTGAGTCAAAGGCTATTTTGTCAATTCAATTTCGGTCAATGGCTATTTTAGTAATTTTCCCTTGAGTGGGTTAGGGTAGGTAGGGTGAGGTAGGGTAAAGTAGGGTAAGGTGGGGTAGGGTAGAGTGGGGGTGGGTGGAGGGATAGTCTGGGTGTGACTCGGGTAGGGTAGGGTGAGGTGTGACAAACAAGTAGATTTGAATATGTTTTCTTATTTTTTAATATGAAAATAAAATTTTTATTTTTTAATTTTAAACACATTTTTAAAAAAAATCATATATTTTTTAGAGATGACAAACTATTTTCATTTTCTAAAGATTAGAAATGAAAAATTATAAAAAATTCTGCATAACTAAACACGCCCTTAATCTTTCATGAGTTAAAAATGGTTCAGTTTCATACAAAAACCGTTACTAAAAAGGTTGTGCAATTGTTAGTGATTATAAGTTAGTTAAAAACTAAAACCACATAGATAATGATATCTGTATAATATAAATTTTAATTAAAAAAGATGACGAGCTGTTATCTTGATGGATTAAAATTTAAAAAATATATATATATATCAAATACTTTGCCATATAACTCTTGATGGACTAAAATTATACAAAAAAAAAAAAAAAAAAAAAATACTCTGCCACACGCCCGTTGCCAAACTGCATCATCTTTCCCTCACGGTTCATTTTTAAGGAGAGTGAGATAAAGACAAATTTTATTTTTAAGAAACATGGAATCCATCGTTCCGTTTGTTAAAAGCAAAATAAAGAAAGTATACAAGAATAATAGAAGAGGATAAAAGAATATGGGGCAATAAATCGAAGTCTAGATTACCATATTTTTAATAAGTATGGAAAACAAAACTAAAAGTTACAGAAAAGAAAAAAAAGCTAATTACTTTTAAATTTTGCTCCTACAGACTACAGTCCTACTGACCCCATTTGTGCCCCATAGTTTTCATTTTCTCCAGCTGCAACTGTGTCACCTTTTCCATCAAATCTTTGGTTGTATTTTCTGCTTCCTGTACAGAAGTATATAAACAGCCATTTATTTCAGTCAGTGTACTAAAAAAATTTAAATATTCGGGAATAAATATAACTGGCACAACAAATAAATACTAAATAAAGAAGAAAAAACCAACCTTCAGCTTCTTCTTTAAAGCCTCCTCCTCGGCATCTCTACGCTCTCTTTCCTCTGTAAATATCGCTAGTATACTGTCCTGCTCCTTGTTTAACGCCTCGTATTTTTGTTTTTCTTCCTCAAGCTGATCATACGAAATAACAATGATATAATAAAAATGGTGTATTGGTGCATGTCAGGACTCATGTGGATGGTTGGATAAGGATGTAACAGGTAATCAAGTGAACCCAAAGTGGGTCAAGTTTATATAATTACAAAAAGGGACAAAAGTTGCTAACTGCAAGGTCACTTGAAACTTTTTTGTAAAAAGTTTAAAAACTCAAGTTCCAATTTCCTTTCAATGTTGCGAATTCATTTTGAGAATTTGGCTTCTGACCTATATTTGTTGGTTTATATATGTTAACATGGCGTCCCAAGATGAGGTGAAGTAAAATCAGCTATTTTACACAAACATCCATGTCATCAATTTAGAAAAGTAGAATGCCACGTCAGCAACGAATGTAACCACGTGTTGCAGTATAATCTTGTCAAAATATCACACCATAGAAAGAAACTTAATTCCTATAAAAGAAACTTTTTTTTGAACGCCAAACATACACACCCACTAATTTCTCCTAAATTACATGAGAGGCACATGACCTCCATTCTAAAAGGCTTACACCTCTACCAATTAGGCTAGTCCCATATTGGCATTTGTAACCAGAAAACTTGATTAATCTCTAGTGACATTCTCACAAAATTATAATAATTAAAGAAATGTAGGAGGTTACTACTATTCATCTGAACACAATCCAAGATGACTTTCAATCAATTTGATTGACGAGTTTCCTTTTTGGTTAACTCGGTGTAGCCAAATTGAGCTCTTAGTGAGATACCCGAGAAAGGCCCACTAAAAGCTTGAATTGAGTAGAGTTTAAATGAGCCCGTGCCTAAATTAAAGCCCCTTCGATAAACGAGTCCAAGCCCTAGCTTCATATATCAAGCTTTATTTACTAGGCTCGCAAGCCTAAGCGAGCATATTACTTATAAAAGATAACTTTTATTTATTATAATAAATATATGCTAGATAATAAGTTCTACTTTATATATAGTTATGATTAAAGCAGCTAAATAAGACATAATATGTGATGTGTATAAAACTAAATTTATAATTATATATGGAGAAAAATGAAATATTTAAGTGGTTAATAAGTAAAAAATGAGCCGAGCTCGAGCTCGAGCTTAGAAATTTTCTCACAATCGGAGCTCAAATTGGAATATAGAGCTCAAAATGAGCCAAGCTCTGAGCCTAGGCAAGATCAAGCTCGGATTGGCTAGCTTACACCCCTAGTGATTTATCCCATTAGAGATAATATATAAACAAATCAACCCATTTATAGGTAAAGAGGAAAATGTGGTAACTACCTGCACTTCAAGTTCTTTGCAACGATTTCTTTCAGATTCTAAATCCTGCAGCAGATCACCTAATATCTCTTCTTCTCTCCTTTTCAATCTATTGAGATATAAAACATTCATTAATATGTGTAACAGATTTTAATATAATAAAGATTAGAAAATGACGCACCTTTCCTTCAACTCACGGTTCTCTTCCATCAACAGTTGTAAACTAACAGTGCTAGAACTTGGATGAACGGCTACATTCCCATTAGCTGGAGACTGCCAATTTATAAGAAGTGAGTTTTACATATATGTTTTCCTGATTTTACAGATACGGTTTAAACTAGGTGAGAAATAAAAACCAACCTAGCAACGAATGACTTGTTCAATAGCTAGATCTTTTATTAGCTAACTTTTTAAAAATTTGCTGATGTAGCATCTAAGTGTATATGTTGAATCATATACTCCATGGCAACAATTGATAATTATTTCTAAATATAAATTTGAAAAAAATATATATATTTTTGCAACCTTGAAAATTAATTTGTTTCTCACAAGGATTTTTCTGCTTATAAAGCATCTTGGCATGTTTTAACCAGCACCACATCAGCAATTTACATGATACATTTTATTACCAATTGTAGCAACGAATGATGTTGGTTGCCTGCTAAAATCAGTAATAAATCGTTGTTTGTAATTTGTGCCTTATTTATTGGTAACTACAATGAGAAAGAAAAAAAGTCCTGCCCTTATAAAAACCCCCAAATATCTGGAAATTACCCTTAAATGAGGTGGTGTGCTAACTTGCATCAGTTTCGCACCAGCAGAAAGATCAGGATTTCGGACCACAAGAGCTGAACCCGACCGAGCTTTCATACTCGTGAATCCTGTTTGAGAGGTATTACCGTTTGCACGTTGTGTATTCATAGCAGTTTGAGAATCAACATCATGGACGTTTTCGGTCAAAGGTGATGTTGACTCGGAAGAGCTTGCACTTACACCATGAACCCTATTTGATTTTTCTCCTTTTTCTCTCGTATTAATATTACCGTTGGCGGGTGCAGTTGGGAATATATTAGGTTTGTTTATTGGTCCCTCGCTTCGAGGGCTATGTGAAGAGAATTTGTCTCGTTGTTGAATGGGTATCCTGGGACTTTTCCTTGTAGATGGTTCAGCTACGTCATCAGGATAATTTTCTACAATAACCACAAAATGATACATAGTTTATATATTTAAAATGTAAATGATAAATTCATATAGTTGATTGGCTGGAACAGAATGATATGGTAACGGAATGGATTGAAATGATAAAGGAATTGAATGAATGAGGTAATGGAATGCATTATTCCATTTCATTAACATGTTTGGTTGGCTTATACATTATTTAAAATAAGTTACCAGATTTTTTATGAACATATTAAACATTATAGAAGATCATCACGACCTCGATTAAGATGATAATCAAAAGGCATATTTTCTAA
The DNA here is from genome assembly GCA_039602395.1 of Deinandra increscens subsp. villosa. NCBI lineage: Eukaryota > Viridiplantae > Streptophyta > Magnoliopsida > Asterales > Asteraceae > Deinandra > Deinandra increscens. Next base: position 73,090,461 of record JBCNJP010000009.1, on the reverse strand, counting down.
GCAGTATAGTTGAAGCTTTGAGATTTTTAAAAGATTTTATGTTCTTAAAGATGCACATAATACCGACATCACGTCACTCGTAGGGTCCAGGTGCAACTGCATTTATCAATATAGAAACAGAATACAGAATAACAAATAAGTTAGAATCAGGTCGATGTTAGAGATCGGGTCGATGTTAGAGAGGTCTATTAGTTCTCTGATGTTGTGAAACTTCAAACTTATGTTATTCCAGCATTCAAAACACCACCATAAATTTTTCTAGGCCTTTTAACTGAATTAAAATTTTAATTTAGAATAAGAAAATAAAGAGTAATAAAACAAATACCTCGGTCCTCCAGATTTTTCTTGTTACGTCTCGGAGCGTAGCCTATTTTGTGACAGTATGTAGTCCTGAATCAAGAATTGTTTATGTTTAACTGACAAGTTATGATAATATATTAATAATAATAAGCACATTAGCATCAACAATATATACCTACCAGTACGTCTTCTGCATTTGAATAAGGCGTGACTCAAGTCTTTGAAGAACAGTAGTGCGCTCAAACCCTTGTTTGTCATGAGCTGGTTCAACAAAATTAGCTTCCAATACACCTAACCAACAGCAAGAAAAAAAAAACATCAAGAAGATAGCCAGATTGGTTAATTAGCCATGAACATAACTTCTCTTCTGAAGGGGTAAATATCAACCTATGACCCCACGACCATCACTTCCTGCAGCATTCCAGATTCTCCAAAATGGCTGTAAAACAAGAAGCATCACCACAAAAGAAATAAAAAGAAAAAGAAGCAAGATAATGTTGCTTTATATTAAGTGTGGAATAAGGGGTGTTCACGGTTAGGTTCAAATGGTTTCACGTAAATTTTGTGCCAAACCACCATATGGTTTTAAGAAATGACAAATCAAACCGGCTAGGTTGAGTGGGTCCGTCCAGCCGGTTTTACCGGTTTAAAGGTCCACATTTAGTGGTTTGAACTGCATTTTTTTCAAAATTAACAGTTACTTTAAATTTTGTAAAATGGTAAAAGATGGTTCATGATCATAAATTCATAATACATATACATAACTACATAATCCAAAGCTAAAGGAAATAAAAATAATAAAAGCTTAAACGACCACTTTGGATTTACAAAGCCTATTCCGAGTTTGAAACCAGACGGAACAGTTAAACTGCTAAACCGTGAAAACAGAATAGTGGACCAAATTACATGGATCTCAAACCAAACTTGCTTTGGTGTGGTTGGTTTGTTTGGTTTAAACGGTTTCTGAACACCCATAGTGTGAAGTCCTAAACATCAACAAAAGTCAAACCTTGATAAGTCTGTTTTTATGATAAACATTGAACCCTTGTACATCAATATGAGCTTTGGCATCTTTTACAAACCCCACAGTAACTAAAGCAAGCATCTGTTATATAAAAGAGAAAAAGAAACTATTATAAGAACACTTGGACAGAACACAAGCAACAATTTTCAAACAGAGATGACAAGTCAGTCGGGTAACAGGTCAAAGTGGGTCATGTTGGTTTAAACAGGTTAGACACCTTTGTCTGAAGTTTTTTGTAGATAAATAGTGTCAAATATGATTTACATGTATTATATTATATTAATTATGATCTAAATTTTAAAAAAAAGGAGGATTCTGTGTGTTAAAATAGATGTGTCCGACACTTTCCCAGCTCAGCTAAAAAAAAATAGTTACCCGTTGGAGATTAAAAAAAACAAACAAAAGAGAGCCAACTCTTCTATTACATTTGAATCCTTGGGGACCCCTTCTAGACCAGGCTGTGGGCGATATGTGATCTCTTTTGTCAACATCATATCATTAACTATATTATGATGCTCAACATCCTTCCCGCGAAGGATCATCCGGAAGTTATGAGGAACTCGCAGGTAGAGAATTGATGCATAACTCTGACAAAGTTAAAAAAATATATCGTCATCAACCCATGATCAATCAACAAGATAGCATTATAGTTTAGTTGTAACAAAAACTTATGGCAACCAAAATAAACATACTGATGAAGTGTAAGGCAGTTGTTAAATGGAGGGGTGTTTGGATTTGCGTTTTGGAACTGATTAGTGAACAATTTTTAATGTTTGGCTTACTCACAGGTCAAGTTTCAGATAATCATTCTAGTACCAGCTGTAAGAAAATTAATTACACGATGATAAAATAAAATTGCCATCACCCATTCTTTTAACCTAATTCGAGACTTGAATATACATAGCACAATTATCACTTTTGCTCATTTTATCTATTAATTTTTATATTTATCAAAATCTGTCAACACAAAACATTCTAACTATCTCATAATTAAAACTTTAAACAGCAGAAGCACATCCAAGCGCTACCTTCTGCAGTTCATTTGATCAAAAACTGTTTTGATTATCTAATATCACATAATCTGAGAATCACTTCCAAAATGCACAACCAAACACACCACAAACGACAGCAACTAATTATAGGAGCAAGGTTTACCCTGAGTGAGTGACGATACGTCAGGAAATGTCTAGAGTTCGGATATTGCTGTGCCATTTCTATATTTTTCTCATCTCGATTAACACCTCGAATTTGGATATCCTACAAGATGCAAATTTTAATGTCAATTACGCTCCAGAAATACTGATTATGTGCTACCATAAAGAAGTAACATATATTTCAAGGCTAACATAAACAAACATGATTATCGGTATCAAAATCAAGCTCTAATTGTTCTCCATCATCCTCCCATAGATTGTATATGATTATGCATGTACCCTGATCCTTCATATGATCAAACTACAAGACAAAAAGAAAAAAAATCAATAGCATATTCCTTAAAAGAACTAATATCAAACATATAAATCATATTTGTAATCCCGTTAAAAAAAACATATCTGTAATCATATTGCAAATAAGATTTCAAATACAGATAAAACAAAACAGAAACTTTTTTAAATAAGATTTAGTAAGATACAAACAAAATGAACAAAAAGTGTTTCAGGTCAACCCAATCCAGCCCATATTGCCCATACCAAAAACCTACCCATTGTAACCCGTTAACCAGTCCCTGCAACCCACCCATTTTGCCACCTCTAATAACAGGTGTGTGTGATTTACAGCAAATTAAAAATCCCACTATCAACATATATAAACCATGCAGTTGAAAATATTACTTGTTTCAAGAGGTCTGATTCACTTGAAAATGGAGACCATTGTACCATGGCCTCAAGATTTTTATCCCAATCACTCGCTGATGATCGTTTCATCTTCCTCCATTCTTGACCATCTTGTTCATAATCAAGCTATTTAGCGTATCAACAACAACCATAAACAAACAAATAATACAAAGTTACTTTCCATGAAAAGATGGATTAAACAAAATCAAAATCTGATTGCAACCTATCTACATCTTTTGAGATAACATTTTATGAAAAGGTCAAAGGCACTATGCTTTCAGGACTTAATAATTTGAAAGATTAACTCATTAGTGAAAGCTGCAACTTGAAAACATGTGTTAATTTAATTACCATGGGAACTACTATATCTTCCTTCCCTGTGCGTCGCAGAAATGTGTAGGACAATAGACCAATGCTCTGTGTAGACCTTCAAGTCAAATATTGAAGAAAATGTTATTAGTTAGCGTTTTTTATAATGTCACAAGCAGCTATACAGCTACCGGAACCAAATTGCTAACATGGAAATTAAGATGTGAAAGACTCGGTCCAAACGATTAAAACCAGCAAATTGAACTGAAACCTGACTGGACCAGTTATATACGGTCGTTTTTGGTTCATGATATGAAAAGATTCACTTATTATTAGTGGTCGTGTTCAATTCAGTACACTATGTTCAGTTCAGTTCCAGTCTTTCCTGGTTCCAACATTACACGATCTGGTTCTCAGTTCCAATAATTTCAAATAACAATTCAATCTGTTCTGGTCCGGTTCTGGACTGCTGCACACTCCTCATACTCTTAACAAAAAGCTTTGTCAATAACATAAATGGACCACAAACCTTTTTCCATTTTTCCCAGCGCATCGAGAGAAGACGATAACATCAGCTCCAAGCCTCATGGTGCTTGTTTTGAAACCATTTCCATCTGTTGAAAAAATAACACAAAGGTGCATAAAAGAATTGCAACGATCTGGATGCCAAATTGCAACCTTCCTGACCCAAAAATATAAGGCATCTTGAAACGGATTTAGGCCAAAATGGGTACTTTCCAAAATTTGTAAACTTCTTATATATGTAAATTATATTTATATATATATTTTGAGATTTTGACCATAAGTAAACTTTTAAAAGACGGTGATGTCAAATGGTTTTAATAATTTAGAATACAACTTATACTTTGGCAACTTTTGATCCATTCTATTTGACCAGTTCCCACCTTAACTATTTTTTATCTTTCTCGTTTGACCAGTAGAGATAAAACATAACTGAATTGCCCCTTTCTTAAGTAATGGGTCAAAACTGTCACCTTCAACAAAAGGGATAAATTTGATTAGAGTGATAGGAAGGCCACCTACACTGTCCAATTGTATCCTTGACCTTGCTTTTCAAAGAATATCCAAGAGACATACAATGTCTCATTTTCTCTGGGTCCATCCCACCACCATTGTCTACAATAAATAGTGCAGGAAATACTTGAAAAAGATACATAACTAGCACAAAGGAATCATATAGTAGATGGTTAAGTGATGCTTACCTTCAACCAACAACATTCTATTGTTATCTTTCTTGTTTGTTAGCATATCAATTTTCACATACGTGGCACCGTTACAAACCTAATAACAAAATGGAAAAGGATAAAAAAAATGCTTGCAGGGTCAATGAGTAGCTCATCAAAATAATTTAACATCATATATACAAACGTAGGCAAAGTACCTCATCTAGTGAATTGTCCAAAAGTTCCGCAAAAGCTGCATGAGTACATACATATAGAACAGCCAATGAGCATGTCAAAACAAGTGGATTTAAGGAAAAAAACCTAAAGAGAAATAACCAATAGATGGAATAACATTACCGCCAAGAACCCATTTATGACTAGTTGCATTGGAGTGCAGAAACCTTGGATGAACCCTCAAATGATCCATACCACCTATAGAGATGAAAAAAGTGAGGTATAAGACTCGCTCTAATTATTTAAAACAACTAGCTTCTAATAAAGTGCATATTTAACTATACAAAACTGTAGATGAAAGATAACTGTAAGCCCTCCCACCCTACACACAATTTTCACATTAAAACAATTTTAGTAAAATGTCAAAATGGAAGATGTGCACACCAGCTTGCAATTTCATGTTATTACAAGTAATTTAAATTTCAAGATACAAACAAATATAGAGATCAAGACAGATTCAGAGACATGTAGCTAGTAAGATGCAGCACACAAACGAGACCAAGAAGCATAAAACTACAACTAGATACAGAGCAATCCACCAATTACAAACTGCCATGGTGCTAAAGAGATTTTTTTTAATGTATAATCATGAATTTATAATAACTTATGCCCCTATTAAACTTGCTTATAGTTTTGTCAACCTTTCCACAGATAAAGAATACACATGTCATGTTACAGCATCTTGATTCACATCAGTTTTTGCTATTCTAATATATTACAACTTTACAAGGACAGTCTGATGTACCATCACAAGGGTATGCCATAACTTTTCACTCATCTGACTCCATTTTTTCATTCATATAAATCAGTGCGACCCTTGCTCATGTATAAGTCTTATAAAATCATATTTAGATGTATGATTAACATAAAATGGTTGAATCCTAAATCCAAAAGAACAGCAAAAAACTCAGATATGTCTGTTGAACTGTAAGCCAGGAGGAAACAAGTGTCTTAAGAAGTGCTTAGTCATCTACTGAGCGCCTAAAGTTTTTTTAGCTAAGTGGATACTTAAGTGGACCCATTAAGCGGTCTAGAATTTGTTTTGTTACTTTGTAAAACATAGTTAAAATAATATAGCCTCCATATAACTAACAGTTCGTAAAGGTATAAGAATTACAGTTCTAGTATTGTGTTATTTTGGTAAAATTACTTTTCATTAACCAAGTGTATGAAAACTCATACGATTCCTGTTATGGATCAATTGGAAATTTTGAAGATCAACCCCATCAAGCAGACACGCGTTAAACTTTTTTGCTGTTCTTGCGACTTCTAACATTTAAGTTCCATAAAATCACCGTAATCTAAAATTGATCTCAAAACGCTAGTAAAACTCTGTTAAACTAAGTTTAGAAAATTAATAACATGATCATCATAGATCCCCAACACATGCAATTAAATCCCCAAACATGCAATTAAATACAGTAACTCTCCAATCACCTAATTAAATTGGCAATTAAAAAAGTCATAGCTCGCAGCGCCTTTCCACATACCTGAGGAAGCATTCCAATCGCCATCGGAACGACCTTCGAAATCACCGGCTTTCCAAAACTGCTTACAACTCTGTTCCGGCGAGACACGATTTCCTTTCGCGCGTTGCAATGTCGCATCCTTAGGCGGCAAAGGATCTAAAAAACCTACCGGAAGAACCACACCGTCAGCAGGTTTCTTCCGCTTATTACTCCCGTCATCATCACCGCCAGTCAAAACCCTAGATCTCTTGCCGTTACTAATTCCGTCGCCGGAAGAAGGAGAATCGTCATCTGAACTGTCGAGATCAATCACTGCAATCTTCGAAGCATCCTTCGGTTTAGTATAAGCGGTTTTGGTATCGTTCACAGGTTCAATGTATTCTTGCTTAACTTCAACTCCGGCCATCACGGCGGCGATCGTCTACCGGCGGCGAGTACGAATAATAACCGTACTGTAATCCAATCCAGTGGTGAATCACTTTTCACGGTGAAAAAGTGGAGCGTGGAAAGCACTTTGCTCGAGGAGAAATTATGGCTGTGGAAGTTTTAGAGTACGCGCACTCTGGATGTTTCTTCTCCACACGAAGCTATATATATCTCTCAATCAAATAATAATTAAGGTTTATTAAAGGAGTAGGTTTACCAATAAAAAACAAATACTTGTGTAGCCTCATACTTAATACATACCAATAAAGTTAATATAAATTTATTAGGTTAGTCACCAGTATATACGAGCTGAATTTAGGTTTATAATATTAAATGAAAATAAAAACGGTTAAGGAATTTGAAATTATGTTTGACGTAAAATCCTTATAAAACATTAAATGTTTAAATGATCATTTAAAATATTAAAGGAATTGATTATGTTTGACAAATTCTTGATTCGTTTCCTTAAAAAAGACTCAAATTATTAAGTAAATTTGTCATATCTTTATCAATTTTGTCAATTTTTTGGAATGAAAATTTAGTTTGAACTAAATTGGTAATTAGTCTTAATGGGTAATTTAATAAACAAGTTGGTGACTCGCCCTTGCTTCGCGGCGGGCCACCCATTTACCAGTCAGTTTAAGTTCAAAATGTTTTAGTGTGGTTAAAGTATAAATCTATAAAGAAGTCGTGACTAAAGTTGAAAAACTCTAAAAGTATAATAATAAAAGAAAGTAGAAAAGTTAAGAAGTCTAAAACGTAATAAAACTATAAAAGTATATTAAAAAACAAAAGTAGAAAAGTTAAGGGGTATAAACGTAAAAGTATAATAAGTCAAAGACTCTAACTTAAAATAAAAATAAAAATAAAAAAGTGAAAAACTTAAGGGTATAAAACGTAACCAAAGTAGAAACTATATATAAAAAAAAAGTTGTGTTCAAAGCTAAGGGAAATAAACCGTAAAAGTCTAAAAGTTTCGTAATTAAAGTATAAAACTATAAAAATGTCGTGGTCAAAGTCAAAAATTCTAAAACTATACTAAAAATGAAAGTACAAAAGTTAAGGGTTTAACATAAAAGTCTAAAAGTTTTGGGTCAAAATATAAAACTGTTAGAGCATATACCTATGCTATGATGTGTCTCGTGTATTGTATCTATGTGAGCGTGTCTTAGTATGGGTTTTAGTGACAATATCATTGGCGCCGGACCAAATGGTCTGCCGGACCAAATGGTACACCTGTACCATTTGGTACGCAGCCTGTTTAGTCACTAAGTATAAATAGGTTGGGTTAGAATGATAGCTTAACACTTCTGTCATTCTACACCTTTACTGTGTGTTTTGAAGAGAGAAACTAGAAAGAGTCTTCTTTGTATCTTCAAGTGATCAATAAGAATTCTCTTATTTACATCTGTGTTTTCTACAATTGGTCAAAGCATGCAGTAGTAAGATCGTATCTCGGTTTTACAAGTGGTATCAAAGCATTTGGTTGCTCTACTGTTGTGTTTTTGATCAATTTTCGGATTTTTAGAGTGAGAAAGTGTGGGGTTTTCTTCATTTTTCATCAAATTCTTCCAATTCCGAGTGTTTCCGAGGTATGATTTCTGAGTGTTCCTAGTGAGTTTTCGCACATTTCTGAAGCAAATTCAAGTCCAAATTGTCAAAATTCGTGAAAATCCGTCAAAATCAGCGTGGTACGTTTTTGGTCCGCCTCAAGAACATTTGGTCCGCTGCTTGTCCGCCGTTGGTCCGCTAGGCAATCTTCAAGTTGGTCTGTGGCAGTTATTTTTTGGTCCGCCGTACCATTTTGGTCCGCCGTACCAAATTTTGTCCGCTGAAATCTGGTCCTCTGAATTCTGGTCCGCTGGCAGTTTCTTCAAAGGGTCATAACTTTTGCATTGTAAATCGCTACGAGAGCTATAAGTACTCAAATTGATCGTCTTGACGAGCTTTACATTGTTCGTTCAAAGTTGATTTTCAAAATCAAATTCTAACACCTTCGTTTTTGAGTTTGAAGTTTTGAAGTATCATTTTCGGTGAAAAATGTCTGATTTTCAAGCGTTTGCGGCTATGTAAAGCATGGTACAAGCTATGCTCAATTTTGATAATGAAATAGGAACAAGTCAGAAAGTTCCTAAGCTGGTAAAGTTGGAAGATTATCAAAATTGGAAGCAACGTTTTTTTGCATACATCAGCACAAACGATATTGATTTATGGATTCCAATTCAAAAGTTGTATGTACGTCCAACTGCAGATGGAGAGTATAAAGAAATTCAAGATTTTGATAAAGATGAAATAAAAAGTTATGAGCTTGAACAAAAGGTTTATGGTTATCTTACCATGGCTTTACCTACCGAGTTGTTGCATCAATTCAGCACTTGCAAGAAAGCTAAACAGTCGTGGGATGCTTTATCTGCTCGATGCGAAGGTAATGACCAATATAAGAAGAGTATACGAAAAGTGTTGAACAAGGAATTTAAAAATTTTCAACATTATGAAAAAAAAATATTTCTGCTCTTGTTTCAAGGTTTTCACATCTAATTAGTGAGATGAAAGTGGTTAAAATTGAAAAGACCGAGGAGGAATTGAAAGAGAAATTGATGGAAGCATTACCGGAAAAGTGGGAAAACTATGTATTATTGCTTACTCATGATAAAGAATATTCTGCATTGTCATTTCATGATTTGACCGGAAAGCTTCATGCTAGAGAGATGGAAATGATGACACCAAACAAGTCAACTGCTCAATTCCAAAATCCTGAAGTGTATCATAGTCAAAATTTTGCAAGTATCAATGCAAAGTCTAAATCATTTGGTGTTGATTCAGTAAATCCACCTCAAACAGCTTTTGTTGCTGGTCATGGTTCAGGAAATTATGGAAATTCATCAAGAGGATGTAACTTCACTATTCCAAATCATTCAAGTCCGACTTCATATTCAGCAAAAACACCGGATGAGCACTTGGCATTAATCTCAGCCTTGTTATCTTCATATTATGGATTGTTGAATGGTGGTTTGACAACATCTAATCTGATTGAAGAAGATTTTGATCAGATTGATCCTGATAATCTTGAGCAAATGGATATCAATTGGCAATGTAGCTCAAAGAGTTAAAAGATTCAAAAACAAGACATGATTTCAAAGTTTAAATCCAGATGGCAAGGTTGGAATAGATAAATCAAAAGCAAAATGCTTCAAATGTTCTAATTTCGGACATTTTGCTCGTGAATGTTCAAAAACAAATGTTTCTTCATCCAAGTCTCCAACAACTTTAGTTTCTCAAGTTGATAAACAATATAACTGAGGACGAACTTCTGATGATTCTCCACCCCTTGCTTTAACTGCTATTACTTCTGAATCAAAACCCTGGTATATAGATTATGATTGGGCTGCTGAGGAAGGTGATGAGTCTGCATTTCGTGTTCTGATTGCTCAAGTTGTTCATAGTGATGATGAAGAAGACGTAACTGATTCTGAATCTGAAATAAGTGGTTCTGGAAATAGTGGCTATGAATCGGTTTGTGAGTTTTGTTCTCAGAAAGACAAGAAGATTCAAGAGTTGATAAAAGAAAATGGGTTGTTGATTGAGGCAAATAAAAGAAGGATAGAAGAATTGGCCAATGAACAACAAAAGTCAAAAGATCTACGTCAAGAATTGTTTTCTCAGAAAGGAAAGTTTTCAGATTTTCAAGCAGAGATTGTTGAGAAAGAATCAAAATTTCAATATGTTACACAAGAGTTTGAACAGCAAATTACAAAGTTGTCTGAAGAAAAGGCTGAATTAGTCAAAGAAGTGAAGAAATGGATAGATGAAGCTAAGGATACTACAAAAGATTTTCAAAATCTTTTTGACAAATCAAAGTCCAGACTTGATACTCTTATTAAACTTGGTGATGATCAAGCTACTAAGATTCAATCCTATCAACTTGATATGGAAAAGTTACTTGATGAGAAGTGGGAGTTGGTTAGAGTGAACAAGTTGCAAAATGCAAATTTGGATATTCAGAAAAGAAATGAAGATAAACTCGAGAAGGAATTGTTGGCTGGATTAGATGAGTTAAGATTGCAAAAGTATGAAACTAATAAAGTGGCAAAGAAGCTCATTGCAACAGAAAAAGAGTTGGGTGAAGCTTATCAAAGAATTTCTGAATTAAAGATTGAAGTTATTGATTCAAAACGTCTTTTGAACAATGTTACTAACTCACAATCTTTTACAAGTTTTCTGGCCAAGGATGAGAATTTTGAGAAGATGTTTAACAAAACCGTGTCACCACCAGGAAGTCTTAAAGAAGGCGTTCATGATTTGAAAGAAAAGGTTGAGACTGATGATTATTCTAAGTTTGTTGGTTCCAAATCTGTTGAAGAAAGGAAAGAGAACAAAGGCCAGAGTGCTGCAACTTCTGAAGCTCCAAAGGGTGTGTCTAGTTCTTCATCTGATGACAAGAGAATTCTGCAAGTTCACCTACTGACATTGCTGAAACGATAGTTGATGCTCCAAACGATATCAACAAGGTCAAAGCAGAGTTTTCTCGTCTTGCAAAGAATGGGCATAAACCGTCTGATTCAGAAGAGAAGGTTTCTGGAAAACATACAAGTTTGGGATTTCAAAAGAAGCAGGTTAAAGTGAATGTTTCAAAGGTTCAACAGCAACAACATTTGAAGAAAGTCAATCTGAAGCAAGTCAAGAAGGATGTGTTTGAAGCTGACAAAGTTCAACCTGAGAGATTTTATAAACTCAAAGGTTCAGATCAGATATTCTCTGATAAGGATTTTCCACTTCACTGTGTGGATTCTCAGAAAGTTGCTAAGGTCTTTATCAAAACTGATGCTGCTCCAAAGACCAAGAAGAAACAAACAACCAAATATTCTTCTGGGAATTCACATTCTACTCCAAAGAGCCCGACTTCGAAATGGGTTCATGATCATCGATATCAGGTATTCGGTTCCTTTTATGATCATTTTGGAGATGAATATTTTTTGTGAAGCTTTGCAGATTCCGAAACGCCAAAATGTCAATAATCGTTTGTGTTACAATTGCCGACAAAAAGGGCATATGGCACAAGATTGTCCGGTTTCTGCTGCTTCTAGTTCAAGAAAAGGAAAGGTTCCATTTGTTGGTAAAGCTGCCAAACAACGATTCATTGATGAACATGGCAGAGTATTTGATGAATACCCACAATCTACATTTTTCAAAACCCAAGGACGATTTCTTCCGCGTTTTCAAAATGTTCCATTTGTAGGTTGTTCGTCACATTCAACTGTGACAGGTTCATCAAATATGATTTATCAAAACAACAACACTGGAAACCTAAAGTGGTTTCGAAAGGAAATGAAGATACTGGTCGACCAGAAGCGATTCGCTTCGGGTCATTTATAAACTGACGTGTTTGACCAGTGTGCAGGTACTTCTAGAAGACCTATCGGTGCTTGCAAAGTTGCTGATGGAGGAGTATTCTGCTGATTTAACTTAAATTACTTGTGATATCAAATTTCAAAACTGAAATTTTTCTGAAAGCTAAACCAAAATAGCGTCTTTGTGTTTTGTTTTTGTTAAAATGAAAATCCAAAAATAGAGTTTTCATTTTAAGGGGGAGAAAATGGGAAAATACAAAAACATTGAAAAACAGAAAAATAAAAAAACATTGACAAATGAGAAATTGTATCCAACATGATTAGGAAATGATGGTACATTGGCTTACGTGTCTGGCTCATGGATAACTAGATGAAAAAGCCATAAGATCATTGTTTGATGTGCTTGGTAGGCTCGGCAAATCAGAAAGTATTCAGATGTGATAAACACATTAAATATTAATGCTTGACCAAGTGGACAACATCTTGATGCGTATCTCAAAGATATCAAGAAAAAGATATGTGATATAGAAAATGAGAAGTCACTATATATACATGTGTTCATTTTGCAAAGATTTAAACTTGTTTGATTTTCTTTATTTTGTCAAACGATCGGACTTTCTTTGCGTATCGAAAGATCGACCTGATTGTTGTTTGTTTGACGTTCTGCTTTATTTTCTTTGGTGTTTCGTATAACTCATCGGACTTTCTCTGCGTGTACGGGAGTACCGACCTGATTGTTGTTGGGTTATACAATTTCAACTTGTTCTATTTTCTTATTTTGTTAAATCCGAGACCTTATCTGCGTATTGAAAGATCGACCTTAAGGTAGACGATTTAACGTTCTTATTTCTTTTTGCATGGAACACAGATGACTACATCATGAGTAAAATCGTTATGTGAGTAAATCACAAATGAAATCACAAAGTGTGATATAATAGAAAATACATATCTGAGTATGTCTGATAGTGTGGGGTACACTGGTCAAAGCAAATCTAATCAATACTAATAACATATCTAGATGTTATGAGTATGATTGTGCCTGAGTTTAAGATGGACAAATTATACCAGTAATCGACATGACTTGTGTGCTGAAGTAATTGAAATTGAAGTGTAGTTTAGCATGTCATGTTCATTATGATCCCAAGTTGTGATCTTTCTTACAAAAGACAAAAATAGTGTCTGATTCTGTATTGCATTTTATCTTTCATATCTGGAAAAATTCAAAAGATTTTAGGTGTGTTTTAGCTTTATCTTAGAAAAGTCAAAAAGATTTTATTTCTTATTTGTTTTCGACCGATCGACATGTGATACAAAATCAAATTTCAAATCTATATTTTGGATTCTCGAAGAGAAGTTTTGCGTCAAGATTAAATTAATTTTCAAAAGAATAGGAAACCGCGTTTCTGTCTTCTGAAATTGCAGGTTATATGTGTCAAGACTCAAGCATGGTGAAAGGGGGAGTTTGTTATATCTTTCACAAGTGGATCTTGAAGATCAAAGATGATTCAAGAGTGATCCAGCCATGCAAGCTCTATTTCTGACAAGATTTAAAGTCAAAGATCGGATGCAGCAATGTTGAAGATTGAAGACTGGAGTTTAGTTAGAAAATAGATACATTACACGTTAAGAGGGAGTTTGTTAGAGCATATACCTATGCTATGATGTGTCTCGTGTATTGTATCTATGTGAGCATGTCTTAGTATGGGTTTTAGTGACAAAATCATTGGCGCCGGACCAAATGGTCCGCCAGACCAAATGGTACGCTCGTACCATTTGGTACGTAGCCTGTTTAGTCACTAAGTATAAATAGGTTGTGTTAGAATGATAGCTTAACACTTCTGTCATTTTAAACCTTTACTGTGTGTTTTAGAGAGAGAAACTAGAGAGAGTCTTTTTTGTATCTTCAAGTGATCAATAAGAATTCTCTTATTTACATCCGTGTTTTCTACAATTGATCAAAGCATGCAGTAGTAAGATCGTATCTCGGTTTTACAAAAACTATAAAAGTATATTAAAAACGAATGTATAAAAGTTAAGGGGTATAAAACGTAAAATTCTAAAAGTCACGTAGTCAAAGTATTAAATTAAAAAGTAATACTGGCCAAAGTATAAAAAAATAAAAGATGTGGACCAAAAGTGTAAAGATAAGAAAATCTTTATGGCTAAAATAAAAGAAACTAAAACTCTTAAATGGCTTAAGTGAATAAAAGTAAAATTTTATGTCCTAAACAAAATAAATCAAAAAATATATGTCGTGTAAACAAAATAATCAAAATATATGTGGTCTAAACAAAAGAGGAAAATTGGATTTAAATAATCCCACCTTTTTCTTTTTTGCATCCAATAATCCCACCTTTTCCTTTGGCATCCAATGGTCCCACATTTACACTTCTTTATTTTTGTTGGGCCCTCCGTTAATTTTTTTTAACTGAGTTAACGGAAATATGACGTGTCATCTGACTTGGATTATTATTATTTTTTCTTTTCTTTTTAACCGATTCATTTAATGACGTGGCAATGTATAATATTTTTATTATCATTTTCCTTTATAATTATACCCCCCAAATTGAAATCCCTAATTCTTCCCCCAAATTATCCTCTGCTACGATCCGAGTTCTCTTCCCCCAAATTGAAATCCCTAATCTTCACAATGAGCTCCTCGTCGTCTGCAACTTCTGGTACTCGTAGAAGTCCAAGATTAATTAAGGTTGGGTTGGATGGCAATGTATATTGTAACCATGAAATCCCAACGGTGTTGCGTACCGCCGGTGCTCGAACAACAAGGCCTGGTAGGCAGTTTTACTCATGCTCATTGTACCCGGTAACCATAGTTTCTCTTTAAAATTTGATGAATTTGATTGTTTTCCTCTAAAACTTATCATTTCCATCTTACAATTTTGAATTTGAATCTGATATCAGATGGGTTCTGGATGTGGATACTTCTTGTGGAGGGATGATGTTGAGACACACTTGTACAAGCACAAGAGGATGTTAGAAATGAGCTCAATATGAAGATTACGACCCTTGAATCTGAAAGACTGACTTTAATGCAGGAGTTCAACAATTTGAAGACTAAACTTCACAAAAAAAACTCTTGGATGTGTTGTAAAGTGGGTGTATTGGTTCTGTTTGTGTTTGCATTTTTTGTAATATCAATGATGTAATGAATTAGTTGGAGTACAACCAACTCCTGGATGCTTTTGTATTACCATGATTTGAATGAAATATTGCATCAGTTTTGTTCCTTTATATTGAGTTGTTTTTGTTGGTCAGATGCCTAAACTCGGAAAAAGAATGAGGCTGCATATAACCAACCCATATTTACTGTTTGATCAAAACATAGGTAGATGAGGCTGCACCTGATTGACACAGAAATGGTAATAAAACAATAGTAAGTTGAGGCTGCACAACCTGTTTGACCCATAACCATCCCATGTAAACATTTTTGAACCATAACCAACACATAATCAAAATACAATTACCATTAATCACCAAAAGTACAACCAACATCCATTAAACAGATTCACATTCTACTTAAACCATAAAAAAACAGTTTAAACATCAAAATAACACCATCAACATCTCATAACACATAAACATTTCATAACACAATCCCCCCCTGTGTTTTTGCTGATTTCTTTGGTCTCCCAACAGCTTTCTTTGGTGCAGCAGGTGCAGCAGCAGTCTTCTTGGGCCTTCCTCTAGGCCTTTTTGGTGTAGCAGGTGTAACATTTATCACTGTACAGGTCTTCTTATTGTGCCCCTTCTGTTTGCAGTTGCTGCATGTTGTTAACCCACCATGTTTGGTCAATTTCCCAGCTTTCTTAGGGTTCTCATGTGGGTCTTTTCTCCTGTTCTTCTTTGGTCTACCTGGCCCAATTTTGATTGGTGGTGGATCCAAAGGAAAATCCACCTGTGGCCAGTATTTTTGACTAGGTAAAGGGGGGATATACCTATCATAACTTGTAATGTACATCTCCTTTGTGTAACACTTTGCCACATAATCCTCAACTGGAATGCCTAGAAATCCCAAAACTGCACAAACATGGTAACAAGGTATTCCTGTCAAGTCCCATTTCCTACATGTACATGTGCTAGTATCCAAGTTCACAGACACAGTCTCTAAATCCTGCACTTCATACAGTCTTCTTGTTGAAGGAAATATCTTGCAGTGGTGGGCCCTCCCTTTCTCCTTATCAAGTTTTGTTTGAATCCTTGGGCACACAGTCACAGGTTTGTTCACCATCTCTTGATGTTTGCTGACAAGTCTTGTCATGATAGCCACCCTGATATCTTCTAGCATGTTGATAATATGCTTGGATCTAGATTGAATGATGAATCCATTGAATGTTTCAGCCATATTATTAACCACAACATCAGCATTACTTCCTATTTCCAAATAACACCTACAGAAACACTTAGGATTCTGATTCAAGAAGGCAGTAGCAGCATCATCTGATATTTTTTGCATCTCTTCTACTGCTGCTAAATGATCTGCCACTGCATAAGCCCTGACAGCCTTCCAAAATATTGCTTTTAGCTCTTCACCCTTGTGTTTATTGTTCCAGTTGGCATAAATGTGCCTAGCACAGTTCCTGTGTTCAGCTCTATCCCAATACATTGCCACTCCATTCAAAAGTCCCTGTAAAGAACAAACATCAACACTTATTCTATCTAGTCAAATTAAATAAACACAAAGTTAAACCATACCTTTTGTTGGTCAGATATAAGGGTCCATCCCCTTCCATCATCTGTAACATGCAATGCCTTCTTTAACTCATACATGAACCACTGCCAACTGTCATTATTCTCTCCTTCTACTACAGCCCATGCTACTGGATACATCTGATCATTAGCATCTCTTCCTATAGCAGCAAGTAACATACCACCTAAAAAGGTCTTCAAGAAGCAACCATCTAGGCAAAGTAGCTTTCTACAACCAGCTAGAAATCCAGGAACCCACTTCCACTTGGTCCAATCTGTTGAGTCAGTTACAACTGGTACATCAAGTTTATGTTTCTTACCTCTTATGTCATCCTCCTCACTTTCTCCAGGTGAGTTTATGTCAGCTTCTGAATCTTCATAGCTACTGTATCCACATTCAGTTCCAGTTTCAGCTATTGTTTCAGCAACATGTACAGGAGCAGATCTGTTTTTAGCATCAGTTTCATCATCGAATTTCAATAGTTGTGCAAAGAAGATTTGTTGATCCTGCTGTTGTTTAAGGTTTTCTTGTGTTATTACAGCTGCAGATTCATTCCATTCTTCATCATCTGTATCTGATCCAGCTCCAATGACCACATCTTGTTTTAATTCTTCAACATCTTCAACATCTTCCAGATCTTCATCCACTACTGTTTCCACAAGCTGCTCACCTAACTCATGTATATTTCCAGTAGATAGGTTATGACAGTTATGGTCTTCAGCACTGGGTTGGGCTTCAACAGCCCCTGGTTGGGCTTCATCACCACTAGATTGGGCCTCAGTACTGGATTGGGCCTCAGTACTGGATTGGGCCTCAGCAGAAGTGGATTGGGGTTCGGGTTCTACTCTGGTTTGGGCAATTAGATTATCTCCTACTTTGGAACAAAGACATTGTGGCAAAGATTTGTCAGTAACACATGCATAAATATCCAAGATTCCAGTGAACTCACCAACAATAAATAGCATTTCACGAACATCATCATCATCCTTTATCTGGAACATGTAATCTTCCATTTTTAAATCAGGGGGCCGCCAATAAAGGCTTACATCGTCTCTTGAAGTATATGTGTATGGGTCACTCTTCCTGACCACTTCAACCAGCTCCAAATGTGACATTGTGGCGATTTCAATTTCAAATACCTGAGCAGTACCTCCTTCATACCTTGTTTTGGGTTCGAGGAAGAATTTCCCTCCGTAGTTCAGATTGACAAACATAAACGACCCCATGTAATCGATGGAATCGTCTGCTCCTGTTTCAATCGATGGAATCTACTGGCTGTGTTTGAGTGATGCGTGGAAGATCAAATTGGGGATTTAGGGTTTTGTTAGCGGGAATATATGAGTAAACCAATTAGATTAGGATTTGCCATGTCATTTCCGAATATGTTTAGAAAAAAAACAGAAAAAGAAAACAAATTACATATCAGCGCCACGTCAGTTTTCCGTTAGTGGTGTTAATTTTTTTAACGGAGGGCCCAACAAAAATAAAGAAGTGTAAATGTGGGACCATTGGATGCTAAAGGAAAAGGTGGGATTATTGGATGCAAAAAAGAAAAAGGTGGGATTATTTAAATCCAATTAAAAAATCACTATTCATGTACTAAATTTCATTGTTATATATATAATTGGTAATTGATTGTGGGTTTGACATGTGATCGTGCTGATGCGGATCCCCTAAAAATAAGGCATGTGTCAACTATTTTAGTGTTTATTATGATTAAAAATAAAGATGATTTTTAAAATTTAGTTAAACAATATTATAACATAATTATATCTCTAGATTTATTTCGATATTAATTGTTTGTTCGGTTACTTTTTTTTTTGTATTTAATGGCATAATGGACAAAGACGGTTTTACACCCTTAAACTCTTAATTTTTTAATTAAATGACAAGTTTGTCATCATTTGTATTATAATATAGTATAGATATTACAGTTTATCGCTTATAT
This sequence comes from Deinandra increscens subsp. villosa, assembly GCA_039602395.1. Taxonomy (NCBI): domain Eukaryota; kingdom Viridiplantae; phylum Streptophyta; class Magnoliopsida; order Asterales; family Asteraceae; genus Deinandra; species Deinandra increscens. The sequence continues at coordinate 73,071,679 of JBCNJP010000009.1, read as the reverse complement.
TTTAACAGTTTAATATAATCCATGTTAAATATCTTGTTAGAAACAAGTTGGTGACCCGCCCTCGCTTCGTGGCGGCCACCCGTTTACCTGTCAGTTTAAGTCAAAAAGTCAGAAGCTCTAAAAGCATACTAAAAAGCTAAATTAGAAAACTTATGGGGTATAAAACATAAAAGTCTAAAAGTTTCGTGTTCAAAGTATAAAAGTATAAAAATCATACTAAAAGCAAAATTAAAGTAAGAAAAGTTTTAATGTGGTCAAAGTATAAACTATAAAAAAAATCGTGGCCAATGTCGTAAACTCTAAAAGTCTAATAAAAAACGAAAGTAAAAAAGTTAAGGTGAATAAAACGTAAAAGCTTAAAAGTCTCATTGTGAAAGTATAAAACTATAAAAATATACTAAAAACGAAAGTAGAAAAGTTAAGGGATATTAATGTAAAAGTCTAATAAAACTATAAAAAAATTGTGGTTAAAGTCGAAAAATTTAAAAGTATACTAAAAACAAAGTAGAAAAACAGAAAATTGTGAAAATTTTATGGCCAAAGTAGAAGACCACAAAACTTTTTTAAAAAATTCTTAGAAGTTAGAGGGTAGAAAACGTAAAAGTATGAAACATATGTGAAAACGAAAGTAGAAAAATGTAAAATTGTGAAAATTTCGTGGCCAAAGTAGAAGACCACAAAACATAAAAAAAAAACTTTAAAAGTTAGGGTTAGAAAACGTAAAAGTATAAAACATATGTGGCTAAACTATGAAAACTTAAAGTTTACTATTTCGTTTAAAGAAAAGAAAAAAAAAACAAAGTGTAAAAGTTTAAGGGTAGAAAATTTCAAAGTCTTAAGCTCTTGTGAGCAATGTATGAAAACCAGAAAACCCATTATTCCTTTTAATTTTTCATTGTTATATACTAGTAATTCGACCTGTGTTTTGCGGTGGGTCGATTTTTTTTTTACGTTGCGATGAAAATTGATGTTCAATGCTATTTAAGTTGATTTGCGTTATTGCAAGCAAGTTGGTTATAAAATTGTGTCATCTTAAAAAAAAATCTTGCACAACACAAAATGAAAGCAAGGAAATCGCAAGTACTAATATGCAAGAAACTATATCCACTACGTAAAATTGAACGAATCGAACAATCAAAATAAGAACTCAACGATTGCATTCAAACCTGATGAAGAACAAAATACACAGTCGATCAGACCCAAACTAACAGAAACCCTAACACAATACAAAGACTCAACAACTCTTCCATTGTCACTACGATCTACGAGAACAAAGGTAACACCTACAAGATTCAGCGAATGGCTAAATCTTCTCAGATCAGATGAACAACCACGAAGAACTTTTAAGAGAGAAAACTAGAGAAAACTGAAAGTGGCTTGATAACTCGATTAGGGTTCACACCCTAACAGCTGCATTCGTCGACCTTTATACCCAGCTAACCAGCTGGGCCTCTAATCTTGAGAATACTTAATTCAGCAGCAGCCCATTAGCAAAAGCCCAATAACATGCAATAGAAAATAAAACCCATTAGACATACGTTACAACTAACGAATTGAATTAAAACAAACTTGATCTTTCAACACCCCCTCTCAATTCGATGGTTGGAAAGGATCAAACATCCCTAGCTGAGTACAAAACTGATTATGAGCAGCCACTAGCAACCCCTTTGTAAAAATATCAGCAAGTTGCTTTGCTGACGAGATACCCATTGTTTCAACAACACCTTTAGAGACTTTCTCCCTTAGGAAAAACAGATCAACCTCAAAGTGTTTGGTTTTCTCAGGGAAAACAGGATTAGTTGCAATAGCCAACGCTGCACTGTTATCACAAAACAATTTAACAGGAACATGAACACTCACACGTAATTCTTTGAGCAAATTCAATATCCACATTATTTCACATGTAGCAGCACACATCGACCTAAATTCTGCTTCAGCAGTAGATCTAGAGATGGTAGACTGCTTTTTACTTTTCCAAGAGACAAGAGAACTCCCAAATTTAACACAAAAACCAGTAGTAGATTTTCGTGACACAACACACTTAGCCCAATCCGAATCTGCATAAGCCTTTAGTGTAAAGTCAGAATCTTTGTTTATCAAAATTCCTTTACCAGGAGCATTCTTCAAATACCTTAACAACCGTAAGGCAATTTTAAAATGAGCATTTGTAGGCTTATGCATAAACTGACTCAAGAAGTGTACAGCATATGAAATATCAGGCCTAGTGTGTGTCAGATAAATCAGTTTACCAATCAACTTTTGATACACACTCACATTTTTCAAAACAGACTGATCACCAAAAGTTTTGGGAGTTAAGACAAAATTTTGTTCTATTGGACACCCAACAGGCTTACAACCTGTTAAACCAAATTCTGCTAAGAGATCCAAACAATACTTTCTTTGTGATAAACACAAACCAGAATCAGTTTGAACAACTTCAATACCAAGGAAAAACTTAAGTATTCCTAAGTCTTTAATACGAAATTTTGATTTCAAAAAAGACTTCACATTTTCAATTTCTTTTACATTGTTCCCTGTTATAATTATATCATCCACATACACCAAGAGGACAATAAAACAGGTATCAAGATTTTTAACAAACATAGACGTGTCACACAAACTTTGCACAAAACCAAGTTCTAACAACACACCTACCAACTTTTCATTCCACATACGGGGAGCCTGTTTCAAGCCATAAAGAGATTTTTTCAACTTGCACACTCTTGTTTCAGTTTTTGAATAAAACCCCTCAGGTAAACACATGTACACATCCTCATTCAAGTCTCCATATAGAAAAGCATTGTTTACATCTAACTGAAATACACTCCAATTATGTTTTACAGCCAAAGCCAACACACACCTCACAGTGACCATTTTAACTACTGGTGAAAAAGTTTCATCAAAGTCTAAACCTTCTCTTTGACTAAACCCTTTGGCGACCAACCTAGCCTTATATCTATCAATCTCACCATTAGACTTATATTTCAACTTATAGATCCATTTACACCCAATAGGTTTTCTACCAACCGGTAATGCAACAAGATCCCAGGTGTCATTCCTATGAAGAGCTTCAATTTCATCATTCATAGCTGACACCCAATTGTTATCAGTCACAGCCTCAGAAAAGGTCTTTGGCTCACTGCTTTTATTCAAGCTAGTGGTAAAACAATAATTAGAATAGACAAGTTAGAGTAATTAACCACTTTTTCAAGACCATATTTCACTTTTCCCTCTACAACAAAATCAGACAGTTTTTTAGGAAATGTTATATTTCTGGTAGATCTCCTAAGAGTTGACACATGAGGATCCATACCACCTATACCACCCTCAGAAATAACATTTTCATCATTTTGTCCACTCACACCCACTACCCTGCCATCAGAATCAGCAGCACTACTGGGTTGCTGAGTCTTATTTAAGGAAGGAGCAGGACTGCAAGGTTGCTGAGTCCTATTAGGGTCAGTAAACATAAATGGAGAAGTAGTCAGGGGTGAAGTACCCGTATGTCTCCTATCATTTGGCGGTACTAACTGTGAGCTACCACGAGCAACACTCTCACCAAGATCAGTCCTAATAGGAGACCCAACCCTACCTTCAACAGTCTTACTATCAGACTCAACCCTACGCGCAGTAGTGGTACTGTCCTGAGATGGTAATGTCCCATGTGAGGGACTTCTGTTGATCTCAACAGTTGACTCATCATCGGGAGTTACATCATTTTCAGAACTAGAGGGTGATTGGAGTAAATCAGAAAAATCAAAAAAATTTAAAGTATTGAGCTGTTTTCCAGAAGTAGGTATCTCATCTGATACTAAACTAACATTTTCTTTAAAAGGAAAAACAGCTTCATAAAACTTAACATCTCTGGAAAACAACACAAGTTTTCTATCCAAACTCCACAATTTATAACCCTTCTTGTAATTTGAATAACCAATAAACACACACTTTTCAGAATGACTAGCAAATTTATCAGTATTATTCAAAACAGTTGAAAAAGCCAAACACCCAAAAGTCCTTAAATGATGTAAAGAAGGTTTGAATCCATGTATTAACTCATAAGGAGATCTTCCATTTAATACAGATGAGGGTAACCTGTTAACCAAATACACAGCTGTTAACACACATTCAGACCAAAAACGAAGAGGAACACCACTTTGAAACATTAAAGACCTAGCCACATTTAATAAATGTCTGTGTTTTCTCTCAGCAATACCATTTTGCTGTGGAGTATAACTACATGAAGTCTGATGAAGTATTCCCTTTTTGTTACAAAAATCAGCCATGTGATTATTTACAAACTCAGTTCCATTGTCACTTCTTAACACTTTAACACTTGTACCCTAACACAATACAAAGACTCAACAACTCTTCCATTGTCACTACGATCTACGAGAACAAAGGTAACACCTACAAGATTCAGCGAATGGCTGAATCTTCTCAGATCAGATGAACAACCACGAAGAACTTTTAAGAGAGAAAACTAGAGAAAACTGAAAGTGGCTTGATAACTCGATTAGGGTTCACACCCTAACAGCTGCATTCGTCGACCTTTATACCCAGCTAACTAGTTGGGCCTCTAATCTTGAGAATACTTGATTCAGCAGCAGCCCATTAGCAAAAGCCCAATAACATGCAATAGAAAATAAAACCCATTAGACATACGTTACAACTAACGAATTGAATTAAAACAAACTTGATCTTTCAACAACTTTGTTAGATGATACCCATCAGGTTAGGAAGATGTTTGAATTACTAAAAAATGAATACTTATTTTTAACAATCTTTTATAAGAATAATCTTAAGATTTTTTTTGTTCATCGATGTATTTTCTTTATTGTAATTATGCTATAGATTAAAAGGAAACCCGATGCAAATGGTAAGTTTATTGTTTTTTATTCTTTTTTTATTTTGGCTTAACACATCGTTTGCTTTCGTCGTGATAGAATCCTTTGACTCAGAAGGCTCCATCAGCAATACAAAATGAAAAAGTTTCCTACCATATACATTTGAACTCACTTCTGGTGCTTATAATATTTGTAAATTTCTCTTAATAGATATAACATATTTAGTTTCAGTAAATTATCATCATTACCCAAGAATTTAAGTATAGATCCAAAGAGGTTCAACACGTATTAAGATCATCATAAACAAACCTCAAGATTATTGGAAAGGGACCAACATTTAAATCAAACCGTCCATAAATATCAAATTCAGATTTCAATTCAGGGTAGGAGCAACATAAAGCAACATTGGGAACGAAGGCTCAAAAAAGTATCATCATTGCCCAAGAAATTAAATATAGAACCAAAGAGCTTGAAATAAGCCTCAACAAATGAGACTAAAATGAAACACATCTTCTTTTGACAACACCAAGCCTCAAGAGCATTAAAAAGGTACATTTGCAATCGTATGAGGGTCAAAAAAACAAAGATCATCACAACAAAGCCTTGAGCAACAAATCAATTGAGACCTCAAATCTGAAGAAGTCTGATATCTACAAATGAGAAGGACAGAGAGTCAAAGGCCTGCATAAAAAAAAGTAAGCGTTAAGAACACTGCGCTTCAGCTAAGCACACGTCTGCAACATAAACCTCACCACATCAAGAACACTGGCGAAAACAAAAAGAACTACCAATTTAATGAATGAGAACTGGACCGTCCAAGCTATCAAATAGAAAAAAAAGAAGAAAGAACTAGCATCAACCGTTCTTTACATGAGTACACATCGGAATCCTAATTTGTTAACAAAAAGCATGTCTGCTGTACACAAACCAAATAACAATTCATATAAACCTAACCACATCAACAACACTGGCCAGAATAGTAGATCGTCGCATAGGCGCCGCCGCTTCGACGTCCGTCAACAAAGTCGAACGAAGCCGACTGCCGTGCTCGGGAATGTAGCAACAACGCCATTGCAAACAAAACCCTCAAACCAACGTATTTCCCAGATCAGAACGACCATCGGAAATCGAACTACGAATCGTTCCTTTTGAGAGAAGAAAACCCTGATCGGAGAAAAAAAGGTAGAGAGGGAAAGCGGATCTTGAGAGAAGGCCGCTAGAGTAACTCCAAGATTTTTTTCCTTCTCATCTCTGCGCCTGCCCTCTCTCTTTCTCCGGTTCCGAACACCGCCGACCACCCTTGGTCGTCGTAAAGCTACCGTGAGACGCCGCTAAGTTCGCCCCGAGCTGTCCCGTCACAGTCGGTATTCACCACTCGCTTGGTGCTCCTTCGACCGACCGACTCACCGTCCAACCCATCGCAACCGTACGTATTTGAAAATAACAATTCATATAACTACTAAATCTGAATTCTGATTTAGTAGTTCGTACCCTGGAATTCAGGGCTCAGCTTCTTTTGGGGCGATTGGAAATCTCAAGATTTTTGTAATCGTAAAAGAAACAGAGTATTATGATATTCTTGGTGTTAGCCCACTCGCATCTGATGATGAAATTTGAAAAGCTTACTACTTGAAGGTGTTTTCGTCTTTGTTATAAAAATCCCATCAATTAATTTCACTTTTTAGTTGTTTCTGGTGTGATTGCTGATCGGTTATTATGGGTTATAATTGCTTGATTCATTTAATCTTTGAGAGAGAGAGAGAGTCAATTCTCATGTTGGTTTAGAGAGAGACAAAGGAGAGAGAGTCTGAATATAAGAGAAATGATGGTGTGCCATTTGGAATTATCGTACATAGCCAGAATAGCATACACAATAGTAAACGTGAGTACACATCAGCTTTTAGAAATGTTATATAAACAAGAAGTTGACCCACCCGCGTGTTGCAGCGGGTCACTTCCTTTATGTTACTTTGTTGTTTTGTCTCATTACTTGGCAACGGTTCAATTTGGAATAATTTACTGCACTATCAATGGACCCGAAAACTAATATGTGACCACGGGAGCATTACTTAACATAAAGAACCAATATCTTTCATCATTTATATTTATATTACCTGTGCTAAAACAAAAAGTACCCACAGTAACATACAACAACAAAACAAAGTACCCAACATAATCTTATTCATTAGAGAGTTATTTATAAGGCCTGGAGACCTCTAACCTAGGGTTAGAGAGCCTGCTCCAACAGACACATTAACATCAAATATGCATACCGAAGATCAGACAAACATTTATATCCAATATAATCAAAATCCCAAGAGCTTTTTTAGCACGAAAATGTTCCTAAAGATTTCTGCATATATGAAACCCTAAGAGTAATAATTATATGCAAAAACTAAAAGACTAACATCAAGTAGGATAATCTAAAACTCCCTAAATTCCAAATCCATCCACTGATTTGAATTTAATAACCTATGAATATACAAACACAAAGATTCTTGATTGACACACAGAGATTCTTGATTGAAACACAATCTTGAACATCCATTTCAATATAATCACCCCAAAAACCACATTCAAAAGCAATAAAAAAAGATTGAAAGAAAAAGAAATTGGAAAGAAAATTCTTTATCTGGCGAAGAGTGGAAGATCATGGTTCAATGAAGATGACATATTTGTCGAGTGAATCAAGAAACATCAATGTTGTATCCTCTGAAGCGTCAGTTGTTAACCGTTAATAAACACATGAAAAATTCATTTTGGAGCATGGGATCAGTTCCCAAAGGTGACATGAAGAGGCAAATGTAATTTAAATCAATCGAGACCGACTCATATGAGACCTAATCTATGCGCACCGATTTCTATGTCTCCGTATATGAATCAATAGATATTATGGACTCAGATAAGATCAACAAATTCCATGAGCCAGATTGAATAAATCACAAACCTATCATAACAAATTGAAAAAAACAATAAATTTATGAAACTGATTACTCACAGCTCTGAATAAATCTACTTTTCAGCCCTAAATATGATTTCACGTCTCTGTAAAGAGAGTGACGAACTCAGTCTCGGTTTCCGACCATTTTGTCCTCCGATTCATAACCCCGGTAAGCAAATCTTGTTAGAATCCATCCCCTTCACGCAATCAGTTGTGTTAACACCTGTTGACCTCTGATTTCCTTCTGCATGTGCGTTTTTTCTATTAGATTTGGGTTGAAGATGTAGCGGGATATATTTGTGGTGTTGGATGATGTTTTTTTTGGGGTTTTACGAACCTGTGGGCTGTGGTGGTCTCCGACCGCTGGACAACGGTGCAGTGGCGGATCCAGGATTTTTCATCAGCGGGGGGCAAAAATTGATCGAGTTAATAAAGGCCAAATATGCAAAAAAAAAAAAATGAAATTGTATCGATGAAAACATGTCAAATAATAATGATAGTCATAAAAGTAATGCAACGTAAACATGCATAGCAAGAAACCCATATAAAATAATAGACCACTTAGAAAAATATCAATTCGTTAATTTCCTAGGCTCGTAGGCTGATGTTTGTTCAGATGCCTTGCAATTATTGCATCTCATAACAACTAGGGACGGAAGCTTCTTGAGGGCCCGACCCGTTTTTTCGCTCGGAAATAGCAATTTATTACCTACACTAGTACAAAACTGATCTTTGGTGACACCAAAAAAGTGTGACCATATGTGATTAGTCACACTTTTTTTTTCGTCCCATCCGTGACCAAAAGTCGCGCCATTTTAGGTCACATACAGTGACATTGAATTTCAGTGACCGTATGGTACCAAAAAATGTGACCGTAGATAAAAAGTGTGACTATAGAGTAGTGATTTTTCTTGGAGGATCAATGAATTTATCGAATAATGTCACCGTAAACCCATTTTTGGTAACACTTGTTTATTTTGTAGTGACAAAGTGTTCCCAAATGGTGACATGTTGTTCGTGTTTACTGTGACGTTTTACTAACAATTGGTCACATAACTTATAATTTAGTGTGACTATTGTTTAGGTTTTACAGACACACAATTTGGTTATGTGTGACCATATCACGATAGTTAATGTAGAAAAAGTAGAAAGTGTGACTATTTCATAGCTTATAGTGACACAAAAATGTCTTAAAGTGACTATTGGTTGGAAAATGGTCACAATTAAACACATAGTTGTTAATATAAAGTAACCCTTACATCTCTTTAGTGACATAATGTTGCCAAGTGGTCACATTTTTTCACGTTCACTGTAACGTTTTGTTAACATTTGGTCACATAACAAATATTTAGGTGTGACTATTGTGTAGGTTTTAGAGACACACAATTTTGTTATGTGTGACCATATCATGATAGTTTATGTAGATATTGTTTGAAGTGTGACAATTTCTGAGTTTTTAGTCACACTAAAATTTCTTAAAGTGACTATTGATTGGTATATGGTCACAATTAAAGACCTAGTTGTTTATATAAAGTAACCATTATATACCTTTTGGTCACATAATAGAAATATAAATATGACTAGAATATTTCTATAATGACATTAAGTATGCGTAAGTGTCATTTTTTGCTAACCTTTAGTCACATTATTTTTAAGCTTTTGTTATTAAATGCCCACTTAGTCACATATGTTACTTAAATACATCACCCTAAGAAACTTTTAGTCACACTTTTAGTTTCTATGTGACTGTTTATGTATTTTAGACTCAATTAATTACGTAAATTGTGACTATATGTTGTTAATAATAACATAGTTGTTAATATAGAGTGACCATTTTATACCTTACAGTGCCATTGAACAAATGAAAACGAGATTGGAAACATGTTATAGTCACATTAATTAGTTGTAAGTGTCACTTATGTTATAGCTTTAGCCACATTAGTTTTGAATATTAGTTTTCACATTTGCTATGTAGTCACATTTGATACATGCAAAAATGACGGTAAAATAGTTATAGTCACAGTTTTATTATTCAGTGTGACTGAATCTTTGTTTTAGATACACAATTGTTAATATAAAGTGACAATTGTGTAGTTTTTAGTCACATAAAACGCAATCATATAAAACGACACCAAAAATGTAAAATAATAACATTAGCATACACTATTGAAAAAAATTGAAATTGTTCCACAAATATGAATTCTCGTGTTACAAAAACATAAAATGCATCCTAATCTTAATCATCCTAGGCCTTATTCTTCTTAGATTTCTTCATCCTCACGATGTCGTCTCTCGTTATAAATTTCCTTTTCATCTTTTGCCCCGCCTGGACGAATTCATCTTCATTCTCTTCTAATGGTGTAGTAAGAATTGGCTCCTGAATCAACAGCATTCATACAGAAAAATTGAAACAAATAATAAATGATCACTAATTAAGTTTTAACAATAATATAATGTACTATGAAAGGTAATTAATTAAAGGAAACTAACATTTGATTGATCAATGCAAAGGTTCTTTGGCCAAGGAACAAAATTGTTTAGTGCTTTTTCCATTGTTTTGACATCATCTACCTCAAATGGTATAAACGATGCCGGTACTTTAACTTCATCAACCGACACCTTGTAACAGTCATCTTGGAGTGGAACTCCATGAATGTATTGTCGTTCTTCGGACAGGTAAACGGTACCTAAACCAATAATTTGTCTCTTGGTTGGGTAGGCTAGTTTACATTTGATCTGCTGCAATGATTATGTCATATTAAAATAAATAAAGGAAAAACTAAAACACACATATTCGTCAAATTACATACCTTAATGATTCCAGCTGAAGGTGTCGCCACAGGAGTTAAAGCATCTTTTTTTTTGCTTCAGCCTTATTTTGCCTTGTTTTTGCTGCTTCCTAAATATAATTACACAATTCAAACACAAAAAATTAGTAATTTCAGATTTCAAAATAAAACAAATAAAATCTAAAACAATTATTTACTATGGATCCAGCCCTCGTTGAATCCTTCCGTGTGATTTTAATAGCAGTCGCATTAGATGGGGCCTTTTTTTTGGTTTTCTTTGCGGCATCCTACATATATGTAATATTACATAAGCAACACATAGCAGATTATACATCACTGATCTAATGTAAAAGAAGTTAAATTTTAATAATTAACTTACTTGAGTTACTTCTGTATCTGCTGATTCTTTCTGACTGATCATATCAGGTTGTGAATCAGCTCCCGATGGAGTTACCGGCACTTTTGTAATCGAAGGACTTAACTGAGCTGGAGAAGTATTGCCAGGATTTGCCCAATTTGCCTGATCAGAAGTAAAGTAGATGTAAAGTTTTATAAATGATATCCATATATCCAATTAAAATGCATTTATAGTCAGATTCACTTGCCTGCAGCCCCTGAGGTGGAAGGTTGGCTAATAAAAAAGCTAACTTTTTTTCATTTTCGGCCATCCTTTCATTCAACGCGTTTATTTGTTCATCCTTTTCCACATTTTCTTGTTTCTCCTTCTCTAGTTGAGCCTGAAGCACATCCAGCTGCTGTTTCATGGACCCTCGCTGTCTTGGAACATTAAAAAATTTACTAGGGTTGACTCCCGTGCCAACACCTCTCAAAGACCCACATTTTTCCTTCCCTAAGACAACTGTCACGGCATCATTGCCTGGATCAAGTTTGAGCTGTCCATCAGTGATCTTTTTTTCTGTTTCCATCTATACAAAAAAAAAACGTCATAGACATTAATAGAATTTCTTATATATTAATCACAGTAATAGTTAGAAAATTTAAAGCTGCAGTCAACTCACCATTTCTTCCGCTATTGCTTTAGCAGCTTCATCTTCTATTTCGCCCGCTTTATTCTCACGCGCTTTGTACCACAGCAGTGATCGGGAAGGCATTGTGCCTGCATCGATTACTTTACTTTCAACCTTGTCATAATTGACAGAAAAAAATCATATTAGTAAGAAAGCACAGCATTTGATGTTTTAGTTCTAAACATGTAGGTAGTGTGAAGGCTGAACACCAACCAGTTTCTGTTCAAGCCTAGCATATCCACCCCGCCCTAAGCGGTGGTTATAGATGGACATCGAACGAGCAGTTTTCGACTTCCCCGAAACAGCCTTACAATAAAACAAGATCGACATTAATTTCTTAAATCAAATAAATATTAAAATGGCATAAATTACAATTATGGAGGTAAAAGGAAGATGTAAACCTTGTATTGATCAGATTGTGTGTAGGCAACAAAATCGTCCCAGTGTTCTTGGTTACGGATTATAGTCCTGTACCGTCTTGGGATTTTTGCCAACTTGTTCGGTTTACCAAGGTTAGGTAGTATGTCTTTTTCGTACAGCTTATTTCTAAAGCTGCGCAGTAGCATCCCGAGGCGATTCATAACATATTTTCTCCTACCTTCATCAACCTCGTAATAACACTGAAATAATAATTACCAACATATATATTATAGTTTGAATTGCATGAAATTGCAATGTATAATATTAATAAAATTAGCTGCAAGTGCAAAAAAAAATCTATAGTTATACCGTTATCAAAGCCCATAGCTTGTCTCTCAGTTCCTTTGATACGTGCTTCCAATTGAAAACACTTAAACCTACATTCTCACGGACTAGATCTCCTAGAAAACTTATAAACTCTGAATTATACCTTCCGCTAAACCTTCCATAGGCATCAAACTTGACTCGGCGTTTTTTTCCACCCGAGTTTGTGTACGCGTTTTTCATCTTGGACAGTCTAGTCAAGCCCCTCTTGGCTTTAATTTTTTTGGGATTTAGACATTCCAATCCAGTCGCCGTAATTGTTTCTCCGTCTGAACTTCCTTCACTATCACTGTCACTCGAATCAGAAATTTTGCCTTCATTGTGGTCCTCAAGGGCTTCTCCCGAATCATAACCGTATGCGTCATCATCACTGTATGCATCATCGTTTAGCGTGGTGCGTAATTCGATATTTTCCATTGTGTTTTCGGGTTCCATGATCTAAAATTACACAACAGATACTAATGACGATTGTAAAATCATAACCAAATTACATCCATGTTCAACAAATAAATATAAAAAATATCACGTACCTCTGTAGAAGATGAGGACTGAATAATTTTTTTCCGACGACTGCAGTGATTCCCCAATTCGTGAATATAGTTTTGGTGAACAAAGTTGGTTTATCATGGTAACGTGTAAATCGGAGATTGAAAACATCACGGCGGTAAAACGAAATTCCAAACTCATAAAAGGTTTCGGAGGGAATAGTTTAGAAATTTGATGAAACCCTACTGGAATTTTCGGAGGGAAGATTTGGATTATGAAATTTTCGATTCCGAAATTCAAGTTTATGATGATTTGAAACATGTATGGAAACTGTGTTCGTAAATATGGAAACAGATGGACCGAAAATTATTGAAGATAAAAAACTTATATGTTTAAAAAAAACAACGAGCATTGGGAAAATAATACTATATTTTGTAAAAGTATGTCAATTTAGTATGTTTAATAAACTATTATTATACCCAATTAAACTAATATATTTTGTAATATAAAATTATAAACTTACTCATAATTATCTCTTAATAAAATAATATACTAAAAAAAAAACAAAATACTATATATTATAAACGTATGATCAATTAATTTATATATTCAAAAATATATTATTATACCCAATTAAAGTATAATATTTAGAAAAAAAAATATATACCCAATTGGGTGTCTCATAATACCTAATTGGGCCTTATTATACCCGATTGGTCCTCATTATACACATTGGGCCTCATTATACCCAAATGGGCCTCATTATACCCAAATGGGCCTCATTATAACTATTTGGGCTTCATTATGCCCAAATTATGATGATTATGCCCAATTGTGCCTCATTATACACATTGGGCCTCATTATACCCAAATGGGCCTCATTATACCTATTTGGGCTTCATTATGCCCAAATTATGATGATCATTGCCACTTGTGGTTCATTATACCCAACGTAGGATAATTACATCCAGTTGAGGATCATAGTGCCTTAATATGTTGAATATGCCCAATTGTGGTTCATTACACCCAGCTGAGGATAATTGTACCCAATTGAGGATCGTTATGCCCAAATTATGATGATTATGCCCAATTGTGCCTCATTATACACATTGGGCCTCATTATACCCAAATGGGCCTCATTATACCTATTTGGGCTTCATTATGCCCAAATTATGATGATCATTGCCACTTGTGGTTCATTATACCCAACTTAGGATAATTACATCCAGTTGAGGATCATAGTGCCTTAATATGTTGAATATGCCCAATTGTGGTTCATTACACCCAGCTGAGGATAATTGTACCCAATTGAGGATCGTTATGCCCAAATTATGATGATTATGCCCAATTGTGCCTCATTATACACATTGGGCCTCATTATACCCAAATGGGCCTCATTATACCTATTTGGGCTTCATTATGCCCAAATTATGATGATCATTGCCACTTGTGGTTCATTATACCCAACTTAGGATAATTACATCCAGTTGAGGATCATAATGCCTTAATATGTTGAATATGCCCAATTGTGGTTCATTACACCCAGCTGAGGATAATTGTACCCAATTGAGGATCGTTATGCCCAAATTATGATGATTATGCCCAATTGTGCCTCATTATACACATTGGGCCTCATTATACCCAAATGGGCCTCATTATACCTATTTGGGCTTCATTATGCCCAAATTATGATGATCATTGCCACTTGTGGTTCATTATACCCAACTTAGGATAATTACATCCAGTTGAGGATCATAATGCCTTAATATGTTGAATATGCCCAATTGTGGTTCATTACACCCAGCTGAGGATAATTGTACCCAATTGAGGATCGTTATGCCCAAATTATGATGATTATGCCCAATTGTGCCTCATTATACACATTGGGCCTCATTATACCCAAATGGGCCTCATTATACCTATTTGGGCTTCATTATGCCCAAATTATGATGATCATTGCCACTTGTGGTTCATTATACCCAACTTAGGATAATTACATCCAGTTGAGGATCATAATGCCTTAATATGTTGAATATGCCCAATTGTGGTTCATTACACCCAGCTGAGGATAATTGTACCCAATTGAGGATCGTTATGCCCAAATTATGATGATTATGCCCAATTGTGCCTCATTATACACATTGGGCCTCATTATACCCAAATGGGCCTCATTATACCTATTTGGGCTTCATTATGCCCAAATTATGATGATCATTGCCACTTGTGGTTCATTATACCCAACTTAGGATAATTACATCCAGTTGAGGATCATTATGCCTTAATATGTTGAATATGCCCAATTGTGGTTCATTACACCCAGCTGAGGATAATTGTACCCAATTGAGGATCGTTATGCACAATAATTATGATGATTATGCCCAATTGGGCCTCATTATACACATTGGGCCTCATTATTCCCAAATGGGCCTCATTAAACCTATTTGGGCTTCATTATGCCCAATTGGGAGCAATTGATATTGATTATACACACTTTAACCTCAAGTCATCTTGATTAAAGCCAATAGAGCCTAATTATATAATTACTTTTTTTTAACGGTGGATATTGGAATATTATTCATTTAAGTAGCTAGTATTATTAACTTATATATATATATATATATATATATATATATATATATATATATATACATATATATATAATTTATGTTATCCAAAAAAATAATTTGATTATAAAATATATCACTTTAAATGAGGGATTCTCATATTTAATAAAAAAAAACACCTTAATTGATGGAATCATATATTCATTAAAATAAACCCTAATTAATAACCGTTAACCTATTCACAATTAATTCGAGCACAACCCATTCGAGCCAAAAAACGATGAACACACATTCACTCACAGCAAATTCGTTCAAAAAAACTTTCTGAAGCCATTCGATCGAAATACAAGGTATGTTTGATTTTCCTTCCCCATCATTTTATAATTTACTTGATTTTTTAATTTTAATTTTCTTCGATTTATTGAATTTGATATTGTGGTTACGATTTGGTACTGATGTTGGAGATGGACAAATCTTGGATGTTGAAAGACAGAAACACAAAACCTTATATCGATGGAGTTGGAGCTTTTATAGATTATGCAGTTCGAAACATAAAAACATCACAGAATATGGACAAACGTAAACGTATTGACAAAATTAAAATTCCATGTCCATGTAAGCTATGTTTAAACCACATGTCTCTTGATGTGGACGAGGTATCTCTTCACTTATTCAAACATGGAATAGATCGACTCTATACCTTATGGATTAAGCACGGAGAGAAGGCTGACGAGCCGTATGAAGACAACTACACGAGTGATTTTACGTCGGGCATTCCAACTGATGCCGCCGAAACAATTGAAATGGTTCAAGCTACGGAAGATAATTTCATGAGTGATCATGAACATGAGAAGTACATAAAACTGATTGAAGATGCTGAGAAGCCACTTTACAAAGGGTGTCCCGACTTCACAAAGTTGTCCGCGCTGGTACAATTCTTCAACTTGAAGAGTAGGTACGGAATTTCGGATAAATGTTTTACAGAAATATTAGTTTTGGTAAAGAAGATGCTGCCCGAAGACAATGAGATGGTGAACAGTACGTATGAGGCTAAGAAAACGTTCAAAGCAATGGGTTCAGGGTATACGAAGATACACACATGTATCAACGACTGCATACTATACAGGAACGAGTACAAAGATTTGGAAAAATGTCCCACTTGTGGAAAATCCAGATGGAAGGTGGACGACATAAAAAAGGTTATATACGAGAATGTTCCTGCAAAGGTGTTGTGGTACTTTCCCATAATCCCACGGTTGAAACGTCTTTTCCAGTCACCGACAACTGCATGTAATTTGAGACCCAACAGAGTTGCGTAAGCAATCCAGGAACAACTATTTTCGGGACGACTGTCGGGGTATAGTTATACGAAAGGTATGTATGCTTATTATTATTTCATCATTACAATTTTCCTATTTCAAACATAAACAGATCCACATTAATTTTTTTTACAATCTAGTATTCTATTTTCCAAATTAATTCATCATCTTACGCTAATATTTGTTTGCTTCAGGCACATGAGAGCACTTAATCACGACGTCATTTCAAGACGCTCAACTTCAACAAGAAGTCGCGGGTTGCCTCACCTAATCGGTTTACATTTCCATTGCAAAATGTTCATGAATTTTAATATTTGTCATGTTGAATTTTTATTTTCATTGCAATCTGTACATTAATTTTTATTGATTGGCATTCAAATTATACGAAACTCCATAGCCAATTAGAAAATCATCGAACTGTTGACCAGAAAAAGTCAAAAATTAACTATCTCTAAGATGATGCTGCCAAAATTTGTCCTCTGTATGTTGTTCTTCAAAAATTAACTATCTCCAAGAACTTCATTCTTCTGGAGATGGTGGCCTTTCAAATTGAATCCTAGTTTTGTTCAATTCTCTCATGATCCTCCTGGTCTTAAAGTCTCTGGTTGAAAGAAGTGGTCGTTTAGCAATGGACTTCTTCCTTCCAGGTGAAACACCAGAGGCAGGATTAGCAGATGGCTTGACAGTTTCAGTTGGGACTTTTTCTTTCCCTTTATCTGCTTGAGATGAAGCTTGAACAGAACTGGTTGCGGCTGATTCAGTGGGTTCAGAAGGTTTTGTTGGAGATATGGTGGGTGGTTTCATGGCTTGTGGTTGTGGAGTTGAAGAAGTGGAGTGTTTAGGTGGTGATGAAGGTTGATTATACTTCCAAGTAGGTGGGCAGGGTTTAGGCTTAGCAGGGGTGATATCAGTCCAATTATCTAGCCTGTATTTTGGATGAATATACTTAGGCTTGGTAGATCTGGATCCCCTGGGCCTAGGATTCATTCCCCTGGGTCTATTGGAGTAAAATCTGGAAGATGGAGTGGGAACCCGGGAGGCTGATTGCTTGAGTCTTTCCAACAAGTTGGAGGGGAGAGACTCAGCAAGTAGGTCAGATTCTTCAAAGGGTTCAGGCTTAATGTGTGTTGATGAGGGGTTACCTGTGACTGTCTCAGATGGCAGTGGCATTTGGAGACTTGGGATCACAGCAAACTCTGCTCCTTTCACTTGTTTGAGCAGCTCATCTACAATTTTACAAGTATCTTTAGCCTTCATCTTCTCTACTTCAGCAGCAGGCTTGAGACATCTGATGATAGCGCATCTCTTGATCCTTTCCAATAGCTCCAAGTTGTCTAAACTCTTGTTTAAGACAGTTGGCATTTTGGAAGCTATGTTGATCAGCCTGTTTTTCTCCTGTTCATCCAATTTAGCAAGGTCGTAGACCTGCATTCTCCATTCAATTGACCTCTTCCTTGCTTCATCGACCATTCCTTCAACCACAAAATCATTAGAGAAAAGATCTAGATCTTCCAAGAATTTGTTGCATTGAATGTTTGATTTGGCTTCTTCTGATCTTATTCTGGATTGATTATCTTCCCAGTCATGGACGAAATCTTCTTCAATTAGATCTTCCATAGTCTCTTGCTCTTCTGACTGGTCAGAATCAACCATAGTATCTAATGCTCTTGGTTGAGGAGTTATGCAATCCTGACTCTTCCTCAGTCTAATCATCCTCCTTGGTTTGGTTTGTTTCTTTCTTTTAAAGTTCAGAGGAGGTTCTGAGTCGGAGGTGGAATGCATTTGAATCAAAGTTTCAGCAATCTCAGCTTCAGTTGAGTTTTTCCGGTTGAGTCTTTTCCGGTTGAGTCTTTTCCGGTTGAGACTCTTCCGGTTGAGACTCTTCCGGTTGAACTTCAGCCGGAGATTTTGTACTTGTGTCTTTCAGTACATTGCTGATTACTTCAGTTGTAGCTTCTTCTTCATTTTCACCTTCAACTTCTTCAGTCTGAGTGACTGAAGCATCATCAACCACATCTTCATGAACCATATCAACAACTGGTTCAGAAGCAATGTTAGTTGTGATCTCATCCACTTTAGATTTGGCAAATGCCTCCTCTTGTGGGATAATCACATTGGTCAAGAAATGCTTGACCCGCAGAATGCTCTCTGGCTGAGCACCTGCAACTAACATTGTTGCTTCAATCATTCCCAACAGGCTTGGATCCTGTGGAAATACCTTCATCAGTGAGCTCATCTTCACCTTAGTCAACCCATCAGCAACTGAAAAGGGGTCAACATCAGCCAGTTTGAAGGCTGTATGCCTTACATCTTCCGGTAGAGGCATTGTATGATCAACTTCTTCTTCTTCAGTTGTGGTTGCAGCAGCAGCAATGTTAGGTGTTGGAGGATTAGTCTTCTCCCCCTTTTTGGCAGCATCAGCTTCAACAGCCTGACCTCCAAAAGGAAATGGGTTCAAAGAGCTAACCTCAGCAGAATGCTGTGCAACCGGTTGAGATTTTGGTGCAGGGGAAGTTTCCGGTTGAGCAGTTGGGGCATCAACAGGAACTTCTTGAGCTTGAGCAGCAGCAGGAGATGACATTACAAGGCTGGCAACAGTCGAATTGAGACTGGTTACCTGAGCCTGTAGAGATTTGTACAAGACCGTCAATTCAGTAAGTGTTAAACTATCCTCAACTGGAATTTTACCAGTATCATAGGAAAAAGATGGACCATCAACCCTAGGTTGATCAAGTCCACCACCCTGGTTTTCTTGGCGCCTGGGATTCCCCTCAACTATAGTTTTTCCCTTAGGATCCACTAGGGGATCTTCCGGTTGAACTAAAGTGTGGGTTGCCATGGATTGGGTCTTATTGATGTTACTACCAACATCAAAGTTCAATGAGAAACTTTGAGTGGCAGCAGCCCTTTCCACATGAATCTCATCTAAACTCCTGAGATTCACCTCATTGGGTGAATGGGGGTTAGATGTAGCAGTGTGAGTGTCACTCAGAATGTTCCCATGTAATGTGGTGCTTGGGTTAATAACACCATCATCTGTGACAACTCTTTCTACATCATCATTCACAGGTGAGAAGTGTGAAGTGTAGGGTGAGAAAGTGGATGGGGATTGTACATCCATATGAAATGACTCCCCCTCAGAAGAAGGTTCATCAACAAGTTTAAATCCCAATTTGGCTGACCCAAATGGCTGTGTGCCAAGGGTTGGTTCAGGGCTGGAGGTAATAGGTTGCAAGAGAAGAGTAGGCTCTTGCACAACCTTTTTGAGCCTTTTGAGCTTTGTAGGCTTTGGGGAAGGGGGGATGATGGGAATTGATGGTGGATCTGAATCTCTTTTCCTTTTTCTTTTGAAAATTAAGGTTTGTTTATCAGAAGGAGAAGGTGGCTGATCAGTGGTGGGTTCAACAACTGTGGATGGTACAGTGTTGTCCACTGGAGCAAGTTGCTCTTCAGAAGCATGTGTTTCCGGTTGAGAACTAGGTTCTCCCTGTTCAACCGGAATCACCCTTTGGATTGGCATGGGATGGTCAGTGTCCCTCCCAAGGAAAGGCTTCTTGTTGGTGGTTAATTTAGAAAAAGTATTTTCAGATAATGCTCTTGGAACCAGCATCATGTTTCCTTCTAAATTAATTTGGGGGTATTTTTCTTGCAAAATATAAGTTAAAAATCTAGGGTACATGTAAAAAGCAAAATTCTTTGCATTACCCTTTAGAGCATTAAAAATTACAGCAGAAAAATTGTATACCTCCCCTTTCACCACAGCATAAAATGCAGATGCTTGCTCAGTAGCCATTTCATCAAAACCTGATCTCTTTGGCGAGAGGCACACCATGATGGTGTGAGCCAGAAATCTCCATTTGTAGGGTATTTGACCCTTGTTGACCGTGGCAGTTCCTTCAGTAGCACCACCATAGCCAATTTTGTTGAGCAGGGCCATGTATTGCTTTGGTGTTTTTCGAACATATCCGTTCTGGTCATTTAACTTCAGCAATTCCCTTATCAGTGACTCAGTGATGAAAACAGTTTCCCCTTTTACGGTTGACTTCAGTGTATCTTCCTCCACATCATCAACATCCTTCTCAAGCAGTTGGATGTTCTTCCAAAATTCAGAGAGAATTTCCTCATACATATACACCGCAACAGTGAGTGCGTGATTCAGATATGACGATTTGAGAAAATTTATCATCCCTGTGAAGATTTCAGCGTGTGTAGAATTCACTGGTTCATCAAGAATCGCAACCAGGTTGTGTTCAAGAGGAAAAGGATCATCTTTTACTGGTTGTTTCCCCTTTGCTTTGGACTTCGGTGCCATTGTTGATTTATTTTGAGAGAAAATTTGGGAGAAGGAAGAAATGGTTCTGAAAATTTCTAGGTTTTCGAATTTTGAACGGTTTCTTGCTTTTGAATTATGAGGAGTGTTGAAAGGGTTGGGGGTATTTATCTGGTGGGTTTAACGGTGAGTGACAGTTAACAGCGATGGATAAAGTACGCTGAGTCACAGGAGAGAGAAAGGGAAAAAGTGCAAGTGGGTCCGCAAAAGTGTGCTTCAGGTGATTGTGTGCTTCAGCTCTGATACCACTTGTAATCTTTCTGTACTTTTCCGGTTGAACTCTTTATACTGTTGGATAAAAGAGTTCACCCGGAAATGTTCTTCCGGTTGAGCTTCCGGTTGACAAAACTTCCGCTTGAGCGTTCTTCCGCTTGAACATATCTTCAACCGGAAATCTTCGTCTTCATCCGGTTGACTCAGAAAATCATTTCCTTACAATAATCTAATAACAAACTAGTAATTACGATAAAGGGATTAAACACTAAACATTACCATTCATTACGAAAGGTATGTATGCTTATTATTATTTCATCATTACAATTTTCCTATTTCAAACATAAACAGATCCACATTAATTTTTTTTACAATCTAGTATTCTATTTTCCAAATTAATTCATCATCTTACGCTAATATTTGTTTGCTTCAGGCACATGAGAGCACTTAATCACGACGTCATTTCAAGACGCTCAACTTCAACAAGAAGTCGCGGGTTGCCTCACCTAATCGGTTTACATTTCCATTGCAAAATGTTCATGAATTTTAATATTTGTCATGTTGAATTTTTATTTTCATTGCAATCTATACATTAATTTTTATTGATTGACATTCAAATTATACGAAACTCTATAGCCAATTAGAAAATCATCGAACTGTTGACCAGAAAAAGTCAAACCGTTGCATAAAATAGAAAAATGTTACCAGAAATTTCATAATATTGAATTTTTATTTTTATTGCAATCTGTACATTAATTTTTATTGATTGGCATTCAAATTATATGAAACTCTATAGCCAATTAGGAAATCATCAAACTGTTGACCAGAAAAAGTCAAACAATTGCATAAAATAGAAAAATGTTACCAGAAAATTCATATAACCTAAAAGTCATATTAAAAAACCTTCTCCATGCATCAAAGCTCCAACTGATAACTAAACCAATACCCCAATTTACTACCCCATCCTCAACCCTCAAAACACAATGAAATTTAACTACCTTTTAGTATTTAACAACTTAATTAGACACAACATAATCTAATAACAAACTAGTAATTACGATAAAGGGATTAAACACTAAACATTACCATTCATTACAATTCAATTCCATGTGTTACAATATTGTCCATTAACTATTGATCAACCAAAAAAATACCATTAGTCATCATCAACAATGAAACCTGCAACATGCAGCCACCAAAAGCTTCACAAAAAACCCATCATCATGAACACAGAAAAAAACTTTACAAAAAACACAAAAAAACCTTCAACCCTTCTCGATCACGCACCTTCACCAGCAACCTCCTTCAACAGCTTCACCCTTTCTTTGTTCAGCCCCTCGACGATGGATAACATCTGATCCATCTCCACATTGATTGCTAGATCATAGTCACCCTCCTTCTCCAAATACTTGAAGCACGGTTCTGCAAAACGAAATCCACCAGTCTCGAAGTGCTCAACCCTGGCCTTAACCACTGCCCTGCTCTCAGAAGCTGCTTCCAGACGTCGGATGTTGTTTCTCAACACCGTCATAATCTCCTCTGTCCGGCGAAGTTGGTCCCTAATG
Organism: Deinandra increscens subsp. villosa; assembly: GCA_039602395.1. Lineage (NCBI taxonomy): Eukaryota > Viridiplantae > Streptophyta > Magnoliopsida > Asterales > Asteraceae > Deinandra > Deinandra increscens. Next base: position 73,048,856 of record JBCNJP010000009.1, on the reverse strand, counting down.
AGGGCTTCAACTTTATCCATGATCTCATAATCAGGCATCCGTGGGACTGGTGGAGGATACATATTCGATGCCATTAGGGCGGCAGCACACATATCTTCTTGCAGATACATCGCCTGATTGACAGACGAAGAAGCATACGACATACTGTACGTGATAAAGTTTAATTTTGGGCGTGTTTGCAATTGATGTGAAGAAACAAATTAGAAGATATGGTGAAGATCTACGGTGTACTTATCATCATATATATATCGAGAAGATGAATATAATTTTTTTATATATAATAGCTAGCTATCATTACCTGGAGTCGACGGCTTATCATATCACGTCCTCTCAACTCTCCACACGTCTTCCCAAACCGATCAAATCAACTATTTACATTTACTTATTATAATTAACTTAATTAAAACAATTATTTATATACTCGATTCAGTTTCCCACGTTTACATGTTTAGTTTCCCGCCAATTGAATTACAATGTCTATTTGAGATTTTCATCCTATAAATAGAGGATGAGAATGAGAATAACCCTACTTTTCTTATTCCTTTTTTTAGTACCCAAAAAAAATCACCATGGCCGGCCATCAGACTTTCACATCCCTCCCCAAATACGAAACCACAGAACATGCAGCCGATGCTTGCAAAGAGTATCAACAAGCCAAGTACGTGGACGATGGGTTGATTGCCGCTGATATGGATGCCATCACCTACAACCAGCAGAAAATCACGGAGGAGATGGAGGACCTCCTAAAACATGTTCGTTTGAGTGAGAGCCTGTACTGCAGTAGCCCCTCGATTGTCCACCGTCTTACTATGATCCAACAAGAAAACAAACTTCTGCAATCAAGGCTGAAGGAAATCGGTCCAACCATCATCAAGAACCGTCCTAAGAAGAAAGAATTTGCTATGAGGGCTGATGCTTTCTGAAAATAGTCTAGGTGTTGATGGTTTTAATTTGTGTTTTTTTTTGTAATGATCTAATGAATGTTATGAACGAAGTACCAAAAGTTATTAATGAATTAATGTTTTCTGATTTTACATGTTTAATTAGTGTATGTTATGAAGTACCAAAATTATTAGATGTTTTTGTATTTAACTTTTTATTAAGCAAGTTGGGATGGTTATCCATATAATGGCTTAAAATTTAGTTAACATAAAACATAAAAAAAAATTGTAGGGATCTGGGTTCGAACCATATTCATACTTATAAGTTATTATTGTACATTGAGAGTACAGGTTAAAGATTTGGTTATTGAAATACATTCCGTTCTCAGGGGCTAGCCCAGCGGGTTGGTCTTTTGATTTTCTTTGAAAGGTTGTGAGTTCGATCCTTCGGAAATGCCAACACCATATAAATATTTTTTTACATGTCTAATATCATGAAATATGACCAAAAGAAACTTATAGTCACATATATTTATTATTTAGCATGACTAGAATTTATATTTAGTCACAATTATAATTCTCATAAAATGAAAGATGTGACCAAATTACACTTATGGTAACATATTTTATTCATTTATCATGACCAAAATTAATCTTTAATAACTCAATAAATTGTCATAAAATAAATATGACCAAATAATACTTATACTCACAAATCTTGTTTTTCATTTACCATGACTAGAAATCATCCAAAGTCACACATCAAATTTTATAATATCATGAAATATGACCAAAAAAAACTTATAGTCACATATATTTTTTATTTAGCATGACTAGAATTTAGCTTTAGTCACAATTAAAATTCTCATAAAATGAAAGATGTGACCAAATTACAGTTATGGTAACATATTTTATTCATTTATCATGACCAAAATTAATCTTTAATAACTCATCAAATTGTAATAAAATGAAATATGACCAAATAATACTTATAGTCACAAATCTTGTTTTTGATTTGCCATGACTAGAACTCATCTATAGTCACACATCAATTTTTCTAATATCATGAAATATGACCAAAAAAACTTATAGTCACATATATTTTTTATTTAGCATGACTAGATTTTATCATTAGTCACAATTAAAATTCTCATAAAATGAAAGATGTGAACAAATTACAGTTATGGTAACATATTTTATTCGTTTATCATGACCAAAATTAATCTTTAATAACTCATCAAATTGTAATAAAATGAAACATGACCAAATAATACTTATAGTCACAAATCTTGTTTTTCATTTGCCATGACTAGAACTCATCTATAGTCACACATCAATTTTTCTAATATCATGAAATATGACCAAAAAAACTTATAGTCACATATATTTTTTATTTAGCATGACAAGAATTTATCTTTAGTCACAATTAAAATTCTCATAAAATGAAAGATGTAACGAAATTACACTTATGGTAACATATTTTATTCATTATAACATGACAAAATTATACTTATAGTCACACATACACAAATAAAACTGTGACCATAAAATATTTAGACTGGAATTTTTTGTCACACCTAAGAAAATGAAATATGACCATATGATACTTATAGTCACATGTATGTCAAATTATTGTGACGAGTATATATCTTCAGTCACACATCCAAATTTGAAATGTGACCATAAATTGTAACTTATAGTCACACTAATAACTAATTGTCACCAAAAAATGTTTAACTTACTGTCACACTCTAAAGTAACGTGTCAGTATATATTACATTTAGCCACATTTAATTACATAAACAATTTCTTCGTGTGACCATATATGTATCTATAGTCACTCGTAAATATTATCAGAATAAAAGTCGCAATTGGTTACATTTGGTCACATTGTTTGAAATGTGACTAGTAATTCTCACACATGTAATGTAAAAGTGTGACCATATGAACTGATCACGCTTGCTATGGTCACACAAACTGATCTTAAATGTCACCGAAACATGTCTAGAAAATTAAAAACGAACTACGGTCACACTTTTAATCGAAAGTGTCACAGGGTCGAAACGTGAAAAGTGTGACCGTATGTCATATTTGTACCAGTGCTATTCGGTCCGAAATTTTTTTATATACTTAGTTCGGCCGGATCCAATTAATCAAAAGAAAATTATATACTAATTAGTCGGCCCGCGCAGAAATTTGATCAAGCTTCGCCCCTGATAACAATAGAATACAAAATTTATGATAACTTTAATCGTGTAAAATTAAACAATTAAACTATAAGTTTGTAAACATATTGTTAAGTCTTAAAAAAATAATAAAGAACTTAACAATTATACTAAGAAAATGATAAATTTAAGGGTTTTTAAAATTCAAATCGAACTAAAAGGTTAAATTTGTAACATTTTCTTAAGTTGAAGGACTTATATGAAAATTCCATTTTGAACTTTAAATAAAAGTTGCAGTGCACCTCGACGACATTTAGTTTTGTCTTATTATCATCAGTTTCTCTTTCACCTTTTTCCACTTCATCTTCTTCAAATCAACCATTTCTCCATTAAAACCCTCTGCACATTCTTTTCCTCCATGACAATTAAACACATAAATCTTTAATTACTTCATATTTTCTCTTTGTTTGTTCAAGGCACGGGGGCCTCTTGAGTATTTTGAGTAGGGGCCTTCATCAAAAACAGAAAATTTCTCAACTAATCGGATGAATCTCAGCGGGTGCCTCGCCCCCCGCTGGAGTCAACATAGATCCGCCCCTGCAACGGTGTATGGTGGTGGTGGATGATGTAGCAGCTTTGGGTGGTCTTGAATATAGTACAGAAAAGAAAGAAATGAAAATAAAAATGGGGGCAAAAGGAAAGTGTAGATGATGGAGTAAAGAAAAGAAAGAAATGAAAATAAAAATTGGAGCAAAAGGAAAGTGTAAATGATGGATGCAATTCAAAAACACCTGTACAAACTGATGATAATACATGTGAAGCTAAAAGAAAATATTATAAATACACATGTCAAACAAATGATGAATGATGGATGCCAAAAAATAATAGTTGGCATAATGTAATTGGCTCAAACCTAGTACATTACCTTCCCTCATATCCACTCAATTTTAATTGTTATATATATAAATAACTAGTTTTTGATACCCGTGCGACGCACGGGTAGATTTTAAAAAAATGAATCCAAAATTTAAAATATTATAATAAATGTAATTCGTTAACTGGAATGAAAGGAAAAAACGAACATTCGACAATATATAAATGTCACAAACTTGAAAATACAGACTTATAAACAACATTTGATGTTTTGTTTGTCACTTTTCCTTCTTCATCCAATATGAGAGGTTTTAGTCCATCACTGCTCTTAACCCTTGATAATGCAACATAAAGCTGACAATGACTAAAACACGGATTCTTCAAATAGAGTCCAACTCTTGAAAGTGACTAACTTTGGCTTTTGTTAACTGTCATTCCCAAACATACCGCAATCGGAAATTATCTTCTAATGAATTTAAATGGTACTTTTTTATCTGAAGGAGACATCAAAATTAAAAAAAAAACGATTGATTTTCAGGTGATCACACGGGATGCCTTTTAAAAAACCTTTTTCAATAAACATACATTACTTCATAGTTCAATCTACTTCACGCGCTTTAAAATTAGATCGAACACAACTTCTTGTGTCACCCATCTAGTTCAAAAATATACTAAAATTGCGACACTCTTAAATATAGATTTAAACATCTACATAATAGCCGCCATTTAAAATTTGTCCCAAACTTCAGCCTCAAAACGTTTAACTCAAAATATAACATATAACATAGAACAATAAAAGATGATTAAGCATAAAATGATGGGCATGTCATGAGCATAAGTTATAACAGAGAAACATTTGATAAGATAGAAGCAATTACTAATGTTTCATGTGTGTGTTGTTGAACAAACTTAAATCCCAATATTTATTTAAATGAATAAAAAAGAGATTAGTTTAAATCAATTTATCTCGTTGTAGATGTACAATCAAAATTAGAAATATCTGGATTACAACATTATGGGATGAATTCTCTCTTTTCTTTGTTACCAAGAAGCTTCAGCTTCACACATGCAGCTTCACCAAATTAGAAGTGTTTGTATTATGATCACACCTTCATCAATTAATTTTATTAAATAATACACATGTGAAGGCAATTTCAAAATAAACAAATACAAATAATAACTTACCGAAGACATTGACATGAATTTACCGAGATGGGATATCAAATACGTTTTTTCTACAGGAGGATTAAAAGAAATCTTCCTTACCACCTGCAAGTCAAACAAAAAAGGAGTGATCATTACAGCAATACCTAGAAACACAGGTCATGAACATTTTGTATAGCCGAAGATAGAAGAATGCTGACCAAACTTGCAAATCACAAAAAGTATAAAAGTATATACATGTAAAACTAATCGGAAACACAAAACATTGAAAATAACAACAAGAGATAAGAAAAATATTCAATTATACCCCAATCGGGTGACAATCGGCTTGGAGGGTGACAACTATTTATTTATACCCGTGCATCGCACGGATGGGGTTTTAAAAAAGTAAAGACAATAATAAACTACTATTGTAAATTTCATTGAATTATAGAAATTAAACAAAATAATTTAAGTTTTAAAGTACAAATAACAGATTTGACAAATAAACCAAAACCATATACATTACAAATAAGAGACCCTTGCATCCACTATTTCCATCCTCAAAATTCTTTATTGGTATCTCATTTGGATACAAATCCATCATCTTTATTTGAAAGTTGTTCCATGTCTAAATATCAGCTTGTATAGCCCATATGAGTCTATATGAGCTCGAATAGCCCTTATGAGTCTGGTCTTTGTTGATGGGGGAATTAGAGCTCGAAGACATTAACCACCGTTCTAACATAGATCAAACATGTAATTTCATTTACTATAGATCAGTTGCATTTACTGCATATTGTACAACCAAACATTTTTAACTGCCAATTTTGGCATCTTAGTAGTAATAGTATTATTAGTTTCATGAAATCATCTGATCTTTAAAAAAATATCTGTATTTTAATACTTGATGCAACTTATATGAAACAAAATATATAGGGCAAATATGATCCAAAAGAGGTGGTAATTTGTTCAATTAAGTTAGAAAGGTCTTATCTCTAGCAGATCATATATATGGATATAAATTTTAAAGAAAATAAAGTTGGTGACTATATATTTGCATTCATTCCTTTATAAAATCATTTTAAACTACCCAGCCAAACCTTTATGTTTTGTAATAATAATTGTGCTATTACCTGGTTCATTGAATAGCACCATTTTTGCAACTGGTTCTTCTTCATTGGAAGTGGTTATGATTGCCTATGACCTTTTTCTAAAAGTGTTTATCTGAGAAAAAATTTACTCATTTTACATGACAAAATATAAATATCAAGAGACACCTCAACCTTCTTTATGTTCTTCCTTTTCTTCATTTCAGTAACACCACCTAATGTGACCAAGGGATGCATCGATCTATCTGACGATTTGGGGAAGCATGTTTACCATCTACAACTTTACACACATTATGATTCTTACATTTATTGGTTAAAAAATATTGAAACTGAGCATATAATAAAATGCAGCAGTGGACATAAACCAATTTTATGGCATGTCTTTTGATTTGTACAACATGAATAACCATCAATGTAGAAGATATCATAGAATATGGATTTCTAAAAAACTCAAAACACTGTTAAACATCAATCCCTTCTTCAATTTCTTAGTTCATATGTATATAGCTATCTATTTATGGGTGGTGAACACATAAAACCATACATGAGTATTAGAATTTATAACATACAAAAGTCCCACAATAAACACTTCTTAGGGGAATTGTATCAAACATTTAATTCAATTAGACAAAAGTAACAACAAAAATAGCAGACACATGAGCAATGCATATATTATTGTGTAATATTACAACTTCCAGCAGGTAATTTTTTGATGAAACACAGAGGCTGAAGGGGTCTGGGGTAATTTCAAAAATTCCATTTAATCAAATGAGAAGATATGAACTCTGAACTAAAACCCTAAATTTGAAACCGGAAGTCATGAATTACGAAATAAACGCAGTTGTTACGGAACCCTAAAAACATGATTAAACGTCGAAATTCACATAATTGGTGCCGGAATTAATGAGATCGGCAAGGTTATGGTGTTCAAGTGAAAATCGATCGCTTAAAAAAGTAAGTAAAACATCATGCAGATATGAAAAAGCGCAGATGTGAAAGATCGAATTGGAAATACTGAAATCTGGAATCGGTATCAGAAAAGAAGAAAATCTCGAATCCCAGATAATGACGATGCTTTGAGAGTATCGATTATTACCTTGAATCGAATCGGGAGATGATGAATTGTTGGAACGGAGGAGGGAGATCTTCAATCGTATCGGCAGGAGAGAAAATGGGAGGAAAAAAACGTGATTGTGATTTAGGGATGGATGATGACGGCAATATTAGGGTTTAATGTATACCCCGTATTCGTCCACCGAAATGAAGACGGGTCGGGTTTATACCCGCGCGTAACTAAATTAGATCCGCATGTATAATCAGGTTGTGGTGATTTGGGCGGGAAAATGATGCTGAGGAGGGCTGTGGTGATGCCACCTCAGCATTCATCTTTTCTTTTATATAGTATATAGATATAATTCAATTAAATTTAAATTTAGCTTAGGCTTATCTAATTCAGGTTATATGAATCATGTAAATTTCAGGACAATTTAAAGCTAATTGGTATGAAGATGTTTTGTGTGTTTTATAAGACGTTTAGTTTACAGTGAGTTTGACCTTATTGTATGTTTTGTAATTATTCAAAATTACTTTAGGGCGAAATGCATGATTATTTGAACAAATAACGATTTATATTTAATAATTAATAGATGTTATTTTGTTATTCTTCATAGCACAAGTACAAGTTACTAGCACATCAAGTTGAAGATACAAATAGAATGAGGACATCTAGATGGAGTTATTAGATACATGAAGACATCAAGTTAATTGTGGAAGCCAACATGTGATATGGATCAATGATCAATCAAGATGACGAACGTTAATGAAAATATGATAAGAAAACGAGAAATATCAAAACATTTTATAAACTAATCGTAAGATTTATAAAAATATTATTTTGATAAATTAAAAGGCAATTCTCCAAAATTTATATATATAACAATACGAATTCCTTGGTTGTGTCTCCTTTTACTGTATTTCGTTTGGACTAATTAGATTATTCCATGTGTACACTTTTGGTATATGGCTTAATTGTATTTGTGGGTTTGGCGGCGATTAAGTCATCAGTAAGGTGCTGTTTGTTTTTTTAAGAGGTAAAATGTATGTAGTCTGCGTCCACATCTGCAGACATCTGTAGGAGAAGAGGTGGACTAAACCTCTGCAGTCTGTAAGAAGAAAACTGTTTGTTTTTTACCTTCTACAAACTGTTAAAATAAACTGAAATTTAAATAAACCATTTTTATAACTTATAAATAATTACTATTCAAACCTTTTGATTTCCTTTCTGTATATTATAACAAATAGTTATTTTTAAAACAACGTTTTTTTAAATAAAATTATAAAGATGTTTTATAAAACTGTGTACACTTTTGGTATATGGCTTAATTGTATTTGTGGGTTTGGCGGCGATTAAGTCATCAGTAAGGTGCTGTTTGTTTTTTTAAGAGGTAAAATGTATGTAGTCTGCGTCCACATCTGCAGACATCTGTAGGAGAAGAGGTGGACTAAACCTCTGCAGTCTGTAAGAAGAAAACTGTTTGTTTTTTACCTTCTACAAACTGTTAAAATAAACTGAAATTTAAATAAACCATTTTTATAACTTATAAATAATTACTATTCAAACCTTTTGATTTCCTTTCTGTATATTATAACAAATAGTTATTTTTAAAACAACGTTTTTTTAAATAAAATTATAAAGATGTTTTATAAAACTGTGTACACTTTTGGTATATGGCTTAATTGTATTTGTGGGTTTGGCGGCGATTAAGTCATCAGTAAGGTGCTGTTTGTTTTTTTAAGAGGTAAAATGTATGTAGTCTGCGTCCACATCTGCAGACATCTGTAGGAGAAGAGGTGGACTAAACCTCTGCAGTCTGTAAGAAGAAAACTGTTTGTTTTTTACCTTCTACAAACTGTTAAAATAAACTGAAATTTAAATAAACCATTTTTATAACTTATAAATAATTACTATTCAAACCTTTTGATTTCCTTTCTGTATATTATAACAAATAGTTATTTTTAAAACAACGTTTTTTTAAATAAAATTATAAAGATGTTTTATAAAACTGTTAAAAAACACTTTTTAACAATTTAAAATCTTTTAAAAAATAACCGTTTAAAAACATTTTTATAAATAACGGTTTAAAAATATTTAAAAAAACTGTTTAAAAAGCGTTTTTTAAGAATTGTATACAAAAGTTTTTTAGAAACTATTTAAATTATTCATTTTTGAAAATTACTGTTAAAAACATTTTTTAAAAATAAAACTAAAAAAAACGTTTTTTTAAAAATAAAAATTTATAAAACACGTTTTTTATAAAATAAAATTTATAGAAAAAAAAACTTATTAAAAAACGTTTTTTAATAAAAACTTTTTAAAAAATGTTTTTTAAAAAAAAGTTTTTATAAAAACTGTTTGGAAAGATTAAAAAAAACAATTTAAAAACGTTTTATAAATGTTTAGAAAAAAACTTAAAAAAACGCTTTTTTAAACTAAAAAAACTGTTTAGAAATGTTGTTTTAAAATAAAATTTGTTAAAAAATGTTTATTTATGAAAAAACAGTTTAAAGAGAATGTTAAAAGATGTCAGAAGTAGCTGGACCACATCTGCACCAAGAAGAGGTCGCGCAGACATTTTTTAATGAAATGTATTCGAAAAAACAAACAGTCTGCAGACCTAAATGTCTGCGCGTGGTCTGCGCGGCGCAGACATAAGAGGACAGAAGAGGTTTTTTAGAAAAAACAAACACCACCTAAGTCTTTACACAAATGATAATGATAGCCCACTTTGTTCTCTATCTATATACAAACGTACACTATTCTCTTCTCTCTCCTACACCTTTATGTTCATCAAGATTTTTCTGGCTACTATCTTCTCTCCAAACTATCTTCTTCTGCTCATTGGAATACAAATTACCTTGTGCTTTTGTTGCAATGTTAAAGGGGTTTTTGTTGTGACGCCGCCTCTGCCTCAGTTCTTGCCATTGTGACGCCATCAACATCGTCCAGCCTCCGCTTTGGTGGTGTGCTGTTGATCTGGATTTAGCGGTCGACCGCTGGTTATAGATAATTAACCATAGCAATCGGAGAAGGACATGAGGTGATGGTGGCCGTCGGTTTTAGCGCTCGCCATGGCCTCCTCTTTTTTTGCCTTGAAGCGGCAGTTGATGGTCAGCGTTGTTGTCATGCCGGGTGAATACCGATATGCTGTCGTCGCCGGTTCATGGCAGTGATTAATGTTTCACACATGTTCTTTTTTTGTACGTGAATCGACGGTCGATGGTGGTTGTTGGTTTCAGTGCTCGCTGTAGGGAGACCGGATGAGAAGCAGATCCAAACGATTAGTGGCGGCGATTCGTTATGTTGGTGGAGTCGACGGTGGTTTGACAATGGAGGCGACGATTGGTGGTGATGATGCGTGATATTTTACCAAGGCGGTGGCTAGAAACCCAATAAAGGTTCATGATTTAAGAACAGTGAAGGAAAACCCTAGAATAAAGATTATAAATGGGTTTACAGCATCTTCGAGATTGCTTACACACTTCATTTGTTTTGATTTCCTATTTTGCAGATGAGGTTAATTTGAGTTGTAAATTGGAGAGGCTAGATTGCTGTTCCAAAAAGAAATCTGTTGTTTGAATAATAACGCGGAATCAACCGCGCGTTGCAGCGGTTGTATATTCGATATTTTCAGATGTGTAGAGAATTTAACACCCGTGTATTACATAGCAAAATTGGGTGGTTGTATATGTACATATAACATTCAAAACATCTGATAGTAGTGTTTACAAAACATTAAACCGTTGCTGCTGGGGATGAGACGGTGTTGCCTAAGTTTGTGGTGGGGCGCCATATGAAGAAGTTGTTGAAAAAAATAATAATCAGCAGCCTCAGTATTAAGCTGTAGTTTTTCAATATGCATGTTATTTTGTGGTTGAAGTGGTGAATTGAGGTAGAGGTTAGGTAAGATTCGTACCGGTATCTGTAGGAAGAGATCTCTTGACACCGGTTGTTGTTGTCTGACGGTGCAATTGTCTTGTTGGCACTGGAGTTCGTGGGGGATAGCGAGGCGGCAGGACTTTTGGGCTCTCTTCCAGAGGGTGGTTGTGTTGCTCTTGAGCCTGATGTGTCACCAATATGTTCAGCTCGATTTATGTTAAAAGATGTTAGCCCGAGCTTTGTGTATAATTGAACCTTTAGGTGGAAACCGAAAACTTTCCCTTTTGTTTGTATTACAAGTGGGTCGACCCGCACTTCACGACGGAGTCGGACCGTTTTAGAAAGTCGTGTAGCAAAACAATTAAAGATAAGTGCCGTTTGAAACTAACGTCCATAACGCATATAAATTTTGTTCTAACAAAGAAAGTAAATGTTAAAATCATGCAATTCATAATGTATCAAAATTATATCAATCGAATAATGTACCTGAGAATGGGTTATAGCATTCACACATAAAGAAAATGTAAAATCACAATCTATATTGACATGGACGATATCGTTTTAAAGCACTTTTAACCCAATAGAATATACCTTTATAACATTGAAGGATCATGATGTTCAAGTCAACATGCTTCGGCATTTGTGCGTCCTCATGTTTGTGCATAAACATACCTAAACCTGTAGATAAACTCCAATATTACTGAAACTTAATCACGTACTGTTAGAGCATTTTATGTTGTCTAGTGCTAGGTCTTGTTAGTTTGAGTATGTAAAGTTATGTGTTTATGTTTTGTAAGATCCAGCGGATCAGTGGCGGATCAAGTGGTACGCCGGACCACTTGATACGCTAGTAAGTTGGTCCGCAGGATCAGTCCCCATATATAGTTTTCAGTTTGATTCAGAGAGTGTGAGTGAGGTTTGAGCTTTCTTAAGTGTGTGTTTTCAAGGTGTAACCTGAGTGCTCTGTGTTTCTCTCTGTAAACAAGCTGTGATCTATATACGGAAGTTTATTTACCTTGTGTGCTTGAATCCGAACGTAATAATACACTAGCTAGATCCGTATTGTGTTTTACAAGTGGTATCAGAGCAGGATTGCTCAGTTGCTGCGAGTTACTGTTCGGTTTTGGGTTTTAGAGAGAGAAAGTTCAAGTTTGGTAAGCTTTTGATCAATTCTTCTCAGTTTATCGTCAATTCAGCAAGTTTTCTTCGTTCAGATTGCTTCTAGTTCATTTTCGCTTAGTTGTACGTTGAATTCATGCGTTAAAAACCAAAAAATATCAAAAATTATGCATATTCTGTTTGGTCCGCTGGTGGTCCGCTGGTGATCCGCTGCTCGAACATTCTGGTCCGCCCGTATAAATTCATACATTCAGTGATCCGCTGAATTTGATCCGCTAAGGAATCTTCAACACTTGATCCGTGGCAGTTATTGTTTGATACGCGGCAGTTTCAGCGTATCAGATAGCAGCGTATCAATTGATCCGCAGCGTATCAGTTAATCCGCTAGGTGATTTTGATCCGGCGGATCATATTCTGATCCGGTAGGCAAATTCTGATCCGCTGATTGAATTTTGATCCGGATCTGATCCGGAAGACTAAGGGGCTGTTTGGTTCAATCTGTTTCATTAAGTGCTGTAAGAATAAGTGTCTGGATGGTAAAGACTTGTGTAGAAGACTGGATGAATAAGACATTTTTTAAGGTAAATCTCTTAGCGATTCAGACATTTTTACCATTTAGATGTTCCAAACAAACAGTCTGTATCTGTGTGATTCAGACACTTTACCATCCAGACCTCATTAAGAGGTAAACCAAACAGCCCCTAAGTTTGATCCGGAGGTCGACATTCTGGTCCGCTGACTACAGAATTGAAGCTTGGGTAATCATGGATCCGTTTCAAGCGTTTGCTGCTATGTCCACGACTGTTCAAGCGTTGCTGAACTACGATAATGAGATAGGAACGACGAATAAAGTTCCTAAACTGATGAGATTTGAGGATTTCCATAATTGGAAAACACGGTATGAGGCGTATATCGGTGTGAACGATGTTAGTGTTTGGACTCCTATGCTTGATGGATATGAGATTCCAAAATTCACAACTGGGGAGTTTATTGGTCAAGAGAAGCCGTTTAACAAGATGAACGATTCTGAGAAAGAAGCTTTCAAACTTGAAAGAAAAGCGTATTCCAATTTATCAATGGCATTACCTAAGGATATTTTGCATCAGTTTAAAGTGCATAATACATCTAAGAAATTGTGGGATGCTTTATGTCAACGATGTGAAGGTAATGCACAATATAAGAAGAGCAAGAAGAAAGTGTTGTTACGAGAGTATGATAATTTTGCTCATGTTCAGAATGAAACCATCAATGATCTCATTTCAAGGTTGTCTCATTTGGTTAGTGAACTTGATATTGTTGGAGTAAAAATTGACGCTGGAGAATTGAAAGAAAAGCTATTAGATGCTTTGCCTGAGAAATGGGAAGGTTACATTTTGTTGCTGACTCATGATAAAAGCTTTGATGATCTTACCTATGATGAACTTACAAGGAATTTACTAGCAAGGGAACTGGATATGATGCGTGTGAAAACTTTACCATCTCAAGTTCAGAATCCCGATGTCTATTTTGGTGAAAATGCTTCTACCATGCATGCTAAAGCTAAAGCGAGCACAAACCCACCATCTACTGCTTTTTATGTAGAAAATACATCAAGTGGTCATGCAAACATGTCTAGAGGTTCTTCAAGTGGAAGCTATGCTAGTAAAGCTGCTGTAACATATCCTGTGTATTCACATCAGTCATCTCCTGTTTCAAGTCACAATCAGAGTGCTTTTTCAGCAAAGACTACAAATGACTTCATGGCTTTATTTTCAGCAATGGTTTCGTCTTATGATGGAGTTGTTGCAGGAAAGTTAACTAGTGCTGAGTTAACTGATGAAGACTATGAACAAATTGATCCTGATGACTTAGAATTGATGGATATCAACTGGTCCATGGCGATGCTTGTTCGCAGAGGCAAAAAGTATATGCAAAGAACAGGTCGGAAGGATTTAAATCCTGAAGGCAAACTTGGATTTGATAAGTCTAAGGTTCGTTGCTACAATTGTCAGAATTATGGGCATTTTGCCAAGGAGTGTACCAAGGGAAAGCAACAAGAGACGTCAAAGTTGTATCAAAAGTATGCTGCACAGAGTAACAAGCCATCGGGAAGCAATACTAATCCTTCAAGCTCAAATACAAATGCTAGTGGCTCAAATTCAGACAATAAAGCGTTGGTTTCACAAACTGGAGAAGGATACGATTGGGCTGATGATTTTCCAGATGAATCTGTGTTTCTGTGTACTGAGGAGAAGAGTGTAAAGATTGAAGATGATCCTGATCTTCCAGGTGAAGATTTTCTTGCTGAAGGTCAACATGCATTTATGGCCGACGTTCAGGTTAATTCTACTTCTTGTGAACTTTGTCTTACCTCTGCTAATCAGTTGAAAGAAGTTTCTGCTGAGAAAACCATGTATTTTGACAAATACTCATTAGCAGAGGAGAATGTTAAAATTTACAAACAACGGTGGGAAGCTGTTAAAGCTGAACTGAAAAGTGAACATGCTGTGGTTCTGAGCACAAAAATTGAGCTTAATAATAAAACAGAAGATTATATTTTTTGTGAAAAGAAGCTTGCTGAAGCGAATGCTAAGATTTCCGAATTAAACATTGAAATTTTGGATCTTAACAGGCAACTTGAAAATTTCAAAAATTCATCTTCCTTTGCAAGTTTTCTTTGCAAAGATGAAAATCTAAAAGATTTGCTCAAAGGATCCGGGTGTAACTCAGTTCCTCCACCCATTGTTCATGGTTTAGGTCCAAAAGAACCTGAGACCAAAGTTGTGTTTGATTACTCAATGTTTACTGAGGGATCATCTGATAAATCAAAAAGCACTGATAAGAAGAAATCAGGCAAACATGTGTCCAAACCTAAGGTTGAGGTGTCACAACAAGCTGAGTCAAGTGGTTCTAAAATTGACAAACCTGTAACTGAGGTTAAGCCTAAAAGTGTCAAACTGACACCATTAGAGGCTGCTCAGAAAATACTTGAAACAGCAAAAACGATGAAAACTTTTGAAAATTCACAATTTGCTAAAGGTCCAGATTTGTTTTTTGAAAGAAATGCCGTTTCTGTAAGTAACACAAGTACACCTGATGTCAATACTATACCAGAAGCACCTGAAAGAAGTGCAAAATTCAATGGTATTGGGTTTGGACAGTTTGCTGAAAATTCTAAGGTCAATCAAAAGAAACCTCAGAAATTTCAGAAACGCGAAAAGAAATTTGCCCCAAATGGTAAGTTTGATGAGATTTCGAAAGGCAAAACTGTTGATGGTGATACGTCTCAGAAATTGAGAATGTATAGTTTGAAAGGAAGTGAGTCAGTATTTTCTGATTTAGATTTTCCTTTGATTTGTGTTGATCCATCACGAGTTGCCAAAGTGTGGTATGTAGAACCTTCTGAGGTAGTTAAGTCAGATGTGGTAGACGAGCAGTTTGTTGTGTTGTCTGATGTGTCGTCTGGTTCAAATGATCAAGCATCATCCTCCAAAGCTCAAAGGTTTTCTAAAAAACCAAAGTCATCAACTGATCAAAAGTTTAAGGTTAAACCAAAACAATCATCTTACTCACCAAAGAGTTTTTACAACTCTGATGGTCAGTATTCATCAGAAACTAATAGTTTCGATTATGAAGCGTTTGGTTTTTGTGATGATTACAATTTTTATGATGATTTTGGAAAATTTGAACAAAACAAGACCACCAGAGTTAAACCTAAAGGATATGCTGATCATTGTGGTGTTGATGACTATGGGTTTTATAATGAACATGGTTATATTGGTCCATTGTTTAAACCTTTGACAAAATCCAATGGGAGAAGATTTAGCACAAATGTTTCTAAACAAAGTAAGGATGGTGTTTCTCAGGGTGTTGTTGATCCCAGGAGGTGTTATTGTTGTTTTGAAATAGGGCATATTCGTAAACGGTGTCCTGTTTTAGCTAGGAAGAGGGCTTCAGCATATATGCAAACAAATTCAGATTCGAAATCTGATATAAAGACCAAGATGGATGGTGAACAGATTGTTACCAAACAACATTTCAAAAGGAAAACTTTTTTCAATAAATCTTATAAAGTTTTTGGTAATAACTCTACTTCAGACTCTACTGCTGCTTCACCTAGTCCATCTGTTAGGCAAAAGTGGCTGCCTAAAATGACTTCAAAAGCCACTGAGGATTTTTCAGAAGATACCGGTCGACCCAAAGCTGAATGCTTGGGTCCAGATACTCACTAATTGCTTGCTACTATGTGCAGGGTGCTCGAAAGCCAGATGTTAACAACTTTTGGGTCGTTGATAGTGGAGCATCCAGGCACATGACGGGTAATATTTCCTTGCTGTCTGAAGTCAAACCAATTCAAGGAGGAAATGTTACTTTTGCTGGCAATAAAGGTGGGAAAATAACCGGTGAAGGAAAGATGGGTAACGAGAAGATTACTTTTGAAAAAGTCCAATTTGTGCAAGAGTTGCAGCACAACTTGTTAAGCGTATCTCAAATTTGTGATAAGCAGTACACAGCTGCTTTTACAAGTTCAGAATGCTTGATTTTGAAACCTGGCATTCGAATTCCTGAAGACTGGATTGTAATGCGAGCTCCAAGATTTCGGGATTTATATGTGTTAAATATGAATCAGACTTCATCTGCTGTATCTGCTACGTGTTTTATGTCCAAAGCTACTGAAAAGGATTCAATTCTGTGGCATAGGCGCATGGGTCACATCAATTACCGAAAGATGAATTACTTGGTCAATCATTCGTTGGTAGAAGGTGTTTCCAAGAATAGATTTTCCATAAATGATGTGTGTGTCTCATGTAAGAAAGGTAAACAGAAAAAGAAGTCTCATCCGTCTAAGCGTTTGAATTCCATTGTCACTCCCTTGGAACTGCTTCATATGGATCTGTTTGGTCCTATGAATGTTCGTAGTATTGAGGGTAGTTATTACTGCTTAGTGATTACGGATGATTTCTCAAGATTTTCATGGGTGGCTTCTTTGGCGTCCAAGGCTGATACTCCAGATTCCATTCGGAACATGTTGTCTAAGTTTGAATCATTGTACAAGCATAAAGTTTGTCGAATTCGTACTGACAATGGTTCTGAATTCAACAATGCCAAGATGAAGGAGTTTTGTGGTTCATTGGGAATTTATCATGAATTCAGTGCGCCGTATACTCCACAACAAAATGGGGTGGCTGAGCGAAAGAATAGAACATTGATTGAAACTGCTCGAACGATGCTAGCGGATGCACAGTTACCAATTACGTTTTGGTCTGAAGCTGTTCATACTGCATGTTATGTTCTCAATCGTGTTCTGATTGTTAAAAGATTTAACAAGACGAGTTATGAATTGCTCCGAGGTAGAAAGCCGAATTTGAATTTCTTGGAACCATTTGGTTGTTCATGCACGGTTCTCAAGGGAGGTGGGAAGTTTGATGCTAAAGCTGTTGAAGGTATTTTTGTTGGATATCATCATCCAATGAAAAGAGTTTATTTTTCATCTTCCAAGACCATTGAGAATCATTTGAATGTGGATTGTCATCGGCATACTTTTATACAACCTAAATCGGTTGATTCTCGAGCTTTTGATTATAACTCTTTTGTTGATTCGTTCTCGGCTGCACAAAAGAGTTCTGCTAAAGAAGATGAGTCTGAAATCTTATCTGCTGCTATCATGTATACATTGTCTACTCCTGGTTCCGGTTCATGGATTCCTAAGCTTCCTACTTCGTCGGTTACTTATTCATCTAGTCAGGATGTTTCTAGTTTGGAAACGATGAGTTCGTCTGACGATGATGATATAAGTTCGTATCATGAAGCTGAGTCAACACCTGTTGACGATCCAATATCGTTACCAAGTACAAGTTCTTCGGTACCAGTTTCGTTGCCGATAAATGATATGTCAGGAACAGAAGAAGCAGATGTAAGTTTACCTAATCAATTGGCGGATGATATTCCCGTTGCTGATTCAACTACTTTGAGGATACACACTATTCATCCTCAAGAAAATATCATTGGTGATCCGAGTTCTGGAGTTCGCACACGTAATCAACTAGCAGATTCTGTTGATGCTTTGATTGCTGAAATCAGGGATTCAGGAGTTCAGAATGACGTGTTTCATTCTTGTTTTCTGTCTCAAGTTGAACCAACTAATGTCAATCAGGCGTTGGAAGATGCTTCTTGGGTTGAGGCTATGCAAGAAGAGTTGCAACAATTTCAGAAATTGGGTGTATGGCATCTCGTGGACTTACCCGCTAATTCTAAAGAACCATGTGGTACTAAATGGGTATTTAAATGCAAGAAAGATGATAGAGGCATAATTGTTCGGAACAAGGCTCGATTGGTGGTTCAGGGTTTCTCACAGATTGAAGGTGTTGATTTCAATGAGGTTTATGCTCCTGTTGCAAGGATCGAGGCTATCAGAATCTTTTTAGCTTTCGCGGCATATCATGGATTCAAAGTATATCAAATGGATGTCAAGAGTGCATTTCTTAATGGGTTGATTCGTGAGGAAGTGTATGTGAAGCAGCCGCCTGGTTTTTATGATCCCGATTATCCAAACAAAGTGTACAAGTTAGACAAGGCGTTATATGGATTGCATCAAGCCCCGAGAGCTTGGTATGAAACTTTATCTACGCACCTGCTGGAAAACGGTTTTCGGCGTGGAAAGGTGGATTGTACGCTGTTTTCGAAGAAGTTTGGAAAGGATCTGTTGCTTGTCCAAGTCTATGTGGACGATATCATTTTTGGAAGCACAAATGACGCGTTATGCAAGGATTTTGAACGTGTGATGCAAACTAAGTTTGAAATGAGTTCTATGGGCGAGATGGGGTTTTTCCTAGGTCTTCAAGTTCATCAATCGGCTAAAGGAATATTCTTACACCAAACCAAATATGTGTCTGATATTTTGGCAAGGTTCAAGATTGGCGATGTTCGGGTTCCTAGTACACCAATCCAGGTTTCACATGGTTTAGCACCAGATGAGACTGGTGAATCTATTGATCCCACATTGTTTAGGGCTATGATTGGTTCGCTTATGTACTTAACTGCATCTCGTCCTGATATAATGTTTGCTGTGTGTATGTGTGCCAGGTATCAGGCTACTCCAAAGGCTTCTCACTTGATGGCGGTAAAGAGGATTTTTGCTTATTTGAAGGGTAATCCGGATCTGGGGATCTGGTATCCTAATGATAATAAGTTCGAGTTATCAGCTTATTCTGATTCTGACTACGGTGGATGCAAAATCAATTTCAAATCTACAACCGCAGGATGTCAGTTTTTGGGAGAAAGATTGGTGTTGTGGCAATGCAAAAAGCAGACTTCGGTTGCAACGTCCACTGCAGAGGCGGAATATGTAGCTGCGTCTAGCTGCTGTTCACAAGTCTTGTGGATACAACAACAATTGCGCGACTACGGTTTGAATTTTCTTACAACTCCGATCTTTATTGATAATTCGGCTGCCATATCCATAACTAAAAACCCAGTTCAGCATTCAAAGACTAAACACATTGAGATCCGATATCACTTTATCCGTGATTGCTTTGAAAAGAAACTAATTGATTTGCAGAAAATCCATACGGATTTTCAGCGAGCTGATTTGTTTACAAAAGCTTTTGATAAAACTCGATTCCAATTTTTGTTGAAAATCAATGGAATTACTAAGTTAAATGTCACATGATTCGATTCAGTTGATCGTTTTTGCTTTTCGTTTTCTTTTTCTGCTATTATTTTTGCTTTTTAGGGGGAGATATATGAAAAATACAAAAATAGTGTGTTGTTTTGTGTTCTAGAAATGAAAAAGCATAAAAAAAATTGAAAAATGCAAAAGTATAAAAAAAATTGGAAAATTAAAAATCTGAGAAATGTGATCCAACCTCTTGAGAAATGATAGTACATCAGTGAATGTTACTGACCATGGATAGACTAGATTGAAAGGCTGTAGATACTTGTTTGTTTCATTGAATGTGCCATTCAATATCTGATACATGTTAGTAAGATATAAAGATAATGCCTGTCTGAAATCTGTGGCGAACCATGATTCTTGTTTTTGTTTAATGCTGAGCTTATGTGGAAAAATCCAAAAAGAGAATAAGAGATGGTCTTAGTGTATGCATGCGTTATTTTGCAAAGATTTAAACTTGTTTTATTTTCTTTATTTTGTCAAACGATCGGACTTTCTCTGCGTATCGAAAGATCGACCTGATTGTTGTTCGTTTGACGTTCTGCTTTATTTTCTTGGTGTTTAGTATAATCCATCGGACTTTCTCTGCGTATCGAAAGATCGACCTGATTGTTGTTGGATTATACGCTTTCTGCTTTATTTTCTATTTCTTATTTTCCTAAACAATCGGACTTTCTCTGCGTGCTTGCCAGCCGACCTGATTGTTGTTTGTTTAGGGTTCTGCTTTCTTTTTGCATGAAACACTTTGAACCAATTGTCTCTGTAAATAGATTCTGTGATGATTCAGTGAAAAATGAGAAAAATAGAATAAATTAGATTATCAATTACTTGAGTCTGTGGGTGCCATGATTTCTGTACTTGATAAAAATACCTAATGCATATCAGAAAACTGTAAAAATTGATTTGTTTTGGCTGAAATAAACATTATGTGTTGTATTCGTGGACAACTTGATTTGCATGCTTATTAGATCGAAATTGAAGTGTGTTAAGTGCATCTCACTGATATGATCTCATGTTGCGATCTTTCTCACAAAAATATAAGTTATTGGTATTTTTGTTTGATTTCTTGTTTTCTGTTGATTTACGTTTTCTGCTTATATTAGAAAATTCAAAAAGATTTTAGGTGTGTTTTAGCATAAGTTCGAAAAATCAAAAAGATTTTAGTGTGTTTTGATATAAACTTGTTAAAATTCAAAAAGATTTTCTTTCTGCTTTATTTTGGATCAACTGAATTTCAGAATCGACAATCTGTTGTTTGATGAACCATAATCGATGCTAAATCAGATTATCATGTTTGAAATTGAAGAAATTGATTGTTTTAATGAAAAATGAGAAATTTGATGAAAAAGGGCAAAGTGGTCATTTTTCTGATCCGGCGGATCAACTGATCCGCCGGCGGATCCGGCGGATCAAAAACTGGTATAAATACCAATCTGATCCGCGAGAGCTCATTACTCGCGGATCAAACACATTCATCACAGAAACCCTCAAACCACTACATTTCAGAATTTTATTGATTTCTCATTCGTTACCGAAGCTCTGTCCGAAATTTTTGATGCTACAGGTAGGTTGTTGAATTGCGCACAGGTTGATGGATTTGATTTCTGCAATGGTTGTTTATTTTGGGTTAAAATTGAGATTTAAACTCTCGGTTTCTGAAAAACCCCACTTGATGATTGTATAATCTGTTTTAACCAATGTCAATGGTCTTAAAGCACATGATTAGAGGCGTAATGTAGTCTAGAATGAACCTTTGTTGTGTGATTCCAAAACAAACACTTGATTGTTGCCAAAAATTTACAGTGACTGTTCGATAACTGTTCGTCCGCCGGATCAACTGATCCGCCGGACCAGATTTTCAAATTGATACGGAGTTGATCCGGTGACTAATCTGATCCGCAGTCAACAATTGTGATCCGCCGGATCAAGTGGCTTGCTGAGAAATATGATCCGCAACTGGTACGCCGGACCAGATGATCCGGATGTGTATTTCTGATCCGGGGTTTGATCCGCTCAAAATGTTTTTTCAAAGTTAGTTGTTTGAGCGATTTATACAATATCAGCGATTGTCATTGAGCGTTTTGATTATATTGATTGATTTTAATGACATTTTGTTTTGATGATATGAACAGAAATGGCTGATTTTAAGTCAATTGGAGAACAAAACGTTTGTGCTTATTTGGATGTTGCAGAAAAGTGGAGACCGCATTTTCTCAATATTTTTGACTTCGTCAGACGTTCAAGAATTTTTTATGCTGCAACTCATGAATGTCCACCATATAAAGACTTGTTAGTCATGTTTTGGAATTCTGCACAAGTTGACTGTTCAGTGACTCCATTTGTGATACGTGCAAAGATTCTAGAAACAGATGTGGTGATCTCTGAAGCGGATGTAAGAAGAGTTTTGAGATTTAATGATCAAGATACTTATCCGACTGAATTTCCTGAAGCAGATCTGGTGGCATTATTGAAAAGGATTAAATATGATGGACAACTTTATGTTCCATGGTATCTAAAGGCAAATCTGAGTCCTCCATATAAGTATTTGATGCATGTAATCATTAAGTGTTTTGGAAATCGAACAAGAGGTCAAGAAGAATTTGATTTGAAGGTGTTATCTTTCTTTAGTGCTTTGGTGTTGAACAGAGAGTTCAATTTTTCTGGGTGGGTTTTCAATTACATGAGGGAAAATATTTTAGTGAAACAAGTGCGCAGTATCATGTATCCCAGATTTTTACAAATGATTCTGAATGATCTACATCCAAATCTTCCAAAGAACGCTGCTGCAATCATTGATATGAAGCATATGAATAGAGTAGCTGTTGGCAAGATTCCTGTGTATTATAAAAGAAAAGGAAATGCCATTCCTCCACCAAATAAGAGGTTAATTGGTCATCTTGCTAATCCAGATTATGTGGCTCCAGCTAATGGTGCTGCAAAACATTCTGATAGTTCTGATGATGAACTGCATTACAATGATCATGGATTTCCAACTGAGGTTGCTGAAGATGATGATGATGAGCAACCTGTAAATCAAGAACCTGTAGCTCAAGAACAACATTCAGAGCAAGTAACTACTGAAGCTGTCGATGAATCTGAAAGGGTGAATATTCAAGATGAAGGTGCTGATGTGATTGGTAGTTCGTCTGAAACTGATTCAGATCCTAGTGAATATGTTACAATTTTTCACAACACTAGGGGGATACCAGTCAAGAGAGGTTCTAAAGCTCATATTGCTTATTTGAAGTCTCAGAACCAAGATACCTCGGATTTTGAGGGTAGATCTAAACAGGCTGAAGATACTGATGATGATCCATCTTATACTCCTAGTATGGAGGAGCCTGTGGCTAAGTCAAAGCCGGTTGATAAAGGCAAAGCTCCTGCAGCTGCTTCCAGCAAACGTGTGAAAAGTGTGGCTGTCGGGTATAAAGGAGTGAAGCCTGGTTCGTTTCTTGCAGATGCCAGAAAATCTGGGCAGAGTCCTCCTAGCAAGAAGCAGAAATTGTCTTCGTCGTCTTCTGTTCCAGTCCAACCAACTACCAAATCAGCTGGTGTTCAGAGTTCCCAATCACATCCAATCAAGTTAACCATCAAACGACCGTCGAATACTGGGTCTGCCTCCACATCTTCAAATACTTCTACAATCTCTTCTGTTGATTTGAAGCTGGCTTTGTTTCAAGCTCGTTTTGAAAGAGTAGAACACACAAACAAAGTGCAGGCTGAAGAGATCTCTGGCTTGAAAAATCTGTGTAAAGAATTGGTTGCTAGAGATAATTCACATACCAAGGAACTTGCTCGGTTAAAAGCTCAAGATGAGGCCAAAGATCGGGAAATTGCTCAGTTAAAGCAATTGTCTCTGTCCATGGGTGAGCAGCTTAAGCAAGTGCTTACAGCTTTAGCTGCTCAGGGGGAGAAGAGGCCAAATCCTGAAGAAACATGCAGGGAAGAAGAGGATGTAATGAAATTTTTAAATGATGATCCTGATAATCCTGATGGTGGTGCTAGTGGTGCTGGTGCTGGTACTGATACAGCAGGAACTTCATCGGCTGCTGCTGCTGGTACAACATCTCAGGGGGAGTCTACAGGCAAAGAAGTATATGATGTAACTCCGATATCTAGGGTTCAGATGAAAGAGGGAGAGTTGGTTAACCCTTTCACAAAAGAGCAGCTGGCAGCTATTTTTGCTTTAAATGTGGATGATGTGGAAAATGTGCCGGTTGCTGAGCCATATCAAGAAGATAATTCAGAAGAAGAGGTAGTTTTTGAAGATGAGCATGTGGAGGTAGAAGACGTGACAGCAGAAGAATATCCTGATGATCCAACAATGTATGGAAATTTTGCTGATAATGATGATTCTGAAGGTTTTAATTTCTTTGGAAAAGACAGTGAGGATAAGGCTGAAACAGAGAAACCATCAGAACAACCTGAAGTATCTGAGAATGTGAATATGTCTGAAGAGGAGGAAAAGAAGCTATTATTTGAAGCCTGGTTAACAGAACAAAGAGCTAAGAAATTTCCAGTTCAAGTTAAACAAACTTCAAAGACGACTGTTGATCAGAAGAGATCCTTTGATAGAAAAGGAAGACAAGCTTCTGGAAAAATTATCAGTTGGATGTTTGATTCTGAGCTTAACTGCTATGCTATAAAAAGGGAGTTTGGGATTGTATATCTAAGGAATGCTTCCAGGTTCAACACATTACCTGTATGTGATGTGAGGGATTTGTCGAGAAGTCATTTTTTGAATCCTGGAGGAAATGTTTTGGCTGCTGTGTTCAAAGAAAAGTTAATTGAAGAATGTCAAGGAAGGTTCAGGTTTTTGACTCCTCAAAGACCAACCTATTCTGAACATCCGACAGAGATTCATCCTATTACAGGCAGACCAAGGGTAATTCTGAAATATAAGAAGCCGATTCAGCTAAAGAAGATACCTTTGAAAAGGCTGGAACAGGACTTCATCAAAACATTGAGGTGGTGGTATTATGATGAAGTGACTGGAGAAGCTGTTATTGTGATTAAAGAAGACAACAAGGTTGTGAGAATTTATGATCCGATGTCATTGATAAATTTGTCAAAGAATGATGTTGAAAAGCTTCACTCTAACAAGATTCTCTACAAGCCTGAATGTCGTGATCAAGCAATGCAGTTTCAGAAGGTGATAAAAGTTTGTTTTGATGGTGGAATTCATGCTGGTAATAATCGAAGACGGGATTGGAAGAAGACAGAGACAAGAGCTTCTGAAGACTAGCACAAGACAAGGGGGAGTTTGTTAGAGCATTTTATGTTGTCTAGTGCTAGGTCTTGTTAGTTTGAGTATGTAAAGTTATGTGTTTATGTTTTGTAAGATCCAGCGGATCAGTGGCGGATCAAGTGGTACGCCGGACCACTTGATACGCTAGTAAGTTGGTCCGCAGGATCAGTCCCTATATATAGTTTTCAGTTTGATTCAGAGAGTGTGAGTGAGGTTTGAGCTTTCTTAAGTGTGTGTTTTCAAGGTGTAACCTGAGTGCTCTGTGTTTCTCTCTGTAAACAAGCTGTGATCTATATACGGAAGTTTATTTACCTTGTGTGCTTGAATCCGAACGTAATAATACACTAGCTAGATCCGTATTGTGTTTTACACGTACACTTTTAGAACTTTTGAAATAAAGTCCCTAAGATATTATTTATGATATTAACAACTATATCAATTAAAAAAAACCCATATTAATGTATAAAATTCAAAGATATTATTTATGATATTAACAACTATATCAAATAAAAAAATTAAAACCCGTATTAATTTATAAAATTCAAAGGGACATAACAAACTTACAATTTGCACAGTGAACTATAGTGGCAAATTCAACATACCAAATGAATATGTTCACTTACCCTAAACCCTTTATATAAATGAGATTTAAAATCAAGATCAAATGGTACAATAACAAAATGAGTCTTTCTACAAAACAATTTCAAACCTGCACAAATGTACCTAAGATTGCATCCTTTGTGATCTGGAATAACAATATTCGAAATACAACAGAAAGGGAATTAATAGCATGTTTTCTGACGAAAACCTAAACATCATATTAAAGAGAAAAAAATAAAATGTATCTCTCTTCGGGCATCCTCATCCGAATCATCATTGGCGCGAGCAACATCAACATTCAAAGCATTTAACATCTCAATAAGCCTATATTTCCTCTCCTCATAAGTTAGCCTCTCTAGGTTGTACCTAAAACAATAAGCAGAACACGCATCCATTTAAAATCACAAAAATGAAAAGTTTCTACATGGGTTATAGGTAAGATGGTATGGGTTAATCGGACCCTACATGTTTTGACATGTTAGCCTATCCAACAATCTTGTAGCATTTAGTATAAGGGTTATAACCACCTTTTGTGTTCCTTAGGTGGTTGCCTCTCCTAGTTCTTCGGGTTTAGTATTTTTCATGTTCATCTTTCATGAAAATCGACAACAAAACAAAACATAAATTCACAATTCGCCTAAACAAAATTAGATCTACACAAATAAGATTTTGACCAATGAATTAAACTCACATTCAAGCAGGTAGCAACATGCCCACCACAGATGCACTTTATGAGAACATCAGTATCAAAACTCTTTTCATATTTGTTAAAGTTGGCAAATCTTTCTTCATGTGGAATATTAAGCTCATCATCCAGAGCTCCCTAATATTAATATTAATCACGAAAACATATACCTCATAGGATAATATATCATACTATCCTTCATCTGGAACCAAAATTCACAAAGGTTTATTAAATATTAGGAAATACTCATATAGTGATATAGAGTAATTGTGAACGTCTGTTTGCTTAGACATGTACAACCGATGGTTTGTTAGATGATTAGTTTAAGAAGATAAATTACCTTTGACGAAACCCAGTAGCAAATAACAATCCTCCAACTAAAACTTCATTAACATTCAACGCCAGAACACCTGAAATCCGACACATTTACTAAAAATCTCAAATAAAATTAACAACACGATCCTAAGATGCCAAACCGAATCAATAAACAAAGAACATGCAAACTGAAGTGTGTTTTTGCCTAAAACAATCGGAGAAACAAACCTGGAAAATGAGAAGAAATATTGGGCTTTACGCTTACCAAATGGAGTCAATGACTGCAAATTTACCCTACATTTCACTATATGTCAAAGATCATGTAGAAGTAACATGGTAAGACACGTGCCGTTCTTAAATTGATAATCTTTGTTAGTTAACTGGATGTTTGGATTATGAACACCACCTATCACAGTTGTAGTATAATCCCACCAAAACACCTTTGGTTTCCTATGTTTAAAGCAATCTGATTTTAGAACTTATAAACCAAGCTTTATTATTAAATTAGTCTTAAGATATCATAAAACAAATACTAAATTCACAGCCCAAAGTCACCACATTGAGCCCGAAGCACTTTGTTGGTGTTGCATTTGATATCGTAAATCCAATCGTAGCCCCTCTCTTTTGTGTAGTTGTGAACTGCTTCCAAGTCTCCGAGTCAAACAATGAAAGTTCCTTTAATTTCCTTTTTGTTCAAATATGTTGAGCGTCATTGTCAAGCAAATCGGCGGATCGAGGGAGGAAGAACACGTGATGATTTAATTCACATATATATCCATCCTAGCTAGTAGTAGAGTACATAAGAATCAAATAAAGTATTGGGATATTCTGAAAATTGATTGCTTGAGAATGATGGAAGAGTTTCATGAAACGTTTGATTCATAAGATTCCAATATTATGCAGGAAGATAACATAAACAATTAATTAAGGGATCAGTTTATTACCTGAAGATCTAAAGCAGTAAGACACGAAGCCCTAAAAGCTATCAAGTGAACTTCTCCGTAACCGCCAACCTTCCCAACGCTACAACTGTTCCTCGTCGCCCAATCTTCACTACTCAGAAAGTCAACCAAGCATGGAACCAATGAATTTGCGCCACCAGCTCCAGCAATGCTGCCAATAACAGATAACAATGCCGGTTTAGCTTTGAATCCATCGAGTTTTATAAATTTCAAAACCCTAGGCAACAGCTTTTGCAAATACGCCGGTTCAGGATCCGGCGACGCCTCTATCGCCGCTGACAGACACAACGCCCAACCGGTCTGAGAGTTATGATCCTGTTCCGTCAGAACGGCTTCCACTAACGGCTTCGACAACGAAGAGAACGACGGCGTAGTAATTTTTGACTCAATGGACCCATTTAAACAGGCCCAGATCATCATTGCCATCCCCAAACGAAATGAAAAGTAGATCATACGGTGGAAATCAACATAGGAGGGGGGATAATCACCTGAAAATCATATCCAAGTGGGTTGTTTCCGCCAACAGCATCATCGAGATCATCGCGAGGAACCTTCCGTTTGTAGCCAAGGAAGAAAACGAAAGATATGTCCCAGATTTGAGGTAGTGAATTGGTGAATCGAAAGAAAACGAAAGATTTGAGGTGGTGAAAGGAGTGGGATGATGACAATGCAAGAAAAGAAAAGAGGGTTTATTTAACACGTGTCGTGTACGTGGTATTGTATATATATACAAAGAGAAACTTCACCTATGGATTCGTGCTCATCATCTCCTCCGACCACTGGCCACCGGCAATCTCACTGCCGTCTCCCACCGACCACCGACGTCCACCGTTTGAAGCCATCGGATCCGGCTGATCTCAAGTGTGCGATTTCGATTTCACCGGCGGGTGTGCCTCCGCTTTCACCTCCGCCAGGCTTTAAGCCGATCCTAGCTCCACCTCCTCCGCTTTAAGTCGATGTAAAAAAACCCTAGATTTTCTGCTCATTTTATACCTACGAAAATTCTCCATCTTCCGCTCCCCACCGACTTCCGTACCCTAATCATTCAGTCGCGATTGGCCTCCACATCAAGGATTCCCTCTTTCGAATTTGTTTCCGGCGCCACCACAATCAATCGCCCGGCAGTGCGCTACCACGGCCGTCCGACCACCTTTGGCCGGTTAATATCCAGATCTCACGGCGTTAAAACTCAAGGTAAGTTTGTATAACTTGAACTTATGAAAGGATATGATTCTTGAACATTGTTATGTGTTTGTTTTAGATGCATCCAAAATCTAATTGTTGGAGAACATTGTTGTTATTCCATCCACTTGCACTTTAGAAATCGAGCAGAACCCACTTGTCTTTTTTTCCTTTTCACCAAAAATTGGAGCTTAATCAGTTTTCTTTTAAGAAGAAGAAAAGGGGGAATTCAATTGTTGGGTTTCTTTCTGCTCTTATACTGCTCAAAGTCAAAAGTGGCTTTAGATATATGTTAAAAGAAAACACTTGCAGGGCTATCATGTCTGACTCAAGAACAAGTTGTTGCAAGTGTCTCAGACATTCCCGACACCTAATTTTTTATATTTTTAAGATGAACACAGATTTTGACGGTTTAACTCATTTGTAAGAAAAGCCCCTTACACCAACATTTTTAACACATATAGTTTTTTTTGGTGTTTAAAAGCTTTGCTCCGTTTATAAACAAGTTGAATTTGTTTTTCCCTTATGCTTCCCTTTTTTATATTTTAGCCAGGACATAGGCATCCATCATTATAATAAGCCTCTTGGAAAACAAGTTTTTTAATGTAGGAGAATAATGTTATCGTAATTGTTTTTGCTTGAATTTATTTTTTCAGCCAAGATTACCTCTAAAGTCATCATGGATCTCACCCAGAAAGCCAAATTTGGTGTTCCTGCAATCCTCTAAAGTTAATTTCTCTTATATAGAACTTCACAGAGGTTAGTTATACATGCGTTTGCATCTTTACTCTTTAGAATTGGTTTCATGTTCATGTTTTATGTCAACACTAGCAGTTTCCTATATGTTTATGTTTACTACCAAAAAGAACATAGATGGATAATAGATTGAGGCTTTCTTTTGGTTTTGTGTGTTTAAGAAGCTGATTCAAGATACTAGATAGGTAGTGGACTGAAATGTGTAGATGAGTTGGATCAAGTGGCAAACGGCTGTAGGTAGTTTGTCTCCGTTGTCTGACTCGAGTTCCATCATTTAGATCCCTGATCTTTACACTAGCCATTGTCTTCAAATTTAGCAACTTTTAATTATTATTTTTTTAATGTCAAATGCATAGATGGTTCATTGTCTCAGTTTACGCATTTCTTTATTTCTTTAACTTCACCGATTAGTTGTCAATTTTGAATTTTGGATATTTGTCAATACCTGTAAAATTAATTGATGTCCTTATAAAACGAAGCATGATGTATTGTTTTTTCTCATTCAATAGTATATTGATTTGAAGTTACCTCACAGGATGAGATGGCTTCATTTCTGTTGCGTAGGTCTGTGTGCCGTGCAACTGGGAGCACAATTATGAATAGTCAATCAAGGTGTTTTTTATTTGTACATCTCTTAAGAAGTATCTTTTGTTGTATCTAATACAATATCTTTTACTGTGATACTGTGTATTAACTAACATGCCCATGCTTATAAAGTCAACCTAATTGTAATCTATATGTTATGTATCCATATTATTTAGTGTGATTGTTTTACATGCAACAGAATATATATAAACCATTTTAATTACATTTTTATTTTTTCAGTCGATCACATGCCATCTTCACGATTACAATGGAGTAGAAAAAGTTATCTGGCATAACAAGTGGAGCGGTTCATGATGATAATGCCGGAGATGACATATTATGTGCCAAGCTTCATTTGGTGGATCTTGCTGGTTCAGAACGAGCCAAAAAAACAGGAGCTGATGGGATGCGCTTACGTGAAGGTAGGTTAACATTTTGTACATATTCATATTACCTACTCTTAACAAAGTAGAATTGGAAATTCCCAATTTAATCACTTATTATATCCATGAAACACTATGTACAAGTGTGTCTATGCGTATGTAGTGTTATACTGGCATATTATATTTACGATGCTTTGGGTACAAGTATTTTAAGCCATTATTATTTGTTAAAGCAGGTAGAAGATGTGATGCATTGGTGT
Source organism: Deinandra increscens subsp. villosa (assembly GCA_039602395.1). Lineage (NCBI taxonomy): Eukaryota > Viridiplantae > Streptophyta > Magnoliopsida > Asterales > Asteraceae > Deinandra > Deinandra increscens. The sequence goes on along the minus strand of JBCNJP010000009.1, from coordinate 73,018,000 downwards.
ACAAGAGGCTATGGGGTAGTTTTTTTTCTAACAGATATGGCTTATGAGGGGTGGTTGGACACGTGCTGCTCTATCCCTCTTTCCCGGCTACTTTTTGACTCCATCGTCCTCCAAACTGTTTCAATTGCGTGTTCCATCTTCTTTGAGTACCGTCCTTGAGTGATGGAGTTGTTGTACACCATATCCGAGTTCATATTATATTGGATCTCATCTGGCGTTTCTTCTTTATCCTCCATCGCAGCTGTATCTCTGGTAAGGGTTTTTCCCTCGGTTCCAATTTCAGATATTTTGCAATGGTGTGTTTGTGGTGTCTTATTTTTCGATTTCATTGGCGTTTCTTCTTCGTTCTTAGTCTTTATTTGGTCTGTATTTTTATTTTTTCGTGTCCTTCTGATCCAGTCATAGTGATTAGACTCCATGTTCAAACCAGCGAGTGTGGTCAGGAAACGGAAAAGTGAATGCTCCGATGGGTTGAAACATATGCGTTAGGTGTGATTAAAATTGATTTTGGCCAAAAGATTGTCTAAACCCTTAGGTTTTGAATTGTTTATGTTAGGCTATTTGCTTCATCTTTATTCCCTCGGTCTTTATTTTTTTTATTGCCAATCGGTTGGGTTGGCTGTTGTTGGTTGTCTAAACGTGGCCAGATTTAGTTGGTTTTGCGTTATCACCAGTAGTTTGGGTTGTTTTGTGGGTCTTTCTTTGTTTGTTTATGTCCTGTATGGGTATGTTTTTCTTGATCCTTTTTCCCTATGTTTATGAACAGTTTATGCATATGATTGTGTCTTTATACGTTTGTTGATTTGAGGTGATTCATGGTGATGTTTTGGTTGCAGGTGTTGTGGTTGATCTTTGGCTGTTGTTGTTTGTCATTCAAGGTGAGTTTGTCATGCTACCTCTGCTAAGTTAGTTTCTTTTAAGTTGTCTTTCTCGACATGTTGCAACCTTCTATAGACATGGTTTGGTATTTTTTTGGAATAGTTTTAAGCTTGGCATGCTCCTGTTTGTTAGGTTTTGTTTGTGTGGTGGCAGTTATAAATATACATATAAAAATTTAAGATCATATCCAAGATTTGTAGTTTCTTATGTTGCTCCTCCTGCATCACTTCCTTTTTTAGTGTATTTTTTTTTATTTATTATTATTTTTTCAAATATGACATCCTCCTAGGTGCATGGTTTTTTTTATAAATATTTTTGGGGATTGTTTTAAGTTGAAATGGTCATGTTTATTGAGTGTTTTTTTCTGGACTGAGGTTGCTTCACAGGAATGTGATTTGAAACTTTAAATGTTCCTTTTTGTTGGTTATTGTTAAAACGTTTCTATTCTTCAATGTAGTCCGGGTTTTGAGGCCACCTCACAACAAAATTGTTTTTTGGGTTATATGACAGCCTTCTAAGAAAAAAATCTTGGGTGTTCTTTGTGGGAGCTTGGCATTTAAAATAATTATGGCATTGGTTTTTGGGTGGTTCTGAGGCTATTTCATAGAAATGTTCAGGTGTTGAACATCTTAGTTACTCTCAGTTTTCATGTATTTTGTTGCTTATAAAAAGGTACCGAATAAAAACTTCAAATCATATTTGCACACCCAGCACAGGAAAGTCAGTAGTTGTGGACACTCCACACTAGCAACCTGTCAAACAACTCTTCAAGGATAAAGGTAACTTCACAAACATTTTACAAAATTAACATGCAATAAACAGTTTATAAAAAAACTTAAGGATGATGCAAGTCCTAGCTGCGATGCTGGCCAGAATCAAGAATAGTGCAACCAATGGAGCTAACAAGGGGCCATTTAAAAAAAATAATTAGACCTTTAGCCCATGGCATGCGTTGTTAGTATGCAAGCATAGATAGGAGCTCAAAATGCCCGTACTGCCTGCCATTTTGTTGCTAATATGGAAACTCCCTCCCGCTTTTGTGTGTGACTTTTTGAGTAAGGTAGATATTGATGATGTATTGTAAAACTGATTCACTTTTATAAAATGGGTTCTCTATTACGAATACTTCAGGTCCAAAACAAATATATATGTTGTGTTAGGTTTAGCATTTATTGCCTTCGACTCATTCTGCCTTCAAACAACATCGTTTTTTTTTCAGGAAAAAAAGAGCTTTAGGTGTGGCTTCACTTCTAATGCCCTTAATTTCAATGTGGGTGTTGTTTTTTTTCGCTTGGTAGATACAAATGACCCGTTAGGGAATTCTTATTTTATGTGGCTGGCTTACAGATATCCATGAAATTTATGCCTCTCATGTTGGTCAATTTAATTATTGATGATTTTAGATGCCAAATGCATTTAGCTGAGCTTGCTGGTGTATCTTTTCAGTAGTAAATATAAGGTGTAGGTTCATGGGTAATGGGTCTTTTACACACAGATCTGTAACTGGTAAAAATACCAGCACAGCATCAAACAGCGGTGCCGCAACGCGGCGGATCGCAACATTTTGTTGTTCATTAATTAATATAGCATATGTATTATTCCATTAGTTCTCTATGAATAAATGGTGCTCAGTTAGTAACTTAGTATATAACTAAATTCTGGTCCAATTGGTTTTTTTTGTCATTGTATCATTGGTTGATCCAATAGATACATGAACCATATTAACAAGTAATTAAATTGTATGTGCTAATTTTGTGTGTTATTTAGATCAAGTAGTCTGGGTATGACCTCCTTTTTGTTGTTTTTACGTGGCATGCGAAATGCGGGATATTGCTAGCGTTTTGAGAGGCATTTTTTTCTATAATTCCAGGTATTGTGTATGTAATTTTCGACCTTTTTATGAACTGATTATCCAAGGCTAAATACAAGTACCTATCTAATATGATAGCTTCAACATTATAAGTAAATGTGTAGGTAATATGATAGCTTCAACATTATAAGTAAATGTGTAGCTGCCAAAACATTATATAGCCATAGGCTAAAACCAATAACACCTAAATAATTGACCATTATGTATGATATGCTAAATGGGCTTTACGAATATCCTAATGTGTTTGAGGTTGAGCTTTTGGACTTAGAGTGGTTGAATTTTCTGGACAGTTAATAAAATGTGTGAATGTGTTTGTATAATTATAAATATTATTTCCATTATTATTGTTTCTAACAAACTTAATTTCTTTTGAATATTTTTTTTAAGTTTTATGGAGAAATGAACCACAAATTTATTTCAATTTTTTTTTCCAGATCCATAACACAACCATTATACCAATTAGCTTCTTAAACCTTCTTGATCATATAATTCTTGACCATTAAATACTTAAACAACGAAAAGACAAATAGAAACTTTAAAATAATACAACAATTTTCCCTCATATGATCTATTAACTGCAGCAACGCGCAATTGATCTCTAGTTAATCATATGACCCAACAGCTTTAAAAAATAAAGACCCTTAATAAACAAAAGTAAGTTTCGAACCCGGGTGTTCGCATTGAGAAAGCAAAGCCCTATCCATCACAACAAATCGTCAATTGTTAATATTTTCACAAATACTTCATATATCTAAACTATTTTTTGTGAATATAAGTCAACAAAAGCCAGCACAAGTTGTCTAATGTATTAATATATGGTAATGGTAATGATATGACATCCTGTATTATCTTTTTAAGCTAACTTTTTTTTTTTTTCATTTGACATAAAAGTATAATATATTACCTTAAACCATTTGCTACTATGGTTTTATTTGTTTTAGTTTGTATCTTTAATCTTAAAAATAATAAAATAAATTGGTTAATATACCAATCTATGTGTTTTTAAAGATATATTATGATATAGAAATTTATCTATCCTATAGATCTGAAATTGCATGTCAATAAACGTTTGAAAGTAAAAAGTATTCACACAATTTTATTTTAAGTTGACAAGTAAATGGGTAACCCGTCGAGCGGGTCACCATCTTGTATATTAGTAATAACAATTTCTGAATTCTGAGTAGGAATACTGTATTACGTTGTCGCTAATTAAGGGATGCCACGTGTCGAGTTGGCCACGTGGTGTAGTGTCGTTTAATTTTTTTTTTGCGTACAAAATACTGGTTATATATAAACTGTTATTTCATTTACAAAAGCAATGGTAGCCGGGTGATAAGTGCCATCTACTTTAACTGGTGTGTTCTACGTTCTACACTCCCCATAACCGTTTTTTTGCTTTCTTTTTTGTTTTTTCCTCTTTCTTTTTTTGTATTTGTTTTTGCCTTCCTTTTTTTTTTGTTTTTGCCTTATTTTTTGGTTTTGTTTTTGCCTTATTTTTTGTTTTGTTTTTGGCTTCTTTTTTTTTTTGCCGGTTTGGTATACGTGACGTGATGGTGTTTAATTTTTTTTTTACTTTTACGTTGGGATTAAAAGTTATATACTTAATTTTCCTTCTTTGACTTCAGAATATTTTCAATCCATTTTTTTTACCTTATTTTGTCTTTTAACTTCTTTGTCTTTTTAGGTTTTATTAAATTTTGTATGGTAAATTGGACATCTTTTGTTATTGATTGTTTATAAAACAACACCAAAAACTAACATAAAAGAAGTGACCCGTCGCAACGCGCGAGTAGGTCAATTTCTCGTAGTATACAATTAGGATAGAAACTGAGTTTAGGTTAGAAAATGTAGGAAGTATTATGAAAAAAAAAACAATTTCTAAATTGGATGGATGGGTCCTGGGATAGTGTCATGTCAACGCCGATGTAAAATAAAACACATTGTTGTAAAATTAAAACAATTGCTGTAAAAAAACTAAAACACATTGTTATACACACATATATGTATACATTCTGAAAAAATAAAAATAAAAAGATGTATATATAAATACTATAATAGAATCGCTCGATTATATAATGCAATATTAAAAAGAGGTAACAACATATGAACATATGAAAAATTATGGAAGTTTAAAAATGAGGGGAAATGAAATGTATGTCGCTTTTCTAGAGTTAAGTGACTTTCTAGCTTAATTCCACTTACTCCGTCACAATAAAACATTTTACAAAGTGTCACAAAACCTTTATAAACAATCTCTATAAAGCAATTTTGAAATATCAAAAGTATTTTTTAAGTACTTTTAAAGAATGCCAAAAATAAAAATTTTAATATACATAAATGATTTCAACTTTGACAAATCAATAAAGCAATATAGATATGATAGATCTTTCTGTAAACACAATCCCACATCGGTCCGGCTATTTAGACATCTCAAAACGCAGCGTATTAGGCAATATGCTACGTATTTGACTAATACCTGACAATCCGACATTCTCTGCAACTTTTGACCATGACATGAAACTAATATGCAACGTATTACCCAATACTCTGCGTATAGGACTAATATGCAGCGTATTACCCAATACTCTGCGTATAGGTTTCTGGTGAATTTTTTTTAAAGTTTTGTGTTATTTGTTTTTTGGGTAAAAAGTTATTAAAAACCAAAAAAAAATTAAAAAAAAATTAAAAACACTCATGGAGGGTGATGTCTTTTTCATCAATAGGTCACCAACAACCCACAAACATTATTTACAATTTTTTTTTTACAAAACACTCAAACACCTAGCTAATATAGCATGTTTTAAATTGGAAAAAAATTGAAGTATTTTTAAAAAATCTAAAAAATTCACATAACGTTTTTATGAACTTACATTGCTCAAAAAAATTATTAAAAACCAAAAAACAAAAAAACAAAAAAGTTATGAACATTTGATGTTGTTTTATTTAGCTTAACCATGTTAACAATTTTGAACAGAACAAAATGGAATACGCTGCGTATGTGTTTAAAAAATTCTATCCAAAAAAAATTATACCCAAAAAACAAATAACACAAAACTTAAAAGAAAATTTCAAAAATTTTTTACCCAAAAAACAAATAACACAAAACTTAAAAAAAAAATCACCAGAAACCTATACGCAGAGTATTGGGTAATACGCTGCATATTAGTCCTATACGCGAGTATTGGGTAATACGCTGCATATTAGTCCTATACGCAGAGTATTGGATAATACGCTGCATATTAGTGTGTATTAATAGCAGGACCCTCCCACATTAAATGTAGAAAAGACAAAACAAAAATAAAAGAGTTTTTTTTACCTTTTTCCAAACTATATAACAAATTTGAATTTAACATTGAACCAATCCTCACATTTATAAACCTATAGTTTTGATAAACTAAAATGCATTTACCTAAAAAACAATTACAAATCATCACAATTTATATAAACAATCTTTATATGTACATGTTAAAGTATAAAATTTAATAAAATAAAAATATTTTTCAAATACTTTTACAAATAAAAAATTTTATACGACAATTTATTTCTTCACCTTTTACAAATCTATAAAGTAAATTCAAGTTTGAATTTAGAATTAAAATCTAAACTTGAATTTGAATCTTGTAATAAATAATGTATCTTTTCTATACGAAACAAATATCTTTTTAAAAAGATATAGTCTCATCTTAAATGTAAAAAAGACAAAACAAAAATGGAAAAGATTTTTTTACCTTTCTAAATTATAAACCCAAAAATGAATATGTATTTGAATTTGAAATCAAAATGTGAATTAAATAATTGAATTTGAATTTGAATTTTGAATTTAGTATTAAATTTTGTAATTTAGTGGCGTGTTTTTCAAAACTTGTAATGGGGTAATACTTTAAATGTCCCTCTCACCCCTATATCATGTTGTTTATTCGAGCGTTGTGATATTGGTAATGTGGGTACACAAAACATTTGCATTACTAAATCTCAACATAAAGAAAAATGAAATACCAAAATATTGCATAACGACGTTAAAACTAAAAGTTAGAAGATCCACGTATTGAATCCAAGAGCTAAAGGTTATGTATGACCGGATAAAAGTTTACGTCGCAATAATTAAATACAACATTGTGAAATGTATAATAATCTTCCGTATCTCTCATTCATACAATGATAAATATATATAGCATTACATTGTTGACCTATGCTAATTTAGACTGGGTTGTACACGTTTACTATCACCTTTACTACCTCATTATACACCAAAAATACATGATATGATATTGCTTGCATGATACACTATTACACTCCCGCAGTCCAAACGGGAGGTTGCCTGATGTTGAGACTGGACCTGAAGTCATCGACAAGTATCCGCGGTAGACCTTTGGTGAAAATATCAGCGATTTGATAACGAGAAGGAATGTGTGGTGACATTTGCATATTCCCATATTTGTAACCCGTCCCGTTTCTATTATCAATGCAATTTCAACTTTTTCAAACATTTAATCATGAGGGATTTGTATTTTTGGTACTTGTTTTATCATATATACATATAGTATTATCCATGCTAAAGTCATACCCGAGTCAACTCAACCAGTGACCAACGGTGATATTATTTAACATCTCAAAAACTATACAAAAATGAAAGAAACATGTCTTTGGTAATTAAGGATAAGATTTTATACATATTATATCCTTTTATATATATTGGTGACTTAAAATGAGCCCAAGCCATTTCTTTTTATTCATGGAGATTATAAAATTTACACCTTCTTTATCTAATCAAATAAAAGGCAAACCAAATATAATCATCAATTAAAAACCCCATCTTCAATACCTGCAAGTTACTTGTTTCAATGCACCCAAGTGGCAAGTGTGTCTTTTTATCAAACTAGCCCACTTCCTACTTGTCCCCCAACCACCATGGGCTCATTCAAGACCCACATTTAACTTATATATTTTGTCCATTTACCAACTCAAAGATTTCATTCACTTTCCCCTATAAATACCCAAGCAGAACACAAGATTTATCACACCTTCACCTTCACAGATTTCCATAAGATACATTACAGTAACTTTGTAAGCCATATCACCCTCGTACTTCCATGAAATCCATCCATTCTTGTCCAGAATTCTTCCCCTATGAGTCCTCTACAAATGTCAACTGACCTCACCCGATTCCGATAAGAATTCAGCCCTCTAGATAGCTTTGAAGAACAACTGCTTCAGAACATCACTGTTGTGCAACCTTACTTTCTGTAACACATTTAAGGTACCAAATGACATCGGTTTGACCTGATTCTTTTTGCTATCTCTTCCCCCTTTACTTCATTTTAGACTTAAAATCTGTACCATTTGGTTTCCTAAATCGCTCAGAATCTTCCTTCAAAGTCGACCCAGTTTTCTGTCAGAAATTGTGTTAAAGCTCAAGAGCTCTTTGAGGCTTCAAGTGTTTATCCAATATCAACCGTTATCTTTACTATCTTCTCCTTGCTTGCTTACAGTGAGAAAACCTTCCATTCATGTTCCTTGCATACTCATTCTTACTTATATCTAAGAACATCCATTAAAATGGCTTGTTGGTTAATCACCTTTAGCGAAAAACTACTCAACCTTTAAGTTAACATCTTAATCATCTTGTGGTTTAGCCAAAATAAACAAAATTCTAAAAGTACAGGTGTACTTCAGAAATTCTGGAGTAGTTCTATAAGAGTACATATATACTTTGGAAATTCCAAATTAGTTCTTTAAAATTACAGATCTACTTCGGAACTCCGAAGTAGTTCTGTAAAACACAGATTCATTGTTAGACATTAATCTGGCCATATATTGGTCATATCTAACTGAAACTTAACAAACTCAGACTCCATGATTAAATTCGTCAAGTTATCTTTCCAATGTTATATAGTTTGTCTTCTAATTCAAATTGAGCACCTCACAACGATCCCTACAAACAGGTGCGCGTTTCCTGTACCTTCTGTTTTGTGAAGCTGTTTCGAGCTATCTGTTAGCATTTTCTTAAAACACATATTAAGAGTTGTTTGGAACACATTATGCTAACAATCTGTAAATTTTGGAAATTTATAGATAAGGTTTGATATTTTAAAAACGCACTTAAAGTCACAGTCACAGCTCATAAGCTGTCCAAATTTTCCAAATGATGCAGTAAACCAAAAACCAATATATATCACCAACGGTCAATGGTTAACACATTTAAACAAGACTTAACTAGTCTAAGTGGGTGACTTAGATACTAGACCCATATTACTAAACCTTAAAGTGTCTTTATATAATTTAGGACACAGATAAGCCATCTCCATATCACTCGGACTATTCTCATATTTCATTTATTGATCAAGTGAGTATTCATACCCCCTTTCATTTTCAAGTTTTGGGATGAAACATGTATAAATATTCAAATATCAAATTCTTTATTCATTTTACAAACCATGCGATCTCATTATATGTCTTTGTGTGATTAAATGTTATATGTTGAACTATGGTTTATAAACTTTTTATACGCAAATTTAATTTTCAAACGTAATCATTAACATCCAAGCCTACGGTAACAATGATGGATCTATCGAGATTCAGTAATAGATCCATTGGACTGACAACCCACTTGAATTTGACCGATTTGGCATTGGAGTGACTGAAACGTATATCATTAACTTAACTTGCGAGTTAAAGGCGCTAGTCAACAAAGGTTTGGTTATGCACACTCAAATTCAGTATTGGTTTATTCATACATGCTTGAGTCTATAATCGACATTTCAATCACTTTCAATATATTATATGTAATTATAACCTTATGTTTACTTACCAACTATATTTAGTTGACACTCTCTATTTTTATACATGTTTCAGGACATGCAGTTTAAGCCATGCTTGATTGATGCTACATCTAGGATGATTTGAACCTAGATTTATTAAATCAAACTCTATGTTATGTTATGTGTATTTGAACCTCCTGTTTGAATTGGAATTTGGTAATGATTAATTATTAATACTTTATTTAGTGTCATGAACATTTGGACAATCATCATGCCCCGAAGTAAATTCCGTCTTCGGTTGGGGTGTGACACGTGCAATATGTGACATTTCTGATTATCCATTTGATTATACCCGAATCAATTTCCATTTCCTTGTAATCAATGAATGATAATTAATAAAGAATTATGTTTCATTTCGTCTCATTGTGTTTGGATATGTCATTTATTGTGTTAATTGTAAATCGTTTCGATATTTCAATTACATTGCATTTCGAATTTCAAATTCAATCATTTTTTTATTTAAGCTAAACCGAGAGATTTCGAGCAATCCAAACACGTGTTAAGCTTGTGGGTAATACTATTCATGCACACAAGTTGACACGAGTGAGGTTTCACAAAAGTTTGAGCTTTAAAACGTAAATAACAAAGTTTTGATTTTTTCGTGATTTCGGTACGAACCGGACAACTCGGGAAACTCGAAAAATCATATTTTAATGGTTCATCATGTTCTTGTATGTGTTTTTTAATTGTGCTTGAAATTTGGAGTGGTTTCGACATGTAATGAAGGAGAACAATAAAAAAACATATTTTGTTGGCCGCCAAATTCGAACCGACGACCTCCTTGTCCATATGTGAGCAACAGAACGCTGGGCCATATCCAAGCTTTTGAAATCACATGTTATCATCTTGAATCATCTGGAATGATTTGAATACTTCTCAAACCATTTACAATTGATTAATTTAACATTTCGATAGTTATTCAAAGAATAATTATCATTATCTACATCAGTTGAACCCTTATGCGGATCCCCCTCTATATATATCATTATAATTCATTCAAGGGATCCTCACAAATCATTCTTGAGCCTTTAATTACTGCAAACAAGCTCAAAATCGCAAAATCAAAAGTCAACGGGTCATACTTTGACCATCTGATTTCTCCATTGTTCTTCGACTTTCTGAGGTAAGTTTCTTCATGAAAGTTATTTCTTTTACCGTTTCCTTCAAGATCGTACTCTCTTTTTATGTTCATTACGCCTAAATAAAAAGACAGACTTGTGTTCTTGATATTAAATTGGGGAAATCAACTAAAAACCAATTAAAACTATAATTAATGCTTCTGGTTAATTTTAATCTTTTTTATAAAAGTAATATGATGTTTCAGTAACGTCTAAACTTGATTTTTTATCAAAATGATTAAAGTTTTATCGATTTAACCCATTAATTCAAGACTTTTTATGCATAAAACGTTAATCGGTTGTTCTGTTAGGTATTAATCACATGAATGTGTTTCAGGCTTGTTAGAATACTGTTTAATTAGATCTGAACCTATAACCTTGGTTAAATGTACAACTTTACAAACTTTAGGGTTAATTATGTAAATAATGAAACTTTAGGGTAGAAATGGGAATTTTGGGTAAATTTATGAAATTTACACTTTTGGACCTTTAGGTTTAGTATTTAACATAATTAGGACCTGTTTGCAATAAATATAATTATTTACAAGGATATATAGGTCAAACATTTACAAATAAATATTTAAAGTACGAAATAATAATATAGTAACCGATTGGAGCGTCGTAAACCCTAAATTCCCCAATCTACTCAAGAATATAATTCCTTGTTGTTTATGTCTCGTATCAATATTCATTTCGTTTCGTAAGGTTGAATCTCGAGTTCTTGTTCTTGCGTTCACGACATAGTCTTTATCGGTTATTGTGCTGCTATCATGTGAGTATTCATAGCCCCTTTTTATCTTTTATTATTTTGGGTGCAACATGCATTTATACGCAATCACTAAATGCTTTACTATTTCATTTATCATGCGATTATATGTGTGCAATGTGTGTCTTCTATGTTATGTGAAACTTGTTGGAATCAATGTGTGGTATTCGCTAGTCATTTGTCTCTAATCGCATGTGTGCCATTAACAACCCCGAGCCTATGGTAACAATGATAGCTATTGGTTCACAACCCACCCGTTAGGTTGAAATGATATTCTAGGTTTCGATGGATGATTGCTCCCTAAAGTGTTAAAGGATTGGTTACACATCATCATTAACATGTTAAACATATGCTATCAATCAGTGCTATCAATCAGTGCTTGTCACATGAATCGCCTATTTTGATTCTATGTATGATTACTTAATATAAAATAATCCGAAGGGTATGGAGACTTGATTTTTTTGACATGAAACTATGTTTATATATATAATAAGTATATATAAAGTTAAAGTGGATAAATGATAAAGTATTTCAAATACCGAGTTAATCGGATATATAGAAGTTCGCGCGGACCGGAAGGGTAGACGCCTGTACACTGGGGTTTCTGGCAAAAGCGAGGGTGTCGCATAAATCCCAACTGGGAAATGGCATCCCTCACTGGGCGATCCCGGAGTGAGCGTTTACTTATAGGAATGTGTGTCTTCATATTATCAACAAAAGAAAAAGATAATGGCCTAAAGGGCATTTTGGTCATCTTGACCTTTTAAAAAGGAATTAACTTAATAACCAAGCATTATTAAGTTAATAAAGAGTTAAAATAAACATAGTAAATGTTTATTATAATAAACCTTGCGTTAACGCCGTACAATACGCGATTAGGTTTAATTGGAAGGCATAGCGGAGGTTTTCTCTGAATTAACTGCTTAAGAGAATAAGGTGAGTTCTATGAGCCCACTTTTAAATGTTTTAAATGTTTTAATGTTTTCGGGCTGATATACATGCAATGATATATATTCAACTGTTTACTTGAAAAGTATTTGAAATGCCTTTACTTGTTTTGTGTTGATACACATACGTGGAAAATTTACAATACTTATAACAGTTTTAAAGTTATTATTACCTGTTATTACTTTTTCGGGAAGGTTATAATAAACGGGTAATATAAAGGATGAAACTTTTATATAAAGCTTTGAGAAATGAAAAATGTGAATGTTTGGTCTAAGCCTATGTATAGGACTAAGTGTCGGGTAAATATGATCTTATTAGCCTTGTTATGCAAGACCCGTAACATTATATTTATGAAACGCTTATTTCCATATACGGGTAATGGACTGGTGTTGAAATGGTTATGAGTCCAAATCCAAGAGTTATTTAAATGGACTTTTAAAAAAGATGAAGAGGTTTAAAAGATTGGAAAGGTTGAAAATGTTTTAATCTAAGCGGATATTGTCTAGTGAAAAGGGAAAAGGTGGTTGTGCAACTAGAAGCGGGGAATGACTGTTCCCCGGGGTAATGACGGTTACTCTATGAAAAGGTTTCGGGTGGCGACGGTTGCCCGAGGAACTAACGTGGTTCCAATAGACAATGCTTAGTAGAATGAATGGTTAAATGTTTTGGTATAATTCTGTTATGTCTTATACCTGATAAAGGATAAATGATTAAATGTTTTGGTATAACTCTGTTATGTTTTATACCTGATAAATGTTTATAAAGAAGGGGTCGTTAGACCCAAGTGTTTGAGGTAAATCTTTCAAGAAAAGGTAAATGTTTTAAATATCTAGAACTCACCAGCGTAAGCTGACCTTTAAAAGCATGTATGTCAGGTATCGGTGATGTTTAAAGTTGCAAGGGAAGGGCTCTAGCAAGGGCAAATTAGATGGGCAAGCTATCAGGAAAGACTCGGTAGTAGACTGGCATAGCTATAGATAAGATCTAGTTATAGATTATGTTATTATCTTCCTTACTATTGTAACTCGTTATATATATAAATGAAAAGTTTTTAATTTCCGCTGCTTAGTTATCTCTGTTGTACCATGTGTTCATGAGTAAATCCGACACGTGACCCCTCCTGGAGCCAAGACTGGGAGTGGGCGTCACAGATCTAACCCTAATTGAAAATAAAAATCCAATCTTGATCATGAAACACATAGACCTAGTGATTAACAACATGCATGGTATAGATCTAACCTTGGTTCCAAATAAAAAAACCAATCTTGATCGTGAATCACATAAATCTATCAAGTAGCAACATGCATGATGTAGATTTATCCGTAATTCCATATAAAAACCCAATCTTGATCATGTGTTACATATATCTATCAAGTAGCAACATGCATAACATAAAACTAACCTAAACTCACCATAAAGTTCAGATCTTGATCATGCAAAATTACTAGAACAAGAAGAGGTACTCACAAGAAACCGAAAAAATGAAGAAAGGGGATAAAGGATGATAATCCAAGCTCCAAATCCAAGATATAGTGATGAAAGATGAAGATCAAGGGCTTTTCAGCAGTTTTGGAGGTTTAGGGGTGGAGAAATGATGAGCATGGAGGCTAATGTGGCTTAAAAAGTTGAAATGTCGGGTTTTGCTGAAAATTAAGAAATTGGCGTTTCGCCTAACTCAAGGGTTAGGCTTAGGCGGTACGCCTAGAACCTCCCGGGTTGACATTTTGCCCGATTCCTCGATTCACGTGCTCGTTTTCTCATTTTTTGATGTTTTCGAGTCTTGTTCCGACCCAAATCACCCAATACACATTCTCATCATGTTAACCACATATAATCCACTCAAAATGAATATAAATATGCCACATAACTCATAACAATGAACACATAAGGTCACATAACGCAATTTTGGTCGGTTTTTTCATACGTATCGGTTTTGGGCAAATCACTAACGTTTCGTGACTCGGTTTAGTGTGTGATGACTCGAAAAATGATTTTTGATTACTAGACTCTAAATATATTGAAATTGACATAAGATACTCAAATACGAGATTCTCGGTAAATGATGATTCGCATGCCGAGATCGTGTAGAAACCGTACATTGCTTTTTTTTTTCGACTCGAGGGATCCAATTTGAATCCAAATGATTTTAATTAGATATTTTCTTTAGAAAAACAATTATAAATCATTTAAAAACACTATTTTGAGATATAAACACGCGAAAATTTCACAATGCTTAATAATTCGTAAACCGGGAAAACGTGAAATTTCAAAATGGGTCATAACCGGATAAAATGCAAATGTTACACGTATGTAGGTAGAAGAAGAATGGTGATGATTTCTTAATGTGGTAGGCATGAGAGGAAGACACATGGAAAGAAATATCTTCACTTATTAATACTAGCATAGTGCTTGCGCGTTGCGGCGACACCAATTTATAACGCGTTATTCGTTATTTGTTCGTGTGTTATGACGAAACGAAAATTTACATCGCGGTTTTCATTTCTGTTAGCATGATGTGGCCCAATGACAATTTATAATGCGGTCGTTGAAGTAACAAGATCTGTAATTTTCTAAAAGTAGTTGTGACCCTCTTAGTTAGGTCCTGCTATTTCACTGTATCTGAATAACAAAGAACATAACATTTTTAGACCAAAATGTGATAATGACAATATATATATATATATATATATATATATATATATATATATATATATATTGTAAGGAATTATTTATCCTAAGAAAGATGTTATCTCGAAAGATAAAGATTATCTCGGAAGGCTTAGAAGACCCGAGGTAACAAGTTATCTCGGACGAGCAACTGTCCAAAGTAACTTAATTAAGTTACCTCGGGAGGCAACTTTATCTCAGAATCAATGTTTTACCCCGGGCAGTGGATGTGTCCGAGATAACTCAAGTTACCTCGGTAAGGCGAGTTATCTCAGACAACTTGACTTCTTCACTTGGCCTGACATGTCTGCTTTTCTTGAGAGACGCAAGCTGCTCTGCTATTAGCCTATCAGAAGCCGTCATTTTA
The DNA here is from genome assembly GCA_039602395.1 of Deinandra increscens subsp. villosa. Taxonomy (NCBI): domain Eukaryota; kingdom Viridiplantae; phylum Streptophyta; class Magnoliopsida; order Asterales; family Asteraceae; genus Deinandra; species Deinandra increscens. The sequence continues at coordinate 73,002,567 of JBCNJP010000009.1, read as the reverse complement.
TCTTCTAATCTAGTTTATTATTATTATTCTAGTTCATGTATCTCTGTTCGACGGTCCAGATGATCGTTAGAGAAATCAAGGGCTCTCCTTGATTTCTTAGGCACTATATGTTACTTATACTTTGTAATTCAATGTTCAGTTGCTCTTGTATGCTTTTCGAATTATCAAGTAATAACAATATAATGCCCAATATTATTCATTTATGTGTTTTACTTGCTTTAAATTCGATCTCCATCTTATTAACTAAAACAAAGTAAACAACTTAACATGTTTCCGCCTGGTTAAACCTTAAGTAAATTCTGGTAATTGGTTAAACATCTGTAACCGGAATCGATCCTATATATATGTGTATATATATATATATATATATATATATATATATATATGAGAGAGAGAGAGAGAGAGAGAGAGAATAGCTAGATCATTCAACAAAGACATCAAATAGAAAGAAACCCAAACACTTTCTCACCTTGATTTTTCCACAGTATTAATCAAATGTTCTAACGTAGCCAGTTTTTTCATCAATGATGTCATTCACTCGTCTTCTTTTGATTATCTTCTAAAATTCTAAGAATTATCAAGTTATTTTCAAGGAAATAGTTAGGCCCATCAGGCGGTCATGGAGGTAATTGTTTCTTCTTTAGGCCACATCTATTTACTAGGATTCAGATCTATCTTTGTTATCTTAGCTGAATGGACATTGTAATTTAGTCATATATGTTAGTATGTATGTCTGCTTTACTTCATTATGAAGTAATGATAGCTCTTTGGTAAATTCTAGTTCATTCTCTAAGTTGAGACACCATAACACACAAGGATTCATGTTTTTTTAACCTTGCCAAACTACCAAATTATTATTAGACCAAAATATCTAATTTTTTCGCCTTTCTATTCTCAACCTCTATAATCTTAACTCTATGATTCTTCCAATTACAACCACCTAGACATTTGTTAACTTGATTCTAATCAAGTTAGCAGTTTAGCATTAATGTCATAACTTAAATCGTTGTTCTAAAACCTGACTTTGGTATAATCATCTAGTTAAAAGCCTATGATAGTTTAAGTAGGAAAACTGTTCGTAAATTTAAAATAAAATAAATAATTATTTGTGTACGATTACAACAAAGAAATAAACCTATTCTATTACAATACAAGTAAAATAATTCTGATCTACTCCTATTACAATTACAAGGAAATGACAAAAGGTTACAAGGAAATGAATGAAATATTACAGGGAAATAGAAGTGAAATTACAATACAAATAAATTAAATACAGAACTCGACAAAAGAATATAATAAAGATTTGAATGAAAGAAAATATTGACAGAGAGTTATGGAAAAAGGTTTGCGAAAATCTTTTGAAATTAGTTTAAAGAAAAGAAGATGGTTCCAAGGAACCTTGGCGAAGGCTTCGGGTCAAAACCCGGGTCACTTAAAACAAATTCCGGGTCTACCGAGGATCCCATTTTGTTTCCCAAGGTATAATTGCCTAAACCGTATTGTACGACCGGGATAACTCTAAGCTTGAAGTTACCTTTGAGTTCTCGAAGATCATGACAAACAGGACGAAGATTAGAAGAAGTTTGAGAGAAAGAGAGAGATGTGAGAAGAGAGAATGAATTCTGTGTGAATTCGGTGTGTTTAGCCTCAATTGATGAGGCTATATTTATTGTGGTAAAGAGTCTTGTTGAGCACTCAAAAGTTAATTCGTAGTCAACTTTGTATTAAACGTCTTTAATGCAAATTGATTTCTAATTAACGCGGAATTACTTTAATTAGCTCAAAAACGCGTTTACAGCTGTCAATCCGGAAGTACTCCGCGTAATAGCTGTCTTCCGGTTAAACTGGCGCTTCCGGACCAACCTTCCGCTTGAATTTCAATCGGAACTACTGTTCCGGTTGAACTCAGTTCCGCCCGAACCACACAGGTCCGCTTGACCCACCTTCCGGTTCAACCATCCACTCCGCTTGAACCTGCCCGCCTGGACTTCAACCAGACCAACTTCCGATTGAACTTAAAAACAATAAGGCGGCTCTCAAGCTGCTCACGGTGATGCGAGCGTGCAAAGTGCAAAGTGCACCATCAAATCGCCACATTGCGCCTCATACGCCCACGCCACGCGCGTGCGTGTGCGTGTGCGAGTGCGAGTGCGAGTTAGGGGTGCTTCGCACCCCTTAGGGTCCAAGGGATGTGTCCTACTAAAGGAAACAATAGTTGGCAAGGTTCCCACCTTATAAACCACTTTTGGTTTCATCCCCCAACCAATGTAGGATGAGTACACATGCTATACTTAGCATTTTCTCAGCTTTCACTGCTGCGAGACCTCAACTTTGAGCTTCGATATCTCATTCATACGAGCTCGGACTTGGACGTGGTTTGGTGTGTTGGAAAGACCTCACAACGTACTACACAAACGCATAAAATACAGAGGCAACAAACTATGTTATATGTATTTTATTTTAGTCCAAAGTTGGTGAAAAACTCATTTTCACACTTAGTGAAAAAAAAACCCATTTTCCACTAGTTTTTCTCCTAAAATTCTAATAATCCCCCACATGAATGGGTATCGATCTATTCTTCAAGAATCAAAGGCAATTTGGGCAGTCCAGTATTTCAGGATATGTAGGTGTCCCCTTTGAACCCTCCTTTGTGAAGCATACTTGGGTTACTGGTGTTTGGTAGACGCGATATCTTTGAACCAACCGACCGTTTGTGTAACCGTTATTATACCCACACAATAATTTCCGTAACTTGGTTAGCCCTCATTGTCGTGTCCAATCATGGTCCTGGAACACTTTCTTGGTTCTGTTAGAGCTCTAGGATTTGTGCCCAATAAATCCATTCGAAGCGACCACACTTCTCTCTTGCATAGGTGATTACCACAATCATTAAAAGCATTGGTGTTATGATTTACTCAAAATCATCTATGACTTACACAAATTCATTGACCATTGTATGCTTAACCTCACACATTTCACTGTTTGGTGATAGGAATGGACTAGGAAGTACACAACTCACTTTTTATTTTATTTTAGGGTACTCCCCCATAGTGACCTTAGCCAATGCGATTAGGTTGTCCTATTGAACCTAGAGCCTGATATCTCCATTTTCTTAGGTTAGGTTTTCCTTTGCACCCGCTTTCAACCCAATGGGCTTTAGTCCCATTCCCCTTGACGACTTCAAAACTAACTCTTTGCTTAAGCCTTTTGTAAACAGATTCGTAGTGTTATCCTTTGACTTCACATAGTCAATTGAGATAACTTCGGTAGATATTAGTTGTCGTACCGTATTATCCCTACGTCTAATGTGCCTTGATTTTCCATTGCACATCGTGGATTGGGCACGCCCAATTGCCGATTTACTGTCACAATGTATCCAAATAGCCATCATTGGCTTAGGCCACCTTCGAATTTCTTCCAAAAATTGACGTAGCCATTCCGCCTCTTGACCAGATTTATCCAAGGCGATGAACTCAGATTCCATTGCGGACCGCGCTATAACAGTTTGCTTAGCCGATTTCCAAGCAATAGCCACGCCACCAAGCGTGAACACATACCCGCTTGTTGATTTGGAATCCTTTATATCCGAAATCCAATTCGCATCGCAATATCCTTCGATAACTGCTGGATCTCGGGTATAATGCAGTCCATTGTCTCTCATGTATCTTAAGTACCTTAGTAAACGAGTCATTTCTCTAATGTTCCGCGCACGAATTACTCATGTACCGGCTTAGTCTGCTCACAGCATAAGCCAAATCTGATCTGGTACATGTCATAAGATACATTAGACCGCCAATCACCCTTGAGTACTCCAACTGAGCAACCCCTTTTCCTCTATTCTTAGCAAGATGAAGGGTAGTATCAACCGGAGTTTGAGACACACTCTTATTTCCTGCGTTGAACTTCTCAAGGATTTTGTCCACATAGTGAGATTAACTTAAGACAATACCATTTGATGTTTTGAGGATATTTACACCGAGTATCACATTTGCGAGCACCATGTCTTTCATGTCAAATCTCGCTTTCAACATGTATTTAGTAGCTTTGACCATCTTATCATCACTCCTAACGATAAGCATGCCATCTACATAGAGATATAGAACCATATAACCTCTAGGTATGTCCTTTGCATAGACAAACTTATCGCACTCATTTATTTTGAATCCGTTGTCAAGCATGACACGGTCAAACTTCTGGTGCCATTGTTTCGGAGCTTGCTTCAAGCCATAAAAAGACTTGACGAGTCTACACACCTTGCTTTCTTGGCCAGGAGGGGAAAAACCCTTAGGTTGTTCCATGTAGATCTCTTCTTCTAAATCACCGTTTAGAAACGCAGTCTTAACGTCCATTTGGTAAACCTCCAAATTTTGTAAAGCCGTTATAGCAAGCACCAACCTTATCGAGGTTATGCGAGTAACAGGTGAGTAAGTATCAAATTAATCCAGACCCTCTTTTTGTCTGTATCTTTTGATCACTAGCCTCG
>JBCNJP010000009.1:72917246-72997584 GCA_039602395.1 Deinandra increscens subsp. villosa | reverse complement strand
ACAGTGCCAAAAGGCGCATCAGCCAAATAATCAACATCAGGATCCACAGCCTGGAACTCCGCCCGAGTCTTATTCAAACACTCAGATAAACTATCAAGATACTTGTACTTGAGCTTAGCATATTCAGCGGCCGCATCCTTCAGTTAGGCATCGGAGCTGGGGTTATAATACTTACCCTCAGCCATCAGCTTCTTAGCAACAGCATGCTCGAAACCGGCAACAAAACCCAAATGGGCCCCTCGCCTCATCACAGCACTCTGAAGCTTGCCGAGCCTCATCTTGAAGGGCCGACTGCCAAGTAGCCGACCAACAATGAACGATGGCCCCTCTTCGACAAACCACTGCCGGTCATCACCCAGGTCCTTCGCTTGTGCCTGAGCACCCTTGTACAAATCCGAAAGCCGATCCTTTTCGTTCCTCAGCTTCTCTAGATCAGTGGTTAACCCTTTCACCTCGGCCGAGTGACGAGCAGCGTCGTCGTCACATCGCTTTCGAAGATCACCAAGGGTAACCTCATGCTCCCTCGCCGATGCCTGGAGGACAACCAGAGCTTCGGCATCGGCCCGCTTTCCTGCCTTGAGATCGGCAACCTCTCTCTCTAAGACCGAAATCCTGTCAAGGTCGACACTGGCATAAGTTATCCTCAGGTCACCGATCTCCTTCTTCAACTGACCAACTTCGGCCCCCTTGGCCGCAAACCGAGACCCCAAGCCATTTAGGCTTTTCTCCAACCTGGCATTGCGCCGAACCATGCCGATGCCGGTGACGTAGGCGCGAGTAAATTTAAATGTTGCCCTTCGGCGAGCCTCTTCCGACGTTTCCTTGTCAAGCACGGCACGAGCACCTGTCGGAATGCTCAGGCGAGCAAACTCTCGGCACAGCCTCGTCTGTCAAGCCGAGAGCCGTTAGTTATCTGCCATTCCGGCACAAACACTTGTTCAGCAGTGGCAGGATCAACCTCTTGAATGGACGATGAGGCAAAATCACTGTCGTCTACGACAAAGGTGTCGGTCTTCGGATCCGATGAAGGTGCAGACTGTCTCAGTTGATCAAACACTGCCTTTCGGCCAGCATCAGTAAATTGAGACCCTTGAGCCTGCAAGTCAAGGATGAAACTGTCATAATCACCAGACAGTCGAGAGCCATACAAAGGAGAGGGAGAGATACTTACACTAGCCGCAGCATCATCGGCTTTCTTCTTCCTCTTATCAGTCAGAGAAATCTCCCCCTCCTTCGGCCCCTCCTCGCCTTCACCACCCAAAGACAAAATATCAACTTCCGAATCCGAAGCCTCATCACGAAGCTTGGGTGCCTGCTTCTTGGCCGAACCCCCTCTGCGCACGACCATTGTCTTCTGCCGGTGGCTGCTCTCGGCATCCTTACTCCCGGACTCGACGTCAAAAACTTTCCTCTTCCGGGAAACTTTATCTTTTTTTGTCTTGCCAATTTCTTCGTTGGCAAGGACGTTAGTCTCACCACCGAGAGCAGACCCAATCAAAGTCCTATTACCATCAGTAATAGTAAAGTCCTCATACCGACGCCCAGCAGTCTCGTCAACAGGGCTCCTTTTACCTTTGGCCAGTGGCTTGCTCCCTTGAATGACATCGGACGGGTCGTCCAAAGTAATAAAGTCCAGAATGTCCATATCTGCACAAGAAAACAAAAAAGGTCAGCAAAAATAACAAGAGGAATAAAAGACAACAAATAAAGAAAAGGTCGACAGGGTATTACCCCGACCCTCAAGCGTAAAACACGTTTTCTCTGTTGTCGACAACCAATTGCGACTCAAACCAGTCAATATTAATACCCTCTCGGGGTACTTCCTCAATGGGAGACTCAGCGCCGTCAGTCGCCTCACCGTCTCCATGTTAAACTCCAACTCTGGACGCTTCCCTTTCTTGACCTTAGTCGACTTCCAGGGGAGGTCGACACCCATTATTTTATCAGACACAAAGAAGAACTTCTCCTTAAAATCTTTCAAATTCGTCGGCAACCAACCCAGATAGCACGGGCTAACAGAATCATCGTCGTACCTCTCCCGACGCTGTTCAAAACAAAACCAATCTCCCTGATGGTTTATCCTATAAAACCGATGGAAGGCACCGGATGTCGGCTCTCTGCCCAAAGCCCAGCAAGTCGCTTCGAAATGGGTCACCCTCAGAATAGCATTCGGATGCAATTGACTAATGTGGACCATGTTATGCTTTAAGACGCTTATAAAGAATTTAGTGAAAGGAATCCTCAACTGGCCGACGCTGAAAGACTTGGTATACAAACCGACCATATTATCAGGAGCGTAGGGTTTAGCTTGTCGGAAATACCGAAGCGCTCAAGGTGTTCGTCTAACTCCGCTTGGGTAAGCGTAGACCTAAAATCCCTAATCCCTAAGGGCGCCATACAAGACAAGACGATATAAAGATCAGAAGAAAGAACGTACCGGCTGAAAGCAAGAAGACGACGAACAGATGCGCTAAAGGCAAGATGATAAACCGAAGCAGGAGAATCAGTCGAAAGAAATTGAAGTGAAAATGAGGATTGTTGTGGTAAAGAAATGAAAAGTAAAAAAGGTATTTATAGGCAGAAACCCTAATCGACGATTGAGTTACCGCCCGTCCCATCAGAGGCCGTCACCAGAGCCCACAAAAGGCCCAACACGTGTCCACTAGCTGTCATGCATTAGCATTCGACATGTGTCGGCAAAGACACACGGCCGACACCAGAAGTTCAGAAGCCGAAATAAAGCCAACTGTCCTCTTAGTCCGATAGTGATGTCCAGACCACCACATACCGGACTGGGGGGCTGATGACGTATATCCGGGTCGGATGACGTCACAAGAAGATATATACACACCCAACCCGAAATACTACACAAGTCACGAGTGTCGGCCTCGCAACCTGCCGGCCGACAAACAACACATGAAATAGAGTCGACCCTCGTTAGGGTCGACACACAATGTATGTCAGGGGTCGACTACAAAGAGGTCGACCAACCATCCGCCCAGTGTCGGCTAAAGGGCACATACAGTAGCCGACACTCGAGCACGACAAGTCCGAGACGGACACCACATACCAGCGCTCCCACAACGACAGGTCGGCGTGCCGATACCAGCCTGACTACACATTTAATGCGATTACCCAAAGTGGGTACTGCGGAAACTTGGCACAGTCCAAGACGCAGACCTGCAGCCTACCTCCTTTGGGCAATTAGCATTAATGACGATATAAGACAAAGGTTGAGGGTTATAAATACACCCCAACCACCAGGTTAGAATTCATTCAATGCGCTTAGCTTCGACTTGATTACACTTAATCTCTCGAAACGCATACTTATTCTCACGCCCGAGCTTGGTCGCAGGACACTCTGTCCTGCCCTCCAAGAACAACGGTGTTTCTTTGTTTTGCAGATAACAGCCGAGTCGAGACCCTCCTGACCGAAGACTGACTGTTTTCTCTCTCACGTGTAGTCGTCCTATCGGAGTAGTTCGTCCTAGACTTCGGTCTATCTAGCCACTCTCGGTAGCCCGATTCTACAACCTACATCTTTAGTCCTATAAACATGGTACATGAATACCAAAATTCTACTAACATGACCATCAAATAAAGAAAAGATGGGCAACTATTACCTTTAAACTTTCATAGAACCAAGCAGGGACTTTCTATAAAATAGATGCAAACCTCAACTTCAACTAAAGACCTAGAACGATAATTAGTAAAAAAAAAAATAGTTCTTATCGGAGATTAAAAAATTAGTAAAATAAATATGCATACAAAATGCAAGATAAATGGTTCTCCTCTTAGAGAATAACATGGAAGTTTTAGGCAAGCAAATTGGCGAGGTGTTGGTAAATGAGTTAGTAATGGAAATTGCAAGTGGATGGTGGTAGTAATGTTTGGTGTTTTTTTTGGGTGAAACATACAGATAATGGGAAACAACAAATAAACCAATCAAATGGAACACAATTAACTTTGGTATCAAATTAAGTTGTTCCAAGTTCTAAAAAGATTTTAAAATTCAAACTACTCAAACATGTCCTTAGTTACTTTTGTTTGGTGTAGCAAGAAGGTGGTCGAAAGTGTTGCATATTTAAGAAAGTTGAGATATTGAAAAGATATACTTGATAACTACATATTTTGTCCACAATGAGGCCTGAACCCCATTCTCTTGGGAGGCACCTTTCCTACACAACTTGGTACCACTAAGCCACATATCCCTTTATCCTAAATATGGCTATTACTTTGTTTTTATGATAATCTATTTTTTTTATTTAAATTCAGGTCAAAGTAGCCCACTGAAGTAAACTGTATGAATGACCACATCATAAACACTAAAACCCATTTCATAATTTCATCTACAAATTCTGCAAAACTGTTCTATTTTATTTATATATGTATCTGTAGTGTAGTATTTGTTGATTTGTTCTTGTACGGATTTTGAACAACCCATAAACCAGTTTTGATTTTTGTTTAATGTTCCTTGAGCCTCGTCCTTAAAAAAGAGTGTTGATGCCTTGTTGGTAGCTTGTTATCTTATTTTCTTGCTACTTTAGTTTTGTACTTCCATTTTAGAAGGGGTCTGTTAGGGACACCTCATTAAAAATTTGGCTCGCACCCCTTATATAGGTAACTCTGAGGCCTAAGAGTCACCTCCAGGGATAAAAACCTCACATAATGCCCTAAGAGTCACCCCTAGAGCCGGTGCGGTCAACAAAACCCCAAAAAACCCAGGCGAGTACGCGGAAAAACCTAGGCAAGTACGAGGATGTGATTGAGAGGTGGGTCGTTCACGGGGAACCTATAGGTCACACCGAGGTCTTCACGTGACCTATAGGGGCCAAATTTTAGCTTAAATGAAGAATTTACTATTCATTTTCTTCCCACAATCCAATGATAGTCTAAGGTACGTTTTAATGGATGAACGTTTAACTTTTACTTGTTCACAAATTTTGAACGACAGTTCACCTTTGATTTAATCATATATTTGGTGTGAGACTTTAAGATTACAATGTCGAATTCGCGAGATCTGAACGAAAAATTCGTAGCGACCGGGGTCACCACGGGTCCCTTGTAAGCTCCGCCCCTGCATGTTGCTAAAGCTCCAACGGATGACACAATTTGTATGTGAGTAACATATTGTTATTCTAATAGTTATATACATACTAGACATTTTTTATTGGATGAGTTTTATGTTTATCATTTTTTACTAAAACGTATTGAAGCATTTTTTGAAGCATTTTTTATTGTGTCTGTCGCCCTAGATTCTTGCGTTTGTCATTATTCTGACACTTTGATGCTGAAGTGTAGACCTATAGGTCACTCATGGGTCTCCGCGTGACCCCTAGGGCAGGGTTTTAGTGGGCACCACTTCTATGCGTGAACGTTTGGGTTTTAGGTGAGGTTCCCTTAGGGACACCCCCATATACGTGACCTCAAGACATTATAGTGACCTCTAGGTCAGGTGTATCTAAAAAAAAGAGGGTGTCTCTAAGAAAGCCCGTTTCAGAGATGGATTGATGGTGATTTCACCTACTTGTTTTGTTTCTTTTTGTATAAGCTTGTTCAGTCAGAAAGAAACCTTTAGAATGTTCCTTAAAAGTGTAAAAGATGTTTTCTTGTGTTCATCATCAATCTCCCAAAAACAAATCACAAGTGTCTAAACACAAATCATAAATTTCCAAACACAAATCACAAACTTCAAAGAAAACACATATGTAGTTTTGATACTTATTTGAGTTTCCTTGAAGCTATATATGTAAATACTAACACTACTAACAAATGGTTGGGAATAGGAACTGCGTTGAAGGTTTTAAGATATACTAAATTTCTACCTCTCTCTTCTCTCTCGTATCTCTCTCTAAACCGTATACCCTACGGTTTCTTCACACCATCATTAGCTATACATCCTAAAGGGGAACCAAGGCTATTAACAGGATGGATAATCTGACTGCTGCTGGTCTCAACCAGTTCACTACAGGTAATCTTTATTATTATTATGTGTATTTATTTATTAACGATCTCAGGATTCGATCAACATGTGGTATCAGAGCATATGTTGCTCAATCGAATCATTAATCTGAATTCGTTATAAACCCTAATCTCGAAATCATATGGGTTTCGATTCTATCTAAATATCTAGAAACCCTAATTCGACTTTAAGCAAATACTCATAAATCGGTTTTAATAACAAATCTGAAAATCTTAACATTAATCGAATTTTCGGATATGAAAACTAACAAAAACCCTAAAACTGATTTCGACAAGATTGGTTTACTTTTCGATCGAAATTTCAAAATTCTCGATCGAAAAGCTTAATTTTTCGATTACATATTTAGTTTCCCGATAGACACTGTGGCTTTGTCCCGTTCCCTCGATCGGTAAATATGATTTTTGATCAAAACCTACTTTCCGATCGGCTTTTCGATCGGCTTAAGGTTCGCGATCGAAAAGTCTATTTTCGACTCTGCTTGATCGGAAAGTGTACTTTCCGATCAGCCTGTACTTTTCGAATCGACTTTTCGATCACTTAACACTTTTTCGATCGAATCATGTGGCTTAGTCCCTGCTCTTCGATCGGACCATAAGGCTTTTCGATTGACTTTTCGATCGGGCCATATGGTTTTCGACCGGCTTTTCGTTTCGATCGAAAAGTAAAGCCCACTTTTCGATCAGGTACAACTTTTCGATCGGATACCCTTTTTGATCGAAAACCACTTTTCGATCATGTACAACTTTTTGATCGGATACACCTTTTCGATCGAAAAGCTAACTTTTCGATCGACCACACCTTTTCGATCGAAAACCCCTTTAGTTCGATCCGCGGTTGTTGACAGGGGGTTTTTCTGCTAAATTTAGGGCTCAATATTAATATTTTTGTTTTATTTAAAACCTTATATGTTTATGTTTTACAAAACTTGTATACTAAATTAGTTTAGTTCTTTAACTTTTATTAGTTGTTGACAAGTAGTAATTCTGGCCAAAGCTGATTTGCTACATTAATAAATGTCATCATTATACCTAATACTGGTTAACTTATTTGAATTAAACTAAATTATTCGTTTAGCTTGATAACATTTTAAAACTTCGATTCTGGCCAAAGCTGATTCGTTGTTTATACAATGATTATCAACTAAAATTAAGCATTCGCCTCACTTATACGAGTGTTTCTTTTCTGGCCAAAGCTGATGAGTTATGCTTGTATTTAGCGAAACTAATTTGTACATAAATCTTAGATGCATCACTTCTGGCCAAAGCTGATGTGATGCATTACTTTATGCACATACCTCTTATTTTGTTCATAATACTTAGGTGATAGGCAAGTAACCAAAGCGAAAGCCGACTCATTTAAGTAGAACCTTAATTTTGTCTATTAATTTTGGTGATTGTAATAGACTTTATCACAACTTACTTGCTTAATTACTATGGTCCTTATTCATGCCTGCTCATTATTATAATAATTACTAATGTCATATGCTTATAATTATTATACTATTATAATTATCCGATTAATCCCTACACCTATCTTCGCCTAGTATCTTATTTTTCTCTCTCTTGTCCACTCTAAGCCTCGACTTTCGGAGTAGAAACCCTGACTGGAACAAACTACGCTGCTTAGAAGGATTCCGTGAATTTGGTTCTCGGCATTTTAGGCTTTGATCATGCACTCCTTAATGATGCTCCTGCTGACCTCACTACTTCGAGCACTCCTGAAGATAAGACTGCTCATGAAAAATGGGTCAAGTGCAACAAAATGTGCCTTTTGATCACGTAGAAGTCCATTGATATTGCCATCAGGGGGGCCATACCAGATTCGGACAATGCCAAAACTTACCTAGGGTCCGTGGAGGAGTACTACAAAGGAACCTCAAAAGTGCATTCTGGCAACCTAATTCTGAAATTGCTGACTACTAAATATGATGGAAAGGGCAGCATTCGTAACCACCTGATGATGATGAACGACATCGCCAACAAGCTTAAGGCTCAAGACATGCCGATTGGCGAGACGTTTCTGGTTCACTTCATTATGACTTCCCTTCCTGCTTCTTTCGAAACCTTCAAAGTCAACTACAATGCTCAGAAGGACAAATGGAAAATGAGCGAGCTGATTGGGATGTGCGTACAAGAGGAAGAACGTCAGAAGCTTGACAAACCAGAAGTTGCTTATCTCGTGACTGCCAACTCCAACAACAAGCGGAAGGGCAAGTTTCCACAAAGGGAGTATCCTAAGGTTCAGAAGAAGGATGAAGGTACATCATCCGGCTCTAACATCTCCAAGAATAAACCTTACTGCAAGTTATGTCGCAAGCTTGGACATAAACAAAAGAACTACAAGGGTTTCAAGGAGTGGCTGGCTAAGAAAGGTAATCATCTAAATATAATAAGTGAGTCCTTTAATTTAAATGTTCCAACTAATTCATGGTGGTTTGACTCTGGTTCTATGGTTCATGTAACTAATTCTACTCAGGGCTTCCATTCAATCCAGATGCTGGAAAGAAACCAAAGAACGCTTAAGCTTGGGAATGGAAAAGATTTAGCCGTTAAAGCCGTGGGAACCTTAGATTTAATAATGAAAACTGGTTTATGTATTAAACTTTATGATACCTTATATATTCCTGAGATTACTCGAAATCTTGTATCAGGACCAAAGTTAGACATAGACGGTTTTGATGTTTCTCATGGTCATGGCAAACTTAGCTATTTTGATTCTCAAGTATTTGGTTTTGGTTATCTGGATGGTGGTCTTTATAGATTAGAACTAGATGATTCTTTCTCTAATTCTTTGCTGTCATATAATGTTAATAAAATTCAACAAAGAGAAAACCCAAAAGAGACTTAAAAACTTCATCTATGTTATGGCATCAACGTTTAGGCCATATCTCACGTGATCGTCTATCGAGACTCGTGAAAGATGAAATTTTACCATCTCTTAACTTCAATGATTTTGGAACATGTGTCGAATGCATTAAAGGCAAAATGACATCGACCAATAAGAAGGGTGCCACTAGGAGTTCTAAATTATTAGAAATTATTCATACTGACATTAGTGGCCCCTATACTACTACTGGAATTACAGGACATAACTCTTTTATCACGTTTATAGATGATTATTCTCGTTATATGTATTTGTACCTCATCAAAGAAAAATCTGAGTCACTAACAACTTTTAAAGACTATAAAACTGAAGTTGAAAAACAATGCGGTCTTCAAATAAAAGTTGTCAGGTCAGATAGAGGAGGCGAGTATTATGGTAGACATACGGACTTAGGTCAGGCCCCTGGTCCATTATATGAGTTTTGCAAAAGCTAGGGGATCGTGAACCAATATACCATGCCTGGTACTCCTCAACAGAATAGTGTTGCTGAAAGGAGGAACAGAACCTTAATGAACATGGTACGAAGTATGTTAGCCAACTCAGGATTACCTCTATTCCTCTGGACCGAAGCCTTGAAAGCAGTTGTTCATATACTCAATAGAGTTCCCTCGAAATCTGTCCCTAAAACTCCTTATGAACTTTGGACAGGAGAGAAACCGAGTCTAAAATATATGAAAGTATGGGGCTGTCTTGCCGAGGCTAAACTCTATAATCCCTTCTTAAAGAAACTTGATATGAAAACCGTTACCTGTAACTTCATTGGTTACCCCAAACATTCAAAGAGTTATCGGTTTTATTGTCCTTCCCATGTCACTCGTATAGTAGAAACAAAGAATGCCATGTTCCTTGAAGATCATAACAACAGTGGGAGCAGTGAAAATTCTCTCGATGATTTGCGAGAAGTACAAGATGCGGGGGGGGGGGGGGGAGGGACTCTTCGTCGCTTACCATCACTCCGATAACTCCTCTTGTACATGCCTCTGTTGCTGACACTGCACCCACACAACCTCTCACAACACCTCCCTCACCAGTTAATGAAGACACTTCAAACGAACAACCACAAAACAATGTTGAACCCGCTGAACCCGTTGTTCAACCCAGGAGGTCAACTAGGTCTAGAAATCCTACTAACTTTGATGACTATGAAACATACCTGGCTGAGATTGAAACGGATGGTGGAAAGTTCATCGATCCAACCTCTTATAAAGAAGCCATGAACAGTGATAAGTCTTCTGAATGGAATAAAGCTACGCTTGACGAGCTTGACTCCATGAAGAAAAATGACGTTTGGGATTTAGTTGAATTACCCAACGGTGTAAAGCCCGTAGGATGTAAATGGGTCTTCAAAACTAAACTAGATCCTCAAAGAAACGTTGAACGCTACAAAGCGAGATTGGTTGCAAAAGGCTACGCTCAAAAAGAGGGAATTGATTATCAAGAGACCTTTTCACCCGTCTCTCGAAAGGATTCCTTAAGGATCGTTGCGGCCCTAGTAGCTCATTTAGATTTAGAGCTACATCAAATGGACGTCAAAACTGATTTCCTGAACGGTGACTTGTATGAGGAAGTGTTCATGACGCAGTCTGATGGGTTTAAACCAGAAGGTCAAGAACATTTAGTCTGCAAGCTTAAGAAATCGATATACGGGTTGAAACAAACATCGCGTCAGTGGTATCTAAAGTTTGATGAAGTCATGAAAAAAAAGGTTTCCTGAAGAATCAAGTGGACCAATGCACCTTTCTTAAGATGAGTGGGAGCAACTTTACTATACTTGTCCTATACGTAGATGACATTCTCTTGGCAAGTAATAGTTTAGACATGTTACATGAGTCAAAGCGATTACTTTCGCTCAACTTTGACATGAAAGATCTCGGAGAGGCTTCTTACGTTATAGGCATCAAAATTCATCGAGATAGAGCCAAAGGGATCTTAGGCTTATCCCAAAAGGCTTATATTGAGCGCGTCCTTGCTCGGTATAACATGCAACATAGTAACCCCTCTAAAGCTCCTGTAGTTAAAGGAGATGTTTTCGGCACTTTCCAATGTCCGAAAACAAATGAAGAAAATGAGCAAATGAGAATGATACCTTATGCGTCTGTAGTTGGTAGCATCATGTATGCTCAAGTCTGTACTCGTCCAGATATCGCTTACATTGCTGTCATGTTAGGCCGTTATCAAACTAATCCTGGCCATGATCACTGGACAGCAGCTAAGAAGGTCCTTAGATATCTGAATGGGACGAGAGACTACAAACTAACTTACAGAAGAAGTGATAATCTGGAATTAGTCGGATATTCTGATTCCGATTTTGCTAAATGACAAGATGATAAGAAATCCACTTCAGGATACATCTTTATGTTAGCAGGCGGGCCCATTTCATGGAAGAGTCATAAACAACAGCTAACTTCAACATCCACTATGATGGCAGAATATATTGTTGTCTACAACGCAACCTGTCATGGAATGTTGCTTAGAAACCTAATAACTGGACTCAAAATTGTTAATTCCATTTCTAGACCATTGAAGCTTTATTGTGACAATTCAGCTGCCGTTACTTTCTCGAACAGTAACAGTTCGAATGGCGCTGGACTATATCTCGATACAAAGTATTTGTTCGTTCGTGAACGAGTTGAGGAAAATGTTCTTTGTATTGAGTATATAAGTACTAAGGATATGCTTGCGGATCCGTTGACTAAGGGTCTCCCAACTAAAGTATTCGAAGAACTTGTATTGAGAATGGGCTTTACTAAAGACCTTAACTAGCATATCGTACTTCTTATTTTAATTTAATTTCCTCTTCCGTTTGATTTTGTCTCTAAATATGTTATGCATGCATTATTGACATATAGACAGTTTATTATAAATCAACGTTAAGGGCTTATTTTGTGATTGATTCTGAATTTATGTTGAATTTTAAATTTGGGGTTGTAGTATGATTAATGGGGGTCTTGAGTTGGATAATCAACTCTATGACTGTATTTTTCTGCTGCAATTTTGGTTTAAAATTGAAATGAGTATTAAATTCTGATCAGACTTATCTAATACCTCATATAAATGATCATTCGGCCAAGTGGGAGAATGTAAGACATTATTTATATATATAAATATATATTTCGATATATATATATATATATAAATATAATTATGTCCTTTAATCATTTATCTTAAATAATCAATTACGTATTTAACCCTATCTGGTATTATTTGATGGACGTAATTACCCTTATTAGATAGACTAGGGTTTCCCCTTGGGTGTATAAATATAGAGCTTATTGGAGAGATTAAGAAGCTAATCACCTACACAATATTCGACCTCTCTCTTCTCTCTCGTCTCTCTCTCTCTAAACCGTATACCCTACGGTTTCTTCACACCATCATTAGCTATACATCCTAAAGGGGAACCAAGGCTATTAACATGATGGACAATCTGACTGCTGCTGATCTCAACCAGTTCACTACAGGTAATCTTTATTATTATTTATATATTATACAATGCAAATTAAAGATGAATAGTGCTCTTTGTGTTTGTTGCAAATTAACCACAACTTTTTATGTTTCTTGACAGTTTTAGTCCTTTGGAATGGTCTGGAAGAAAGATTACTTAAAAGGGGTGGTGTGTATGTCTCTCTCATGAACAGCTGGCCTCTGTCCTTGAAACAATACACCTGACTCCACATGCCTTATTTACACGCATAACACTCCTCTTTCTCTCTCCCCTCTCTCTCATCTAAATCCCAGTTGTGCAGATTTCTTACCTCCGTCCGGTCATAATTTGTTTTCTGTTCTGAGCAGATGGCTACTAAGGTAAATCTAAAACCCTAATCGAGTTCTACAAATTTTTCGTCTCCTCAGAATCCTTGCACTTGAACAAGTTCACTTCTCATCGGATGTTCTTTCATCCGGCAGTTGAGAGAGGGAGAAAAAGAATCCGCGATGACGACCAACCTCCAGGTTAACATGATCGGCGGCGACATCCAACCTCCAGTGACTCCATAGAAGCAAAGACGACCCTCACGATGACCATCTTCGTTCCCCCCTGTTCGAATCCAACCAATCACCGGCGGCAGCTAGGGTTCGAGAGGTGGTCGTTGACGACGACAACTCTGGCGAACTCCGGCGACTCCTGAAATCTTTACTCCAGCCTCCACTCGGTAAGGATCTGAAAACCGCGACGGCAACTAGGGTTCGAGAGGTAGTCGCTTACGAGCAAGTATGTGATTTTTCTTTCTTTTGTATTGCATGTTTGATTTTTGTTGGGATTGCTGTTTCTTGAATTTAGATTTTTTGTTTTTGTGTTTTGACTTTGTGCTTTTGACTTATGACTGCTCCGATTTTGATTTTACATAAAATTGCATTGAAATAGTTTTAGTATTCTGTATTTAGGTTTAAACTTCTTTAGTCTAAGGTGTTTTTTAATTATAATTAAAAGATGGGATGGCTATTTAGAAGTTGATCACTTTGTTAATTTTTGATTTTCTCTTTTGTAATGTTTTGAGTGTGGTTTCTTATTGCTATAGACATTGTTCTTTTCTATGTTTTTGTTAATGGTAGGTCATCACATACGTTGTGTATATTGTTGTGTGTTCATAAGCAATATCTATATCTTTATGTATGTTAGTGGTTATTGTTTTGAGTACTTAGGGTTTAGATTTTTTGTTGTTGTGCTTTTGCATTGAATTAGTTTAGTATTCTGTCTTTGATCTAGCAGTTTAAGAAGCAAGTTAGTTTATGGTGTTTTTTACTATAATTAAAGATGTGATAGTTGTTTAGAAGCTGACTTTATTAATTTTTAATTTTTCTTTTGTATTGTTTTGAGTATGGTTTCTAATTGTTATACACATTGTGTTTAAGGTATTGTTTAACTAAAATTAAAAGGTATGATGGCTATTCACAAGTTAAGTTTGTTACTTTTCTGATTTTCTTTTATGTATCTTCATTAATGGTATTATTTTGAGTACTCATATATTTTACTTCCCTTTGTGTGTTGTAGGTTTATATTGCCATCTCTTTGTGGGTTAGTTTTTGGTTTGTGTCTTCGTATTTGCATTTCATTTCTAAAGGTATGGTTTATCTTAGAGAAGTTACTCTTTCAATATTCGATGCATCTTTGGCCTGTTGGCTATTAAATCTTATAGTACTATAGAAAGTTTAAGCATGATGTATGTTATTTATCATGTGTATACATTTAGAGAGTCATGTCTTACTTTCTATGGATTAGAAACCTAAAAATGTCATGTATTTCTTTGTAGACTTGCACATTCAACAAAAGATATGCTTAAGCCAATTTCTGTTAATTAGTGTTAATTAGAAACCTGAAAGTGTCATACTTCCATAGTTTACTTCTGCAGGCTCCATATATCTAAGGCTGTAATAAGTTTTCTTCATAATTAAATAATGAGATGTCATTTTTTATTTCATAGGCCTTGAAATGGAATTTGTGGGTTCTCACATATAGCTACTTTAGGAAATAAGATAGTATATATTAATGTCCAACTATAGTTGAAGTGAACATTGTTGTCTAGGCATCAAAGTCCGCTAGCTGCAAGCTTAAATTTTGCTGTATACTTTTGTTTTTTCTTTTGTCATAGACTCAAATTAGTGAATTTTTAATCATTTATTAGCTAGATCCATATGAATTTTTAATCATTTATTTGCTAGATCCATCTTTTACTTTTTAAAGCCAACCTCAATCTCTATGTCAACATAGAATATACTATACTTTAGCTCAGAACAACATACATTTTATACAGAAAGAGTATGTTTATACATTAAACGAATTAAAAATTTCTTAGAAATCAGTAATTCTTCTCAACGCAGACACTCCTTCTCTATTCAAAAGCTAATACTCTTTAAACCAAGCTAATATCTTAACAGTCAGGGTACACTTATGAAGTATTACAACAAACTAACACTGATTAAACACTAATAAATCACAGGTACACCATCAGCAAGTGGAAGTCTTTTGCAAGGCAGCATGGCATTGGAACTGATCAGAAAATACGCATACGATATGACTTCAGCCTCAAAGCTCTTTTCATCTCTAATGCTGAATGAAACTGCAGCTGACAAAGACAATGAAATGCTAATTGTCAGTTCCATATTTTGGTAACGGTTTGTAAGGAACAAGTAAAACTTACATAACTATCGTTACATGTCTTTTGATTAGTCTGTGACTAAAAACTTAAACCTACCTACTATCAATGTCTATGTTAACTTAATGTGCAAATTTACTCTTATCTTCATTTACTATACAAAGACAACCCCGTCGCCGCGGGGGGGGGGGGGGTCTCCCGTCTCGTTATCTGTATTTATTTATTAAGGATTTCAGGATTCAATCAACAAAACACAAACTGAAGAATCATTGAGATCTTCACCAAAAACACAAATTGAGGTTAAGCAACCAGGTTTTGAACACCAAAATCACAAACTGAGGAAATCACTTCAATTAACAAAGAGATGAACTGAAGTACCAGAGATGGAGATTAACTGAAGAGTACCAGAGATGGAGATCAACTGAAGAATCAATGCAACTGAAAACCATATACACAATTAGATTTTTAAAACATAACATGATTTCAGAATTTCAAATCAGGAACCGTACCTCAATTTGTAAAATCGGAATTTGAATATGAATTTCAAAATAGAAGTGAAGCCTTGAAGGTGTCTATTTATGGAGGTGAAGGTGTCTATTTGAATTGCGATTTGGAATTTGAGCGCCATAATTGATTTCATTCGAGACCTGCAAGAAGAAAAGTGGAGGTGTCAATCGTGCTGTACCTTTCTCTCGTTCAAGAAGAAATTTTTTGGTAAAGGTACTATCTGGTTAAAGAAATAACGAAGATGTGTACGATCTGGTTCAAGAAAAGCGCTCGTGAAAAAACTAGTTCAAAGGGAACAAAGTTTATAAAGCAGGTTGCCTTTTATCCTTTGATTGCTTGTACATCAGGCTTTAATTGTTATACTTCTTAAAATTAAGAGTTTTGACAATTACAATTTTACCATTGAAATCATTTGCTTTAGGGCATGTGGTATACTAGCGTTTTGGGGGAGCACGACGTTGAACACCGCCCCCTCCGCGTTTTGGGTTGGCGTGGAACAAAGCCGTGAACATTTACACGGCGTTTTGGTGAGGATTTGAGGGGAGATTACCAATCAAGTTATGCCACCTAGTTTTCTTTTTATTTTATTTTTATGTATTTAAACTAATAAAAAACAACACAATACTACACATCACATCATGTATATCCCTATCACACCATCCAAATGGTGTTATCCAGTCATCGTCCACATGACATGATAACACCACTTCACAACACCATGTATATCAATTTTTAGTGAGATGAGGTGGAATATCAATTTTAAAGACATCCCCCTATGATGGAGGACAATAATAGATAGATTGATATAAGTAGTATATATATAAGGAAAAAGTTATCTTAAGAGCTCTAAATATTATGAGAACCTTAGAAAACTCTTTTTTACGGATGTGTAAAAGAGTTTTTCACAATTATAATAATAAATAAGTGAAATAATAACTTTTAATTTTGAGAACCTTTTTACACGTACTTATACATGTGTAAAATGGTTTTTCTTTTTCTTTTACATATGTGTAAGAAAGAGTTCTCAAACTTCAAAATAGAAAATAAAAGTTCTCCTTTGATCTCTCTAATATATATACACACATATATATGTGTATGTACACGTCTTGTGACAAAGACGATATAGAGAAGAAGAAAAAATAAGTTGCAACAGTAAAGGACATGAACAAATAAGATAAAAATCCTGAAACTTTTGATATCATATAACATAAGAAACCCTTATTCAAAACGTTTCATCATGTGAAACAAACTTTTGATGCTAATTTAGGTACAAAATAATATCACCAAGATTCAAAACTCTCCATAATACTCGCATTGTTGTTGACAATAATATGCAAGTTATACGTAGCAAATACAAATCTCTTGCTTCCTCCATGATTTTAGTCACGTTTGACATCAGGTTGCTGAAGCGAACCGTTGCTTCGAGACTCATGACCCTGCCTCGTCCTTCCCCTCCTGGCGTTGACAAAGCGACGAGCCACATTCATTAGCTCCGGTAACAACATCACCCATAGAAAGATTGTACGCATCCATTGAGGCTCGGTCAAGGATTCGTCTCCACGTCTCACGCTATTCACAATCTCCTTAGCGCACCCTTCGACCGATAACAATGGCGCCTTGTCTAAATTTGTCTGCCAAATATAGGCTATTTAGTTTGCATCCTGGTTCAAATATCAGGAAGCAATCTAATATAAATTTGGGGCATTTGCATATATTTCCCTCTAAATTAGAGAAATTACATATTCCCCAAATCATACTTAAAGATCATTGTACATTATACATTAAAAACTTGTGTTTTAAGAAAATATGCAATTTTTTTTTCTAAAATAGGGAAATATATGCAATTCCCCTTATAAAAATTTAAGGTTCTTAGAGAACTAGAACCAGCCTACTAGCGACCAATATAGTGACAAAATAAAGCCTTCACTGATTTGCGACAAAATTTGCCTCCAAATGTGGTGGTGGCAATAGTTTTAACCAATCAGAATGCGGTGATGGTAAAATTTGCGACTGTTTTTCAACATCCCATGCATGATGGCATTGTGTACAAAAACTTGTGAGTTTTTGCGTCGGAATTTGTGACACTCTTCTGTCACAAATTCTGACGCAAAATTTGTAATAATAACATTTGTCTCAGAATGTATAGCGGTGGCAAAAGTTAACAAGGACATTAGGTTGTGACATAAACCGTAACAGTTTTTATTGTCTAAAAACGACATACTAGGTTACAAAATAAGTAAAAACATTGAAAAAGAAAGTAACTAAGAAAAGCCCTTTGTGACTGTTTTTGCGACGACAAATGGTAGTTTCGGTTACTAATGTTACCTCGTGTATGAATTCATTGGTAGCTATGTATGTGTCCACGAGCCCAAGAGTTATGATGGATACTCCAATGTCGGGAGCGAGCTCGAGTCTTAGAGTTTCAAAGAAGCTTTTCTGCGCTGCCTTACTCGCCTAGATCGATTCATCAACAATAAACAAATAAAACGTATATGGATAAAAAAAAATGACAAGAAAAAGTCGACTTTTAACTTACATTATACACGCTTACTTTCGGCGTGACGAACCATCCTGCGCAAGAACCGATCACGACTATTCTACCCTTGCTCTTCTTTAGATGTGGAAGTGCGAAATGTGTGGCGTTAACGGATCCCCAAAAGTTAATGTCCTAAAAAGGAACATGTAACGTGTTAGGTTTGTTCCTTTTTATATTCTTGTGATTAATTGTTGATTAGAGTTGATAATCATAATCCGGGAAAATTTTGATTCTTCAAGTACCATGATTGAAGTATGATCGGTGATACATTCCTGTTCTTCAAAGAGGCCAACTATTGCGATTCCGGCATTGTTAATCAAGCAATCCACTGTTTGAAAGATATTAGATTCGTCGGTAATCCTTCGGTAAATCAGTTTAATTTTTATATTTTAACTAAGACGTCCTGTAATGAGTGTATCGCAACTGACGGGTTCATATATATATATATATATATATATATATATATATATATATATATATATATATATATATATAGGGTGAGGTTCATTGTAGACACTTTCGCATGTGAAATAGCTCTTTTTCACATGTGAAAGTTTCTAATTAATGAGAAAAAAGAAAAAAAGAAAAAAGAAAATTAATCACAACCATTAGATCAAGAGATCTAATGGTGAAAAAGGGTGTCTACCTGTCTACACTTATGGGGGTGTCTACAATGAACTTTTCACTATATATATATATATATATATATATATATATATATATATATATAGGGTTAGATTCAAATGAGAACTTTTTATTTTGAGAACTTTTGAGAACTTTTGAGAACTAAATATCCACCACTAATTTCAGGTGGGGACCACTATAATTCATGGGGGGGGGGGGGGGGTTTTCCATATATATAAACTTGTGCCTCAAATTAGTTCTTTTTAGTTCTCAAACCTAATTGGTTCTCAAATGATCCTCTCCCTATATATATATATATATATATATATATATATATATATATATATATATATATAGGGGAAGGATCAAATAAAAACAAGATGTTATTGCGAAAACAAGAAAACAAATATTAAAACCTCTATAACTTCCTCATACGATAATATTTTTTAAAAAAATTTACACCAAAAGTCTTAAAATTATGTCACCTTTAATTCTGGGAAAAAAAATTAAAAATATAAAATTTCGTGATTTTTTTTATTATTGCACATGTGCAATAATACGTATTAATTATATTACACATGTGCAATATTAACAAAAAAACGTTAATTTTTTTTTAATTTTTTCCAGAATTAAAGATAACAGAATTATAAGATCTATGGTATAATTTTTTATCAAAAATATTAACGTATGAAAAAGTTATAGAGGTTTTAATATTATTGCACATGTGCAATAATAAATTTTTATTGCACATGTGCAATAATAAAAAAATAAAAAAAACGTTGAATTTTTTTTAATTTTCTCCAGAATTAAAGATAACAGAATTATAAGATTTATGGTGCAATTTTTTATAAAAATTTTTAACATATGAAAAAAGTTATAAAGGTTTTAATATTATTGCATATGTGCAATAATAATAATAATAATTTTTAAAAAAAATTGATTATTTTTTAATTTTTTTCCCATAACTAAAGATAACATAATTTTAAGAATTTTCGTGCAAAATTTTTATAAAAATATTAACGTATGAAAAAGTTATAGAGGTTTTAATATTTGTTTTCGTGTTTTCGCAATAAAAGTTGTTTTCACATGATCCTTACCCTATATATATATATATATATATATATATATATATATATATAGGGAGAGGATCATTTGAGAACCAATTTGGTTTGAGAACTAATTTGAGCCACATGTTTATTACATGTATCCCCCCTCCTATGAATTGTAGTGGTCCCCCCCCTGAAATTTGTGGTTGAGATTTAGTTCTCAAAAGTTCTCAAAATAAAAAGTTCTCGTTTGAACCTAACCCTATATATATATATATATATATATATATATATATATATATATATATATATATAACAATTCCCGTCAAGTTAACCTGAGTTAAACCAGTTAAAAAAATATATTTATTGGTTCGACCTAAAACTGACGCAACTTGATTATATCAATACCCATAACATGTAAAAAGATCACAAAACTCACATCTCCCAAAATGATCGACCGTTTGATCAACAAACCTCTTGCAATCTTCAATCTTTGAAACATCCGCCTTAATAACAATCACCTTCGGCGACCCCATCGCCTCCGCTTTTCCGGCCACCACATTTAGCCGCTCCTCTCTCCTCGCAACCAACGCTAATCTCGCTCCAAGTTTCGCATACTCATACGCCAAATGCTTCAATAGCACAAAATTTGCTGGTTATTATTATATTAACACTCAGAAGTTTACATATAATGAAAATAGAAAGTAAACAAACAATAAAGTGCATGAGTTAGCAAAAACAAGACGTTTAAAAACTACTTTTGTAGATCTTGATGTCGTGATAGTAATAAATATGCAGAAAATCAAACCCTAAATTGCCACATCTATATATGATTAAAATAAATAAAATATAATTTACCTCACCGATACCGGAAGAAGCTCCGGTGATTAGTACTACTTTTTCAGCGAGGTTTTCCGGAAACACAGATCGAACTCGGAACCTCAACAGGCGATAGAGTGAAAGTAGTGGTAGGAGGTAGATGAATAAGATGAATGATACGATAGGGAATACGATGTTTAGGAACTTGTGGATCAGATCCATCGTGATTCGATTCGCCGGTGGTGGTCGTTGATCTGTGATCGGAAAAATGAAAATATATGGGTGGAGACAAGGTGTTTCACGGTGGATTGATCGTAAAAGCCGACGGAATTACGTAGCGATTATCGCCCATGCGGAAAATGTGACAAGTTTGATAATTTATAAGGTTTGGAATTTGATTTTATGTTTACGCAAGATGCTTATTTGCGCGCCATGGCGCGTGATGATTTTTTTTTTTTTACTCTTGCTAGGTCGTTTATGTGGTGCCGTATTTTGATGTCCTTCACAAATGTTGCCATAAACTTTGGTTTGGTAGAGGTGTTTTCTAAATATAGAAGTAGGTGTTTTCTACTAAAAAATATTATTTGTATATTTGTATCATATATCCTTTGTATTTATTAGGATAATATATGTTACATATCTAGACAACTCTTGTATATATATTATATTAGGTTAGTAACCCGTGTACTACACGGGTTGAATTTAGGTTTATAATATTAGCTAAATATAAAAAACGATTAAGAAATTTAAAAATTATAAATGACATAATTCATTATAAAATATTAATTGGTAATTTAATACATTAAAAATAATATATTCTTGATTTGTTTCCTTAAAAAGACTTAAACTATTGAGTAATTTATCAAATCTAAATTATGTTTGTCATTTTTTTAAAATGAAAATTTTATTTAGATAAAATTGTTAATTAGTCTTAATTGGTAATTACTAAATTGCTAATTTAATCTTGTATTGCCATGTGGCAGTGCTGATGTGGACACTTTAAAAAGACGACATGTGGAAACAATTTTATTGCTTTATTAGGATTATTAAGATTTGATTTAATGAAAGAATCATGAGAATTTATTCATCCAACATGGTATCACGCCATTCTTCCGCCTAACCCTAGAACCGTCGCCGTGATTTCTGCCCTTGGGCCCTCACCGCCGCCGTGCCTTGTTAACCGGAAGCGATCCCCCCCCCCCTCCTCTCGTCATGTACAACGACAAAGCAGACAAAGGCTCCTCCTCCAACCCCGCCGTCCCTCCCCCCTTGCACACGATTTACATTGTTACCAACATCCAGTTAAGAGTCAAGGTGTTGGACGGTGTCAAAATAAACCTACTCGTCATGGGTTAAACTTTTCATTCTTAATGCCAAAGCTCATGACGTGCTTCATCACATTGACGATACGCCGCCACCCGAAAAGACCGATGACAAATACGAGTCGTGGTGCAAGATTGATGCTATTATCTTATAGTGGATCTACGGAACACTGTCTGATGAATTTTTGGTTCGCATTCTGGAGGCTGAGTCCACAACACAACAAGCCTGGGATCGTCTAAAAGAAAATTTTCTCAACAACAAAGGCTCGCGTGCTGCGGCTCTAGAGTACGAGTTCATTAATCTGAAGATGAATTCCATGCCTTCACTTGAGGCATACTTTCAGAAACTCAAGGATCATTCAACCAAACTTGCTGATGTTGATAGTCTCGTTTCTAACAATCGGTTAGTTCTTCAACTGGTTCACGTGTTACCACCCGAATACGACACGGTGGGCTCCACGATCAATCAGCAACTAGCCTCTTGGGAAACCTCGTGTAGTATGCTTCAGTTAGAACAAGCCCGGGATTCTACACCCATCAATGCCCTCTCTACACCATCCTTGCAGTTGGCTAACCCCGTCCCCGAGTTTGGATCATGGCCCACTGCTCATCGTCATGACACCCAGCCCCGCGGAACTCCTCGCACCGGCTCAGGACAGCGTAGTCAGCAGCAGCCACGAAGGCCCGCCCATAATCCGTCTGGCCCATCCGGCTCTTCACAGCAGCCGCAACCCACTAATCGCGGCCCATGTAACACATCTGCAGGCCTAGCTCGGTCGTTTCAGCCCAACTAGCCCATGCCTCTATACTGGCCGCCGTATTGGGGTCCCCCACCTCCGTGTCCTTATCCCACTCAGGCCGATTGGGCCACTCCCTGGCAGCCCATGCAAGCTCCGTCACAAGCTCCAAGTCGTTCCACTTCCACTCCTGAAGTCAAACTCTTGGACGTTAACCCCTTGGAGCCCACTGAACTTGGCTATGCCTTTGAAGCATTGAGCACGAAGCAACAAGACAATCAATGGTTCATGCATACAGGTGCTACACATTCCTCTTGTGTTTCTCCTATTAAAACTATGCTTGTGGGTAATGGTAATGCTATACCGATTCATGGATCCGGAAACACCACCTTACCTAAATTTAACCTTCACCTAAACTAAGTTCTTTTTCACCAAATATAATTAAAAACCTTGTTTCTGTTGGGCTATATTTTATTAATGCATGAACATTAGTTAATGGGCTAGTTTATTGCTTTGGGCTTATTAGATATTGGGCTTAATTTAGTTTACTATTGGGCCATGTGGGCTTCTTGATAGTTTACGATTCTTGTAATAGGGCTTACATGAGGCACTATATAAGCCTCATGTGTTTATGATTTTGGTCAAGCTTTTCTAATACAATTCTAAGTTTACGATTTCTTGTGTTCTTACAAGTTTACGATCAGCTTCAACAAGTTAGAGTTTATCATTCAAGATTCAATCTTTCTCATAGATTGAATCTATTTCTTCTACTTGTTTCTTGAATCAATCGCATTTGAGGTTTCCGCACTCATTTGTGATCGAATATCGTGTTGACGGTTTGATCTCAGACCAACAATTGGTATCAGAGCCAAGAATCTTAGATTCGAGGCTCGCACGATATTGATTCAAGAGTTTTCTGGGTTTTTAGCTCGTGTTTGTTGAAGATTCGAAGGTTTCTGGGTATTTACGACATTTGCTGATGCTGTTCTTCGAGTTTCTTTGAGTTTACGATTGCATTTCTGGGTTTGTTGGGAGTTTACGACATCAAGATTGAATTTTTAAGTGTTTACGATCATACTTTTGGGTGTTTACGACATTTCCTGGTCGTAATCGGTGTTCACGATTCCGCTATACCGGAATCACTTGTCGTAATCGTTGTTTACGACTTGTTTAATCGTAATTGCAGTTTACGATCGCTCCTAATCGGGAATAGGTGTTTACGACTCGAGAATCGTAATCAGTTATCGTAATCATGGTTTACGATTTTTTTCAGTCGGTTTTGTGTTTGCGTTTTTGGCTTTGATCGGAAACGGTGTTCACGATCGTAAACAGGCATTTACGATCGTAATCAAGTGTTTTTCATCGTAATCTCAGTTTTTGGACGTTTGGACTTTAGATTTAGGTTCCCTTTGCTATCGTAATGGATTTCGAACCAAGTATGTATCAGAAGCTGGACTTTGAAATTGGATCTATCACTCGCCCACCTAGACTCACCTCGGCAGATAACTTTTTGGAATGGAAGTATAGGTTTGAAAACCACTTGAAGAGTGTTGACTTGAGATTGTGGAGAGCGGTACTTAATGGACCACACGTACCTACTCATGGAGAAGGAGCTAAAGCAGGAAAGGCTAAGACTGAAGAAGAGTTTGAAGATGATCACTGGGAAAGGTGTAACAAGGCTGAGAGGGCGTTTGCAATTATGACCATGGCGCTAACACCTGACATTGCTCAAGGATTTAAGCATTGCAAGACAGCGAAGCAACTCTGGAATGCATTGATTGTCACCTATGAGGGAAATCCGGACATTAAGGCGAGTCGAAAGCAAATGTTGAAGCAGAAATTCAATTTGTTCAACCATATCCAAGGTGAATCTTTTGAAGCGCAAGTGCAAAGGTTTGTATCTCTGATGGCAGAAATGTCAAGCTATGGTGTGGAGCCAGAATTGGAGGATAAGAATTTGAAGTTGCTGAACAGTTTACCCAAGTCATGGAACACCAATATCTCTATCATTAAGGACAACAACAAGCTGAGTGAGCTATCTCTGGATGAAATGATCAACAAATTAAAGTCCAAGCTTATTGATGACAAGCAGCGAGAGTTGAATCACATAAGCTCTCTTAGTTTGGCTGGGAAACTGAATCAAGCTTTGTTGTCAGATGAAGTAGATGTGAAGCAGAAAGGAAAGTCTGTTGCAAGTGGATCAAGTTCTGTGATTAAAACAAATGCATTTGTGGCACAACCTCAAGCTGGTTCAAGTGGAGGTGACAACTCTGAAGCAACCAATGATCCCAATTTTGCACTCGGAATGGGATTCATGAACAGCTATCATGCTCTAATGGCCGGAACCCTAATCCCTACTAAGATCCTATTAGGAGAGCTGAATCAGATAAATCCAGAAGATGTGGAAATGTTGGATGTCTCTTGGAGATGGTTATGGCTGTGTTTAGGGCAAAGAAGTTCATGGCAACTACAGGAAGAAATGTTTGGAAAGACCAAGACAAGATAAGGATGGGGTTTGACAAAACCAAGCTGAGGTGCTGAGAGTGTAGCAAGCCAAGGAAAGAGAGAGCAGAGGAAAAGAAACCAGCTGATGGGAAGGCAAAAGCAGAAGCAGGTGCTTTGATTGTGCAGGAAGGAGGAGGCTATGATTGGACGTCTCAAATGAAAGATCTGAGCCTGACACATGCTATGATGACTACTATGGATGATGATGATGAAGAAGAACATGCTTTTGTTGTGACTGAAGATGAACCTGAGGAGAATGAAGCTATGGCAGCAGATCACACCAAGGTATGTTCTAACCCTGTTTGTGATCGTATAATTACTAGTCTTAGACAATTTTGCAAAAATTTTCAATTGGGATTGTTTGAGGTAAAATGTGAAAGAACCTCATTTAAGGGTAGATGGCAAAAGAACGAAGAAAAGGTTAAAGCCCAGAAATTAGACATAGTGAAATATAAGAAACTTGCAACTGAGAACGCTTATCTGTATGACAACGCTAAGTTAGAAATAGCTGAACTTACTAAGCAGATAGATGAACTTAAGCATAAAAACAATGAGTTGCAGGTTAAGCTTGATATGAATCTTATGAGAAGCAAAAGAATGTTACAGGCTAGTAAATCTCTGGACACATGCATAACTGAGGTTAGAATGGGTAAGGACAAAGGTGGAATAGGAATTAGCTTTGCAAACAAGAACGTTGTTCCTCAAGATAAAACTAGAGATGTAATAGGAATGATCTTAGAGGAGGATCAGATAGATAGATCTGCATCGGAAATGCATGAGGAAGGACCTCCCTTAGATAGTGTCTTGGTTGGAGTGAAGCCTATGACAGAAGAGGAAATAGAAAATGAAAAACACATGACTTATGGGTTGGGTAATAAGGATAGAGTGATGACAGACGCGTGTGAAGCAGGACCATCAAATACTTCTCTGAATAACTGTGTGAGCTCTTCTGATGTATCTATTTATTGTGCAGATGAAGTAGAAATCAAAGACATTTCTAAGGAGGATGCAGAATGTCAGAGAGTAGAAGAGAGTCACGTGTCTAGTAGTTCTAGTAGTTCTAGTTTATGTTTACCTAAGGATGATGTAATGGCACTTGTGTCAGAACTCGAAACATCCAAGTCAAAACAAATAGTTGAACCGTTGTTAAAAAATGTTTCTGAATTAAATGAAAAAGTGTCTGGTTTTAAAATTCGTGTGCCTAACACAAAAATTGGTCGTGAGACTAAGCCCAAAGACTTTGTTGCTTATCCCCAGGTTGTGTCAGCTTTTAATAGAACAAACAAATCTAAATCAGAACAATTTTCTTTAATTACACAATATGAAAAGGATAAACAACATGTTATACACAAATGGGATGATAAGCCAGAGTGGAAGTCGTCTTACCCAAGACGTTCATACCTCTGTAGCCATGTCAATGGGCCTAGACTCATGAATTGCTTTCAATGTGGAAAGCCAGGACATTTTGCAGCTAATTGTGTGAATAGACCTTTCCAACCATACTATCCGCAAAACCCACGGACTAGTATGTTAGAGAAAATGATGACAGGAGAGAAGCAAAAACAAAAGCAGAAACAACAAGCTGTGTCTCAGGAGAAGCAGTGTTTTGAACCAATGAAGACTCAACAGTCTAAGGTTTCAAACGCAAAGGCATCTGTGACAAAGCCTGTTGTTGATAAGTGGAATGTGACCAAAACTCCACAACAAACTTATGTATCTAAAGGAGTTTACCACAGAAATGATAAGATAAAACCAGAATTTGTTGAAAAACAAGTGGCTAAAGTCAAAAGAGTTAATAAACCTAATGGCAAAGCGAAAGCTGAACAACAGGTTTTGAAACAAAAAGATGTCACTCAAACAAAACAACTTGTGTATACAAAACTGAAACTTGAGTGGACACCGGTTAAAAAGCCAACTGGTAAAAAGGTCATTTCACCACAAAAGAAACCTGTGTCTGTGAACAATTCAACAACTGTGTTGAAACCAGAGAAAACCACCACCTGGAAACCAAAAGTCAACATTCAAAATGAGAATGTATCTGGATCAAAGTCTGAAATGATTCTTCAATTAGTTAATTACATTGATGCAAAAGGTGTGCCCAGATCTGTTATGGCCTGGGTACCTGGATCTCACTGATTTCTGATTCTTGTAGGGACAGCCAAGAAGATCTATCAACAATCTCTGGTACGTTGATAGCGGTTGCTCCCGACACATGACCGGAGATCTGTCCCTTTTGGAAGATGTAGAGGATTTCAATGGAGGAGGAGTATCATTTGCAGGTGGTGTAGGTGGAAAAATTAGCAAGAAAGGAGTTGTGAGAAGTGGAAATTTGTCTTTTTCTGACGTACACTATGTGGAGGAACTGTCTCACAGTTTGCTGAGTGTTTCTCAGATCTGTGACAGAGACTATTCTGTGATGTTCAATCGGAAGGAATGCATTATTTTGAAGCCCGGCGTGAAGATTCCCGAGGAGTGCATACTGATGCGTACTCCAAGACGTTCAAACTCATATCTTCTCAACATGGGCAATCCTCCAACGTCAGAAGAAGCATGCCTCATCTCAAAACAAAACGAAAATTTGGCTATGTTGTGGCATCGTCGTCTGGGGCATGCAAATATGAAGAATTTGACCAAGCTCGCAAAGGGAGAGCATGTCAGAAAGCTGCCCATCAAAGACTTCTCAACTGTAGAAAAATGCGTGGCTTGTGCGAAGGGGAAGCAGCACAAGTTGCCACACCGTCCGAAGATAGCAAATTCTATGTCTTCTGTTCTACAACTTCTACACATGGATTTATTTGGGCCTATGCAAGTTCAGAGCATCAGCAAATTCTCCTACTGTCTAGTGATTGTGGATGACTACTCACGATTTACTTGGGTCTACTTTTTGTCAAACAAGTATGAAACTCCGGCCTTAGTGAAACAGTTTGTCACACTTATAGAGAATCAGCTGAACAAGAAGGTCAAAGCTATCAGATCGGATAACGGAACGGAATTCAAGAACGCAGAGTTTTCATCGACCAATTTTCAGTTTTTAAGGTTGAAACCCTAACTTGCGATTACCCTCTCTTTTCACTGTGTTCAAGTCGATTTCTCGAGTGTTGAAGTCGAATCTGTGTTATAATCAGTTAAAAGGTAGTGATAATTGCTCATTGTTCATTTTTGAGATGTTTAATCGTGTTTACGAGTTGTTGCAGGTTTCATCCATGGAGGTATACGGTGTTTACGACCGTCTCAATGGAGAAGATGAAGTTCAGGGGTTTACGATGGGTGTTTACAAGTGGATGATTACGATTGGCGGGTTTACGATTCTCGCAAACGACAAAACTCATTTTCGATTGAGTTTGGGCCGTTTAAGGCGTTTACGATTGGACCTCTTGATTACGATTGGGCCTAAATGAAACCAGTCGTGAACCCATTTAAATAATCGTAAACCCAGTTACAGGAATCGTAAACTCATTGATGGATCGTAAACCCTCATAAATTGAAAATTAATATTTTAAACATTTAATAAATTTTGAGAATCTTATTAAAAGTGATCGTTTTTTATAAAATTGATGGTGATTTGTGAGAATGTGCTTAATTCAATTATTTTCCCTAAAAGTTCAAATTGAAACTGTGTGATCTTCAAAAGTAAAATGTGATTTTCAATTGAACAGCGTCAAGGGTTAATAATCATAATAGCTTTGATGAATATGTCTGATGCATGTGCCTTGTCTTTCTCAGATGGCAGAAGAGATGCTAGACGATGAGATAAAATTTGAACAGGATCACTGCATCCCAGCGTATCTGGAAGACCCACCAGAAAAGCATATGGAGTTATTCTATTCTCTGGTGGCCGGGATGAATACTTGTAAAATCAACCATGCCCTGAGGACGAATGTACTTATTGATGAGATGCTAGTGAGGGAGTTCTGAGGTACTGCAAGAGCGAATGCTGACAAGACAAGTATTTCTGCAACTGTTCAGAACAGACAAGTAGTGATTGAGGAAGATGATATCAGAAAGGGGCTGAACATCACTGATAAAGCCACTGATCCATTCAAGTATCCGAAGGAGGTTGTTCTTGCTGGTGCTCAATCTATGGGGTACGAGGGAAATTTCCGCCTATCTTCAAGAAGCTTCTGCCTCATTATTGGAGGTGCCTAGCACATTATATGCAGAAGTCATTTCTAGGCAAGAGAACCAGTTTTGATCAGCTGAATCAACTTCATGGAACTGCTTTCATCGCTTTGGCCTTAGATTGGGATTTCAACTTCTCAAAGATGATGTTGATGGACTGGGTAGGCAATGCTGATTTGAGTGCCAGAGAACAGTTTTTGATGACACCAAGGTTTGTGCAAATGGTGGTCATGAAGAAATACCCGATGATTGAAGAAAGGATAGAGAAGTTGGACATCAAAGTGATGGATTGTGGGGTTTTTGGTCTTCAAACCCAAGATAGAAAGGGCAAGAACAGCTTTCAAGGAAGACTTGAATGGGCAAAGAGGGGTGCGTTCCCAGAGGTGGCAAGGGAACAGGAGTTTGATGAAGATGAACCTGAAGCTGACATGCCTAATGTTAATGCATCCGTAGCTGAAGAACAAGACATAAGAGCAACTCCGGCTGTTAATGTACAAGAAGAAGATGTAATAATACCCTCCGATGAAGAGAATGTAATGGATGATATACTTGCTGGTCAGGAGATTACTGATGATGATATCTATGGAAATCTGGGGCCCCTTAACCTTAAAAGGTCTAGGGATGACATGATCGGATCATCAGGCAGTGATACAACACCTCCTGAGCTGAATTTGGATGTTGAAGATGTTCTTGAAGAACCAATTCCTGCACGTGAACCTTCACCAAGAAAGAGGTCAGATCCAAGAAGCATCAGATATAAGCTTTCAAAGACCAGCTCAAGCATTTTGTTAGTACATCCAGCTGGGCCCAGTTCTGAGGGTCCCAGTACTCAAGAAGAAACAGCTGCTGAAAATGTTCAAGATCAACCTGCTGCTGCTCAGACTGAAACTCCACTTCTATCCGAACGTAGCCCAGTTCGGGAAGAAGGACAATTTATAGAGGTTGATCATTCTTTCACCGTACCAAGCCCGGTGAGAGTGAGTGCTGCTCCTGTGATAAGTCAGCCTACAGTTGTTCCGAGCTTCAGGCCCTTCCAATCTGCTGAACTTCCAATTGATTTGAGGATAAGCACTGACCCTCATATCAACTTTTTGATATCTCAGAATCGATTCAGAGAAAATGAGATAAAGGCCCTGAAGGATGAGAACAAAAGGATGAGAGAAAAGGAGGTGGCAGATAAAAATAGAATGAAGTGGCTCTATGAGACTTTGGTGGATCTTAAGAAGAAATTTACTGACTTGAAAAGTCTCGTGGAGTCAAAATCTTCAAGTGCCCCTGAACAAAGTTCATCACAGGGTGTGCAAGGTGCTGAAGCAATGAATGAAGACGATGGTGATGAAAATATTGAGATGTCTGACTATGCCAGAGGAGGAAGAGTGATCTCCAAAGCTCCTGAAGGTCATGACAACTGGTTCCGAGAATTCTTTCAAGGACCAGCCCCCACTCAGTACTCTCTTGATCTTGGAGGAAGTGCTTTAGACAAAAAGGGGAGCTGTGAACCCATCTTATGCTGGCATTACGACACCGAGAAGAAATTATTTGCTGTGATCCGTGATGGCTATAGTCCAGTTGAATATAATAGGACTCGTGCACAATTCCATTCTTGGACTGAGCCTGAGATCGGAAATCTGCTTCGAGCCCCCTACATAAATAGATGGAATAGCCCTGACGGAGACCTTATTAGAAACAATTTGCTGAGCCATCTAGAAAATAACTTTGCAAATTTTGATCTAAAGCAAGTAAGGTGGGTCCAGACTGAAACTGATCCAGTGACTGGAGAGCCTATTGGTGAAGCAAGGAGACCACACACCAAACGCACAAGAGTTATCAATATGTTGGACGAGATTGAAGATGGTACCTTGGTCAAAAACTTTGACTGCTGGTGTTATGATCCAACGACACACGAGGTGGTGGTTTTCTGCAAGGGTCTGAGGCAGTTTCGCTTTTACGATCCGGTGGATTTGCTAAGGTTTGGAGAAAAGGATATCAAGCTGCTCGCCTCACAGCCTATTCTCGGAGATGAAAATGACTTGGAAAATGCTGTGAGGGTGGGAATCTTCCATGGGACGGAAAACCGGATTGTGGCGAACAGATGGTGGTCGAACAACACTCAGAATACATTCAGATTCGATCTGCTGCTGCCGTAAAAGGTCTAATGGTTCATGCCTAGGGGAAGATTGTTGGGATATATTTTATTAAGGCTTGAACATTAGTTGATGGGCTAGTTTATTGCTTTGGGCTTATTAGATATTGGGCTTAATTTAGTTTACTATTGGGCCATGTGGGCTTCTTGATAGTTTACGATTCTTGTAATAGGGCTTACATGAGGCACTATATAAGCCTCATGTGTTTATGATTTTGGTCAAGCTTTTCTAATACAATTCCATGTTTACGATTTCTTGTGTTCTTACAAGTTTACGATCAGCTTCAACAAGTTAGAGTTTATCATTCAAGATTCAATCTTTCTCATAGATTGAATCTATTTCTTCTACTTGTTTCTTGAATCAATCGCATTTGAGGTTTCCGCACTCATTTGTGATCGAATATCGTGTTGACGGTTTGATCTCGGACCAACAGTTTCCATTCATCGATTTACTATAGATAACTCGGTTTCTGTTGTGTTTGACCCGTTTGGTTTCTCTGTGAAGGATTACAAGAGTGGGAAGACCCTGAGTCGTCACGATAGCTCCAGCCACCTCTACCCGATCACCAACACTTCCAAAGCCGTCTCGTTGCACACCTCCTATCCTAGACCTTCCTGGCATGCTCGACTTGGTCACCCGGGACTACATGTCATTGACTATCTTCGTTCTTTTCATTTAATTTCATGTAATAACTTCTTTGCATGTTTGCACTTCGTGCTAGTTATCAAAACATAAGTGTTTACCTTTTCATACATCTTTGTCTACTACTCTTATGCCATTTGATATTTTGCATTGTGATTTGTGGACATCACCTTTACATAGCCACAATGGCTATAAGTAGTATATGGTTCTTAATGATGATTTTATAAATTATACATGGGTCTTTCCACTAAAGCTTTCAATAAATTCAAACAGTTCCATTGCAAAAATAAATCCTTTTTAATACGACATTGGGGGGGGGGGGTGAATTTGATAACACTCAATTTAAATACTTTGCCACCCTCAATGGCCTTTAATTCCGGTTTTCGTGTCCACAAACTTCCTAACAAAACCGGAAAGCCGAGGGCATGCTTCGTTGCCTCAACGAAGTAATGCTTTGCCTCCTCACTCATCCTTCCATCCCGCCACAATACTGGGTGGAAGCCCTTCACGCATCGGTTTACCTTCACAAGATTCTCCCAACCAAAGTCCTGAATAATAGGACACCCATATCCGCCCTTTCATTGGCGAAGCTTGAAAGAAATTCTCGAGGGGGCGGGTTCAAAAATTCTACCAAGGGGTGATATGCAATACATTTGCGGGGACAATACTCAATACAGATAATTTCTTTTTACATAAAATCATGAATATAGGTACTTCTGGACGAAAAAACTAAAGGGGCGGTCCCCCCCCCCCCCATCCCAATGAAGCTTAGCCTATGCACCTTTTATCTCAAACACCCATCCTATAATCACCTACGCGTCTTCGGGTGTGCCTGCTTTCCTAATCAAACGGCAACCCGTACACACAAACTCGACCTACGCTCCTCATGTTGTGTCTTCCTCGGGTATCCCCCCCCCCCCCCCCGTGAATATCGTGGTTATCGTTTTCTTGATCTTCAATCCGGAAAAAATATAATTTCTAGACACGTGACTTTTGATGAGTCTAGCTTCCCTTTTGCCGAATGACCTGACCACTCGTCGCATGATTATTGCTTCCTCGAAGACCCGTCACCACAGTTATTCTCCACACCCTCCCAACATCACACCAACCCGGTCCCGTCCCCTTCTCCGTCTCCTGGCCCCTCCTCACCGTCCACTTCTACCACCCCCCCTCTCCTGGTTCTACACCGTCGACAACACCCTCCACCTCAGCTCCTTCCTCACCAAGTTCGATAACCTCGTCGACCCCTGCCACGACCACTACTGTCCCCGCCAACCAGCCTGCTTCGCACCCTACACCGCCTTCCACGCCACCCGTAACACAACCCCCACCACATACACTTACCTCTATTCATCCTATGCAAACCCGGTCCCGTACGGGTATTCATAAACCTCGTCAACCTCATAATATCCATACCACTACTCTCACCATTTCCCCTATACCCAAAAACCTCACCACTGCCCTCTCGGATCCAAATTGGCGCAAAGCTATGGCCACCAAGTATGATGCTTTAATAGCTAGTAACGCTTGGGAACTAGTACCACGACCACCCGATGCTCACATTATTAATTGTATTTTGCTTTATAAGCATAAGTTTCAAGCTAATGGCCCCCTAGAGCGATATAAAGCTCGGTTGGCCGTTAATGGGGAAGCATAACGGGTTGGGTTAGATTGTGATAAAACTTTTAGTCCCGTTGTTAAACCTGTCACCATAAGGATTGTTCTTAGCCCCACCGTATTGAGATCATGGCCTATTCATCAGTTAGATGACAAAATTGCATTTCTGCATGGGGATTTAGATGAAACAATGTATATGTATCAACCCCCTGGATTTTCAAATGCTACTAATCCTTCACATGTGTGCAGACTTCGCAGGTCCTTATACGGGTTAAAACACACTCCACGTGCTTGGTATCAACGTTTTGCCAACTTTATTATCTCCTGTGGCTTCCAAAGTGCCTCAACTGATACATCGTTTTTTATTTACAAACACGGCACCCAGATGGCATATTTATTGTTATACGTTGATAATATCATACTTAATGCCTCTCATAATGTTGTTCTTAAGCAGATTATTGATATGCTTTCTAAGGGATTTTCTATGACAGATTTGGCATATTGCATCATTTTTTGGGAATTCAGGTCACGCATTCTATGGGAGGCCTCTTTTTATCACGGGAGAATTATGTGTCTGACATTCTTACTTGGGCCAATTATGCAAGACTGCAAACCCTCAGCAACTCCATGCGACACAAATTCTAAGTTGAGTGCCACGGCTGGTCCTTTATTGTCTGATGGAACATTGTACCGAAGTTTAGCGGGGCGCTCCAGTATTTAACTTTTACTCGACCGGATATTCAGTATGCCGTACAACAGGTTTGTCTTTTCAGGCATGCCCCTCGTGAGCCACACTTTCAGTTTCTCAAATGTATTTTGCGTTACTTACGTGGCACTGCTTTCCATGGCCTATGGTCAACCCCCTCCAAGTCTCGACGTTCAACATCGGGATATTGTGTCTTTCCTGGAGACAATTGTGTCTTGTGGTCCTCTAAATGTCAACACACAGTTTCCCGATCCAGTGCAAAAGCAGAATATTATGGTGTCGCTAACACCACGGCTGAGGTTGCCTGGCTACGTAATCTTTTACTCGAACTCTCCTTGCCTATTCATGATGCGAGTATTATCTTTTGTGACAACGTCTCGACTGTCTATTTGTCTGGTAATCCGGTTCAACATCAACGAACCAAACATGTTGAGATAGATATCCATTTTGTTCATGAACACGTTCGCGTTGGCTCCATTCGGGTTCTTCATATACCGGCAGATTACCAGTATGCTGACATTTCTACCAAGGGTTTGCCTAGAGCTTTATTTCAGAGATTCAAGGACAGTCTTCGCATTATTTCTCATGCTCGGACTGCGGGGACATATTAGCAAATATTATTTGTATATTTGTTGTAACACCCGAGTTATAATTGTGAAAAATAACGTTAAAACGTTAACAATATATTTGGTCCCAGAATTTTTTTTTTCAATAAGTAGCGGTGTTTCAAACGTTTATTGATACAAAAGTTAGCATTTCATGTTTTCAATACGGTTCCAAGTATTTTAAAACACCACACGGTCTTAAACATGTTCCACCATTCAAAATGACATCAAGTGTGTGAAAACATAACAAGATCACCAACTATAATTCGTTATTAAAACAACTTCAAGCGTTCGGTTCTTGATCAACTCGGAGAATCCAGCTATATCTTACGTTTACCTGCATTTTTACCACTAACCCATTAGTGTTTAATGCATTAGAACGGTTATACAAACATTAAAATACAAGAAAGGGGCCAAAATTGACACTTTTTAAACTTGGCCACCGTAAGCTACGCTGCCACCGTAGCTTACGGTGGCTCCAGGAGCCTTACGGTGGCCAAAAACTGACCCACGGTGGAGTGTTGATGCTGAAGCCAGCGTAAGCTACGGTGGCCAGAGTAAGCTACGGTGTGTTCAGGTCAAATTCTCCATTTTGCTACTAGATTTCCCAAGTTTTCATTTGGGTCTTTTCCCATTATGTCTCCAACCTCCAAGGCAACTTGGACACATATCTTTAAGCAAAATTACCATAGATAATGTGGTTCTTACGAGTAAGCTACTTACCGGGTTCGTTTCGTATTTCCAACCCATTTGACCCGTTAAGCTTTACCCAACACTTTCACTTACTCATAGTTGTTCCAATTGCACTTAAACCTGGGCCATCACACATTTTTACATACATGTTCCTATTGCAAGCTATGAGCATTGTATGGGTTGTAGGAACCCCCAAGTAGTTATCAATGATGTCTTATCGTTCACGTATGCAACCTTCGCATCATTTAGGAACGACACCACTTGACAACTCAACATGGCCTCCACAACCTCATTCAAGATCAATGCCCATGACATGTTTTTGCAACCTTATGCAAGCCTTTGGCTCACCATGACTCCTATGAGTCATTTAGCAAGCACAAGTATGCATTTCATTGCCAAGATCACTATTGAATCATAAGTACATATGTTCATTAAAATTTGCAATACTATAACGTGTAGCACTAGTACAAATATGACATTCGGTCACACCAGAAAAGTGTGACCATAAGTGATTAGTCACACTTTTTTTTTCGTTCCATCCGTGACCAAAAGTCTCGCCATTTTAGGTCACATATAGTCACATTGAATTTCAGTGACCGTATGATACGAAAAAATGTGACCGTAAATAAAAAGTGTGACTATAGACTAGCGATTTTTCTTGTTGGATCAATGATTTTATCGAATAATGTCATCATAAACCCTTTTTAGTAACACTTATTTATTTTGTAGTGACAAAATGTTCCCAAATGGTAACATGGTGTTCGTGTTCACTGTGACGTTTTGCTAATAATTGGTCATATAACTATTAAATTAGTGTGACTATTGTTTAGGTTTTAGAGACACACAATTTTGTTATGTGTGACTATTTCATAAACGTTGATGTAGAAATAGTTTGAAGTGTGACTATTTCATAGTTTTTAGTCACATAAAAATGTCTTAAAGTGACTATTGGTTGGTATATGATCACTACTAAACACCTAGTTGGTAATATAAAGTAACCATTACATATCTTTAGTGACATAATGTTCCCAAATGGTCACATGTTTTTGTGTTTACTGTGACGTTTTGCTAACAATTGGTCACATAACAAATATTTAGATGTGACTATTGTTTAGGTTTTAGAGACGCACAATTTTATTATAAGTGACCATATCATGAAAGTTGATGTAGAAATATTTTGAAGTGTGACTATTTTATAGTGTTTAATCACACAAAAATGTCTTAAAGTGACTATTGGTTGGAAAATGGTGACAATTAAACACCTAGTTGTTAATATAAAGTAACCATTATATACCTTTTAGTCACATAAGAGAAATATAAATGTGACTAGAATTGTTTTTTAATCACATTAAGTATTTGTAAGTGTCATTTTTTGCTAACCTTTAGTCACATTATTTTTAACCTTTTGTTATTACATTTCCCATTTAGTCACATATGTTACATA
Source organism: Deinandra increscens subsp. villosa (assembly GCA_039602395.1). Classification (NCBI taxonomy): domain Eukaryota; kingdom Viridiplantae; phylum Streptophyta; class Magnoliopsida; order Asterales; family Asteraceae; genus Deinandra; species Deinandra increscens. The sequence continues at coordinate 72,960,560 of JBCNJP010000009.1, read as the reverse complement.
AATACATCACCCTAACCTACTTTTAGTCATACTTTTAGGTTTTATGTGATCGTTTATGTATTTTGGACACAATTAATTAAGTAAAGTGTGACTATAGGTTGTTAATAAGCACACACTTGTTAATATAAAGAGACCATTTTATACCGTTTAGTGGCATGAAACAAATTAAAATGTGACGAGAAACGTATAATTATTGTCACATGAAATATTTTTAAAAGTGTGGCTATTACCTAACCTTTCGTCACACATATACTGTTTTTAATTGTGACTATTGTCTAACCTTTTGTCACACGTATTTTATTTATGTCTAACTATTGTCCAACCTTTCATCACACATTTTTTCTCATAATAATTGTCACACATACTATTTGTATGTGTGGCCATTGTCTAATATTTGGTCACACATCATTTGCTATCATTCCACACACAAAAAAATAAATGATAATTATAATAACAATAATAAACCAAAATCTCATACATAAGTTTTGAACTTAAATACTAAATACATAAACTTCTAACCAAAAGCTAGCTACATAAGTTTTGGTACAATAGAAGAAATTTTAGGATTTTAGTGACCTTTCACATCGGAAAAGAAATAAAAATCAGGATTCCCAAGCACAAGCCTGCATGTACTAAAGACCTACATCATGCATATAATACTTCTTAGTTCATATAACAACGAATCAAACAAATTAATACAGAGCCTCTTCATTACACAAAATTGCATACACACACACACACACACACATATATATATATATATATATATATATATATATATATAATATTACTAACCTGTGTTTAAGTGTGAAGATCGGTATAAGGGACAACACCTGAGAATGCAATGCCTAGAATTCTGCAAATATAAGTCATAAAAATCCTATTAACAACTTAAGCAATACACTAATAAAAATGATTCTTCGTCATTAAATTAAAAGTAATAACAACCCCCTGCACATGACATTGGTATTCATCCCTCACCTACTCAAAGATCATAAATCAGAATGCATCGTAAGATAAACCTTATAAACTTACAATAAATAATAGAAAAATGTATTAACTAACTAGGTTTGTAACCTGTGTGTTACACGGGGTGACATGTAATCAATTCGATAGAAACATATATAACTTAAGGTATTATGTACGGTAAAAAGGTTTTCAGCAAAGAAAGAAATCCAATAATATTAGGATGAAACATTCTCATAATTTAGTTTCTTGTAGAAAGCTTACTTACCTCTTAGATAGCACTGCTCATAATTCTCAAGACCAAGTCTACACAACATGGATCTAGTTCCCTATACAAACATTCAAATAAACATACACAAGATTAGTAAATAAGTAATAAGCAAAAATTATTTCTCAATTCAGTAAATAAACATAGTTCAGATTAGTAATTCTGCAACATACGACCTAAATAAACACACAATGGATAAACCAGTAAAAAAGAATTAGTTTAATCAATTAATAAGCAAACAAATCAGCAACATCAGACCATTAATGTCACAAAATTCAAATGAGTGATTCATTACACTTTTTAATCAACAAAAGAGTACATTTTGAACACTAACCTTTATTTGTTATTTTTAACACATAGAATGAGCCATAATATATACATGAACAGGTGCACACCTTTATAGAGCTCAAACACAATATCAAATTATCAATATAACTAACCGAATTCATGCAAAATTACACATCTTATGCATTCCGGAGTAATAAGGCCATTCATATTCCTTTTCACCCATCTGTTTGATGGGTTTTATATGGTCATTAGTGCACACACGCAATCAAAAGCACGAATATCGTCAATAATGGAAGGGAGATTTGTGCAAAAAATAGGTGCTTAGAGAAAAAGGTTTTCCCTAAGTATATGTGAGGTTATAAAGATGATTTAGTGGATCAACTTAACATTAGTCTATTTTTCAGTGAAAGAAACATTCCATCATGATCAATTATATCTAGGCCCTGGTCAAGATTTCATATCTTAAGATTATATCACCATATTTGTGCATGTGTTTTCTAACAGAAAAGGCGGATGTTTTGAGTTAGTACCTTAATGATAGTCAAACATTCCGTGCGATGGACACCACGGAAAAGTAAGCAAAATCAGAATCATCATTACATGGGAACATTCTCTGAGCTGCAAGCTTGATCCTCTTCTAAAGGTCCTGGTATTCCTTCGGACATTAGTAGTTAAAACATCACAGAATAAATATGATTTAGAACTATTGACAGATAGTAAAGTTAGCATAAATATGAGCATAGTTAACATTTAGTTAATTATTAGCAGAAAAAGTTACTTCTAACACGTATCTACATAATACTTTGAGAAATCTCATATTGGATCTTAAGTTTAAAAGTTGAAATACACAATCAAGTAACTGATCCAAGAAAGCAATATATCCTAACACAGACCGGCTACATAATTGGCAACAAAATTAATGGTTACAGCTGCTACCTGGATCAAATATTTATACCCTTATAGAGCCTTTGTACCAATTTACTTCCTATAAAATATGTTGCTCCTGTTGGTAATCTAGTTCCTCAACAAGAAATCATATCGTAGATGGCCTACATTAGCCTAATTTTGTAATAATCTCAATACAATAGTCATCATAAAAAGATAAAAAAAACCTCCCAATTATAATCAAAAGCAAATCAATACATTTGTCATATTAATCATAAACAAAGAGACTTTAATCTTACAAGCAAAACTTGATTATCAGATTAATGACAGATCAAACTTGTGCAACTAAAGACTGAAAGGAGCTTATTACTTGCATCAGAAAATAACATAAATAATTCAGAAAGCAGAAAATGGGTGTAAAGCCGAACCTTAACTATGAGCTACATTAATTAAGCTGAATTAACTTCTAATTGGAGATTGCATCTGATAAGCTTCCGCACGTATTCAATCACGTCATTCCTTTTATCCTCCGAATCCAAAGTCAGGGTGTATGAAACTCAACACTTCTCAAGCCGCATCTTCCGCTAATACCCAAGTCTCGAGCCGAATCGAATTTGGAAACGGTTACACAATGGTTTACCAAAAGACGACAGAAACAGACTGCTGTCTGTCGGAGGAATGCCGGTCGCCGATAGCTAATCAGGGGCGTGCGTCGTAGGAGAGCAGAGGGGGATGAGCGTAACTAGGGTTAGGGATTTGGGAATGGCCGATGGCGTGCGTCTGAGAGGTTTTAAGTTAAAATCTAATTGTTTAAAACAAAATATTAAAATTAAAAAAAAATCAAAAGAATAAAAAAACGCAGATTACGGGCAATATTTTAAAAACCGGTTTTTTTTAGAAACGGAAAATTTTTCAGGACCGGTTAGACCAGCAGGTTAAGCCGGCTAGAGGATTTATATATATATATATATATATATATATATATATATATATATATATATATATATTTTATAAAAATGCTAATAAACTTGTACACCTCAACAAAAATAGTTAGATTACAATTATAATTCACTCGAAAATAATACTAACAAGGTATTTCATAAGAAAATATAAGTTTTAAACTTTAAAAAAATAATAAAAAATAACAATAAGTTAAAAATTTTCAAAAAAAAAGTCAAAAAACCGGTTGAACCGGAAAACCGCCCGGTTTGAAGCAGTCCGGTTATGTCCAAAAAACCGGTATGAGGATCGGTTGGCGTCCGGTTCGAACCGGTTTTTAAAACATTGATTACGAGAATCGAAAATGGGACCTTCCGGGTTAAAAAGAAACACCCAGTCGCCCAAACCATTGAACTTAAATTTGGTTTGGAACTAGGATTCATTTTTATAATATATGTGAATTCATCTCTAATTTTTTATATATAAATGAACTTGATTAGGCATAATCGACTCCAATTGGATATAATCAAACTTAATTGAACATAATCAACTTCAATGGATATAATCGAACTCAATTAGGCATAATCCACTACAATTGGATATAATAAAACTCAATTAAACATAATCAACTGGATATAATCGAACTCAATTAGGCGTAATCAACTACAATTGGATATAATTGAACTTAATTGGACATAATCGACTCCAATTATATATAAGCGAACTCAATTGGGCATAACCGAATTCAATTGGACATAATAGAACTCAATTGGGCATAATCGACTATAATTAGATATAATCGACTCGAGTTAGATATAATCGAACTCAATTGAACATAAGCGACTCTAACGGGATATAATCTTACTCAACTGGGCATAATCGACTACCATTGCACATAATCGAACTCAATTGGATATAATCAGACTTCACTTAACAAAATTGAACTCAATTGGACATAATGAAGCTCAAGTAGACATAATCGAACTTAATTGGGCACAATCAAGATCAATTGGGCATAATCCAACTCCATTGGGCATAATCAAGCTCAACTGGACATAATCGAACTCCATTGAATATAATCGAACTTAATTGAACATAATCTAACTTAATTGAACATAATCAAGCTTAATTACACATAATCAAACTCAATTGGACATAATCGAACTCAATTGGGCATAATCAAGTTCAGTTGGACATAATCAATTTCTATCGGGCATAATCAAGCTCAAGTGGATGTAATCGAACCCAATTAGGCATAATAAAGCTCAACTGAACATAACCGAACTCTATTGGGCATAATCGACTCTAGTTGGATATAATCGAAAACATAATTGAATCTCATTGGACATAATTGACTCCAATTGGATATAAATGGACTTAAATGAACATGATCAATCTCAAATGGACATAATCAAGCTCAGCTGGACCAAATCGAACTCAATTGGGCATAATCGAGTCCAATTAGATATAATCAAACTCAATTGGACATAATCGACTCCAATTAGATATAATCGGACTTAATTAAACATAATCAAGCTCAAATAAAATAATCAAGCTCAATGGAACATAATCAAATTGAACATAATCGAACTCAATTGGACATAATCAACTCCAATTGAAATTATATTTGAATACCTTATTTTTTTTGAAATATAATGGCAACACCTATTGCAAACCCCATTTTTTAACCTTACAAACCTTCCTAAAACTTTTAATGACATATATAAAATTTTTGGTTACCCTCTAAATATTTTCTAATTTTTTATTTCTCACTCTCACCTAAAACATGTATATATATATATATATATATATTGAAAAACCCTATAAGTATTTATATATATATAATATTAAGTACTATTATAATAAAAAGTTGTGTAGTAAATAACATCGAAAATATTTAAATATGATAAAAAAAACTAACAAAGCCACCTAAAACACAATCGAAAATACTTTGAATACCCCCGCTCAATTTCTACAATTTGTTTTTAGAATCGTCGCATTTCCCCCCAAAACCCCCGCGTGATTTTCCCCCAAAAAACTCTTCAATCAAACGATTCATCTTTGAGCTCTTCGATCAATCTTCATCTTCTTCGACATTTTTGGCTACCAAAGACTAGAAACCCCTTGAAGCCACATCCTTCTTTTCGATGAATCTAGGCGTTTCACTTCGTGGGTTCAACCGTTTGTAATTTGGGAGTCCAATCGCATACCGACGCATTGAATATCATGTATAGATTCTTCAATGGCAACATTGAATTCGGGATGATAAGACGCCGAAAGAAATTAATTTAGGGTTCGTGTTTCTCTGACCTATATTTACGATTACCATTATCTCTACCCTAACCCTAATTTTTAACTTAAATACTCAACTTATGTTTCTTAGATCTAAACTAAAATCGCACTTGTGAGATCATATATATAACTCGTCTTTGAATTTTATTGCAGAGTTATGGATGCTTAAGCAAAGAATAAGGCATCGTATCATGCTAAACTGAAAGCGCAAAAACAGGATAGACGCATTGATTCTGCGCTCGTAAGGTATTCAAATTATCATTTTGATGTAAGAATTTGTGATAATATATATAATGTTTATTTACACACTTGAATGATTATATTGGTATTGGTTAGCTAGCTGAAACTGGGATACCGACGCATGCCGATGCATTGAATATTGTGTATAGGTTCTTCAATGGCAACATTGAATTTGGGATAAGAAGACGCTGAAAGAAATCAACTTAGGGTTCATGTTCTCCGACATGTATTTACCATCTTCAAACATACTTAAATCGGACGAGCATCTGTTATTACATATGTACACTTGCTGGCCTTTGGTTGTAGTAATTATTTTGTTTAATTTTGTGTTGTATGTTCAGTTCTACGCTTATTTCATATCTGATTTTCAAGACTGGGTTTATATGGTTTGATTATTGGGTTTATTACATGTAATATGGTGTTAGATGCTTTGCTAATTTCATATTGTATAGGCTATTACGTTGTATAGGTTACAAACTCTCACCGTGTATCTATAAATCTAAATGAGAAAAAATGCTAAGATTTGGTGATTACCAATCTCAGTTGATTATTTAGGGGTCAAATAATAGGCTGGAGTAGCTGAAAATGTAACAAAACCAACTCGGACTATCCAGTCATTGTGGGGTAATTTTACATATATAATCTATAAACGAATAGAATTAGTACAAAGCATCACCTAACTTTAACAAATGGATATGTGCGTTAGTTTTATTTTATTTACGACTTATAGCTGTTATTTATTTTATTGTAATGAAGTTATAAAAAATATTCATTTTTAACTTTCATTTGCAGGGGTACTTGGAACAGGGAAGTTGCAGTAAGGGAATCTGGAGCTGTTCTTCTTGTATTGTGTTCTAAGGCATTAACATCCAAAGTGATCATACTCAAGTAACTTCTAAACATTGATCAGTTAGAGGTGATAATTTTGACCCATTGATTTATATATGAGTTTATCTGTTTATGTTACATACTTACTGGTCAAACAGTTAGTACCAAAAAAATATACCTAGAAAGGAAATGAATATAACAAGTCAAAAGTCACCCAAAGTGTATTTTGATTTTAATTGGTTCAACACGTACTTAATTAATTTATTTATTAAATCAGTTTCAGATATATTTTTTTTATGCATCTAAGCCGAGGCCTTAAAGTTCTTATAGCAATTTTCTTTTAGCATATTTACAACCCTTTATGCTACAAACCAAAATGCTGTGTACAAATCCACTGCATTTATAGTTATTCTCCTCATGTAAATATTTGATAATTTTGAGGTTTTATAAATGACGGATATTATTGTCAATGCGTAAATTCATAAAATATCTCCTATCCATTAAAAATGGAAGGAAATTCTAGAAGAAAAACTTGTCGTAACTCTTTCTACAATAGTAGATACGTTGATTTAGACGCAATAAAAAATGGCTCAGTTTGAGTTATGGTTGATCTATAATAGGTCAAACGGTTAACATTATTTTGGTAAGATGTCAAATGGGTTTTGGGTCACAAGCTGATAGAAAGCAAGTCTGAAGAGTTTTTTTTATGTATTTTAATAGTATAGTTTTCTTTGACATGTTTAATATGTGGATTTATAAAAATTCAACAAAGGTTTACGATTATGATTTGTATAAACAGTTTTCTTGAGTTGTTTGTGATTGTTGGGTATTTTGTTCCAGGACTGGGAGATTTTGTTTATGGGTCAATACTACACCGTGTTTGATTATGGTCAGTCGTGAGTTATAAGATCATTCTTTCCCTGATTTGTCTCTGAAATAAGAACCCAAACTCGTATTCTAAATGGTGTTAATACTAATTATTGTTATTTGATTGTATTAATATCTTATTTGGTGGATTTAAATGAAGAACTAAAATGATGAAATCATCCAAGCATGTCTAAATTGAGTTCAGTGATTCTATAACATTGTTTGTGATATGTTTCAGGAGGTTCTCCCTGTTCTAAATTTTGCAATAGGAATGAGAAAAATTCAATGAACCAGTGTTAGCAGTTTTGATATTTGCTTTAGTGGCATTATTCCCAACCATCTTTCTACCATCTACTTCGTCCATGTGGGTGACCGAAATGAGCTTTGGTTATGGTTTTGGGATCCTCTTAATCATTGGCAGAGTGACATTTGGCACCTCGGTTCCTTATTTCATTGGTCCTTTCTTTTACCGCAAAACTCAAGTGAGTTTCCAGTATCCATATGAATGAATGTTTGTCATATACTGATTATGGAACATTTTAATGACTTGCACGTAAATATGATCCCTAGATACAGATAAAAATGCAATGCCAAACACACCCTTCATTTTTTTATCGTTTTAATGTTCGTTTGATTATTGTGGTTATGTGTAGGGGTGGTGGAAAGGTACCCTAAGAAAGCTTCGATCTTGAAGTTAGCAGGTGAAGGAAACTAAAAGGAAACTGGTTTAACCAATTTAGAGTTGTCGCGTTATTGAGGATTTCACCCTTTCCGTATATGGTGTACAAGTATTCTTCTGTAGCTACCGTTGTTAAATTAGTTCCCTAATAGGTAGAGGACTTGGAATCTAAAAGATTCTTGATTTTAAACAATAAAAATAAAGATTTTTTGGGGTGGGAGAGAGAGAGCAAAATGGTGGTTTAACAAGAATGTTATTACAATTTGACATAGAAAAGCAAATCATACATATTATCTGACTACTATATCAATGCATGTCATAACAGAATGATATATTTCTGATCAGAAAGCAGATGCAGCCGGCTACGTCCGCCTTTTACTTGAAATGTAGCTTGTAGACGAAGCTCGTCACCAGATCCAAAGGAATTAACGAAATATTTAACAAATGGGTCTTATCATAGATCTGTGATGATAGAATGGTGAGAAAAGACTGTTGTTCAAATGATTTTGTTGTTTTTGTTGAAAAGATCACTGGGATATACAAGGCTATGCCCATGAGAGTTGGTCAAGCTCAAAGGACTGTGAAATTATTATTCAAGGTAAATATTCTTGTCACTTTCCGGCGATGTTTGCCCTGTTGTACTCAATATAATGTTGATAACATTTATTTTGTTTTATTTTAATTTCAGACTTACATTGATTGTCTTCATATAAAGAAGACGGATAATTCGAGAATGAATGCAGAACATACAATGGAAACTGAAAAAAAAAAGTACTCAAGATGATCAAGGAACACCAATGGATGATAAAGAGCAAGCAATGATGTTAAACCTTTGTTATTATTGCCAGGTATATCTAACAAGAAAACAAGCTTCTGCAAGCTAGGCTGAAGGAAATTGGTCCAACCATCATGAAGAACTGTGATAAGTTGAAAGAATATGCGATGAGGGCAACTTTCTGATAGTGTAGTGGTAGTGGTATTAAGTAGTTGTTTTTTTTTTTGTAATGAACTGATGGATGTTATGATCTACTAATTTTAATGAATGAACGTTTTCTGCATATTTCTGTTTTTGTAAATATAACTCTGTTAATTTTTAGCTGTTAATCTTTAAATGTTTAGTTGTTAATTAATTTAAAGGTAAACAACGAGTATTTAACATTTTATTAAACAAATTGGGATGATTATAATTTCATGAAAAATGATTTTATCTACACAATGGCTCAGAATCAGTTTACAGAAAACATTAAAAAAATTATAGGGTTCTGGGATTCCGGGGTTCGAACCATATTATACTTATAGGCTATAAGTATAATGTGACAAGAACAAGTTAAATACTTGGTTTTTGAAATAATTTCCGTTCTCAGGGGTTAGTCCAGCGGGTTAATCTTATGATTTTCTTTGATAGGTTGCTAGTTCGAATCCTGGCAAGTGGCAACACTATATATATATTTTTTTTTAAATGTCTAATAAAATGAGAAATGACCAAATACTAATAGTCATATTTTTTTCATTTATCATGACCAAAATTCATCTTTAGTCACACATCAAATTGTCATAAAATAAAACATGATCAAATTATACTTATAGTCACATAGTTTTTCCATTTATCTTGATTGTATTTCATCTTTAATCACACATCAAATTGTAAAAAAATGAAAGATGACCAAATTATACTTATAGTTACATAGTTTTTTTTTTCATTTATCATGACCATATTTCATCTTTAGTCACACATCAAATTGTCAAAAAATGAAAGATGACCAAATTATACTTATAATCACATATTTTTTTCGTTTATCATGACCCGAATTCATCTTTAGTCACAGATCAAATTGTCATAACACGAAAGATGACCAAATTATACTTACAGTCACATATTTTATTCATTTATCATGACCATAATTCATCTTTACTCACACGTCAAATTATCATAAAATTAAAGATGACCAAATTATACTTATAGTCACATATTTTATTCAATTATCATGACCAGAATTCATCTTTAGTCATACGTCAAATGTCACTAAATGAAATATGACCAAATTATACTTATAGTCATATTTTTTTCTTCCATTTATCATGACTAGAATTCATCTTTGGTCACACATCAAATTGTCATAAAATGAAATATGACCAAATTATACTTATAGTCACATATTTTATTTAATTATCATGACCAGAATTCATCTTTAGTCACACATCAAATTGTCATAAAATGAAATGTGACCAAATTATACTTATAGTCACATTTTTTCCCATTAATCATGACTAGAATTCACATTTGATCACAAATTAAATTGTCATAAAATAAAAGACGACCAAATTATACTTATAGTTACATATTTTATTCATTTATCATGATCAGAATTCATCTTTAGTCACACATCAAATTGTCTAAAATGAAATGTGACCAAAATATACTTATAGTCACATATATTCCCATTTACCATGACCATGAATTATCTTTAGTCACACGCTCAAAACTAAAACTATGACCATATAAAATTTAGACTGCCATAAATTTTTCTTACTGTTAATTTTTAGTTACACCTAAGAAAATAAAAAATATGACCATATTATACTTATAACCACATGTTTGCTCATTTATTGTGACGATGATTTATCTTTAGTCACACGTCCAAATTTGAAATGTGACCATAAACGGTAGCTTACAGTCACACCAATAACTATTTTGACCAAAATATGTTTAAGTTACTGTCACACTCAAAATTAACGTGTCAATATATATTACATTTAGCCATATTTAATTGCATAAGCAATTGCTTCACGTGAACATATACGTATCTATAGTCACTAGTACATATTATCAGAAAAAAAAGTCGCAAGTGGTGACATATGGTCACATTATTCGAAATGTGACTCGTAATTGTCACACATGTAATGTAAAAATGTGACCATATTAACTGATGGGGCTTGCAATGGTCACACAAAACGATATAAATGTCACCCCCTTACAGTTCTAGAAGGTAAGAGAAGCTAGGGCTTTTGTTTAAGTTCCAGTAATCAAGCCGAAACATGTCCGGAAAATTAAAAATGACCTACGGTCACACTTTTAATCGAAAGTGTCACAAGCCCGAAACGTGAAAAGTGTGACCGTATGTCATATTTGTACTAGTGTAGGAACACGTTACAAACAACTTCCTACGATCTCACAATTATCATGGTTCATGTAAACCATTAAGCTAACGTCTAACACTTAGCCCATCATAGTGATTAATTTATGTCATTACTCAATAATTCGCTTGACCCGTTAACACGAATCCTAAGGTTCATATTGCCTACCATTAGCGTATCATAGCGATTCCTAAGATCCGCTTAGCATCCAAATAACAAATTATACCATGCTTATGGTTTTCTATATACTATTTAGCACCCATGTATCCTTACCGTACAAGGTTCAACATTATGCATACAAGATGTCATAGTGTAACTTTGTTTAGGCTCATCATCAATTACCTAAAGTTCAACTCTACTTAACATATTCCATATCTTTCCAACATGAACAAGTTTAACGCTTTACTTGTCAAATTGCATCACATAACATGATAACCATAACGGGCAATAAACTAAATGTGTAACAGAACATAAATGTTACCTTGTGAGCTTTAACCATCTTTACCTGTTTTACCGTGTGTCCTTCGGCTTGGTTGCTTGACATGGACTCAATTCTTGTTAGATACACATGACACCATCAACCATGATTCTCTATAACGCATTTGTCATGTTTTAGTACTTGATTCAATTAAGTACACATTGCATCTAACATTTATAACAACTACACATTAACCATACAATATGGCTTAACTCTTTCATATGCTAATAAGCCTTATGTCCAGGAGGTTTCTAAGGCATCTAACATGATTTTCATATGTCACGATTATAAATTTTAGCGCTTGAAACATCAAGGTATATCAAGGCTTCACATTTGGCGTTCGTTTGCAACAATTTACTAACTAAAAACCCATTTAGGCATTTTATCAAACACCTTGTGTGCATAACACATAACAAGCATATTTTACTCAATTAGTTTTATGATTCATATCCAAATATTGCATATCAAGCGATAACCCGATTTCACGCATCACATATATCGGTTCATGTAACATCCCAAAAATTTGGGAAAATACATGACTAACATGATAGATACATATGATATATGTATTAGATAGATAAACGTGACAAAATGGATAGAAAATGCATGTTTGCCCATTACCGGGTAATAAATTGATAAAAGATGATAATATATGTATGGACTGATAAAATGAAATAAGGAAATGAAATAATATGTGTTTTATATCAAAGATAATTGATATATATGATATTGGCATGAAAAACGTAGCTAAACGTTTATATGATATGAATGAATAATAACCGGGAGAAAATACCTTTAGGTAATTACATTATATTGAATGCATATGTAAAAATATGTTTGAATAGCATGGATGCATGTGAAATATTCATTTGATGAATATATATGTGGAAATACGTGCTAGAATAGTGAAGCGTGTGAAAATATAAGTTAAATAGTTAACGGAAAAGTATAAGGGCTAAAAGTGTAATTTATCTAAAGTTATAAATACTTACGGATATTATACGTGGCTATAATTATTATAAATATCCCGAGGCTTATAAAGTCTTATAAAAATATCCTAAGGTGATTCGGAACATAAAATAATGAGTATTGTAAAGTTAGAGGGGCTAAAGTGTAAATTAGCGAAATATATAAATATATATATATATATAAAAATATATACGTATGTATACGTATATCATCGAGTGTGTCCCGAGCATTAGAAACCATGAGAAATATGTCTTATAATGATTTGGTGCATAAAATGATAGAACGGTTGAAGTTTAGGGGTTAAAATGTAAATAAAAACTAGAGGGACCAATTCTGCCAATTCGGCAAAGTAGGTCACGGGTCGCGAGACCCCTCACTCTTTCTGTCGCGATACGCGACTACCCCCCAGTCGCAGTAATAGCCACGGCTCGAACTTGCAGCCTACGTTTGGCCACCCTAGCGTGTCATTTTGGTCGAATTAGTCATGCTACTACGTGGAGGGACCAAGGGCGACCGTGTTTGGTATAAATAGGGGTTGAATCCGTTCCTAATTCCTTGCCAATTCACTTAATTTCAACCCAAAAACCTCATAAACGAACCAGCCTCTTCGTGGGAGCAATTCGAGCAAATGTTGAAGAGCTAGGATCCGAATTTCTGCAGTCAAGCATCTTTAGGTATGATCTAAAATAACCTATCTCAGTTTTACCTAAATCGATCTCTAAGTATGCTTTCTAAAACTATGCAAAAATTAGGGTTCTTGAGCTTGTTTTGAAGAAATCGGGTGATCGGGTGGGAATTAGGGTCTGAAGTTTTGTAGGTAATCCTAATTTAATGTGTTTTAAGAAAGCCCTAAGTTTATTTCACAATTGGAAAAGGTTTGGTTAAGATTTTGTAAACGGGTCAAAATTAGGGTTTTCCTAACGTTGTTCTGCCCAAATTGACTAAACGATGTTGAATTAAGCTTTGCTATTTTAAAGGGTATTATAAAATGTTATAATAAATAATACCCTAAGTTGGTTTGAAAAGAAAATGAGTTTTGATAAAGAAACGAGAAAAACGGGAAATTAGGGTTTCTAAATATGATTATTTAATATAAAATAATCCGGAGGGTATGGGGGCTTGATTTTTGGTATGATAACCTGTTTTCATATAATATAAGAATATATGAAATTAAATTGGATAAATATTAAAGTATTTAAAATACCGAGTTAATCGGATATTTAGAAGTTCGTGCGGACCGGAAGGGTAGGCGCCTGTACACTGGGGTTTCTGGCAAAGCGAGGGTGTCGCATAAATCCCCGCTAGGAACTGGCATACCTCCTTGGACGACCCCGGGGTGAGCGTTTACTTATAGGAATGTGCGTCTTCATATTATCATTAAAAGAAAAGGATAACTGCCTAAAGGGCATTTTGGTCATTTTGACCTTTAAAAATGGATAAACTTAATAATTGAATATTATTAAGATAATAAGATATTAAAATAAACAAAGGAAGTGTTTATTGTGTAAACCTTGCGTTAACGCCATACGATACACAAATTAGGTTAAATTAGGAATCACAGCGGGAGTTCTGTCCAAGTAACCGGTTAAAGAAATAAGGTGAGTTCTATAGTTCCACTCTTAAATATTTTTGTTTTAAATGTTTTCGGGCTGATATACATACAAATGTTATAAAATGCATCTAAATGATTTATAACTGAAATGTTGCGTATCTGAACTATTGAATTACCTTTGAGTAAATATATATCAGATTGCTAAGGTGCTAATTGATAAATGGATATATTGAACTATTAAGTTATTGTTGGATTAATATACATATGTGAACTGTTATGGAAATGCATATACGTGAAATATCTTGAATTGATAAACTGTTAAAAAGACTTTTTTTTAATATATATAGATAAATATATATATATATGATATGTTATGAAAATGATATTAAATCATTTGTACGTGTTATATGATATGTGCTATATTTGCTTCAAAATTAGATAGTCAAGTGATGAAGGAACTATTAGTAAACGTTATAGTGAATATGTATGATTATATGAGAACAGGTGATACATTCGCTTTATTATTATGTGGTGGATACGCCGCTGGTACTTCCTATATATAAGCATAATAATATTAGTTACCCGGTATATCAGAAGTGTGGAGGATACGCCCTGTATACATACACCAACGGTAAATTAATTGGGGGATGTCCACTTGTTGCAGTATATGAAGACCTTAT
Source organism: Deinandra increscens subsp. villosa (assembly GCA_039602395.1). Classification (NCBI taxonomy): domain Eukaryota; kingdom Viridiplantae; phylum Streptophyta; class Magnoliopsida; order Asterales; family Asteraceae; genus Deinandra; species Deinandra increscens. The sequence continues at coordinate 72,945,494 of JBCNJP010000009.1, read as the reverse complement.
CATTGTTTACTAATAATCTTAAGTCACTTGGGTATTTAACTAAGGGCGGGTAGTAGTACAAGGGAGTTAGGAGGTAGTGTTGCTTAAAGGGATTGTAGACCACTACAAATAGAAGGGGGAAAAAGCTACTGTCCGTTATAGGGAATGCTCTAGAAGGGTAAACTCGGCAGTTGTAAATAGGGGAAGGCTGTGCAACTGTCCGTTACAGGGAATGCCCTAGAAGGGTAAACTCGACAGTTAGCAAATAAGGGAAAGCGGGGCGACTGACCGTTATAGGGAATACCCTAGAGGGGTAAACTCGGCAGTCGGCAGAGATGGTTTCTCTGCTTATACATTAGCAAGGTTACACTAGTAATAAATGTTGGGATTGTAGGAAGGGATAGCAGGATAAATGGTTTTATAGGGGGTGTTTCCTGTTAAGGAATATTGTGTATTGTATAATTGTGATATATATTATACTTGTTAATTGTCTGTGAAAAAGGGATCTTGCAGGTCCAAGGGTTTTAAACCTCACACCGAGGTAAAGCTTTTAAAATATAGAACTCACCAGCGTAAGCTGACCTTTTCCAAAAATGTATGTATGTCAGGTCAGGGTGAGGCTTCGACTAGTTATGAGAAGGCCCTGGTGATAAGGAATTAGACGGGCAAGCTATCGGACGGAAGGAAGGTATTGGCAAGCTGGCATAGTTATAGCAATAAAACGTAGTGACAGTTAGTATCTCCTTATGTAAATTATCTCTTACTTTGTAGTACTTGGAAAATAAATAAAAGTTTAAAATTTCCGCTGCTTAGTTATCTCTGTTGATACCTTGTGTTCATGAGTAAATCCGATTCGTGACCCCTTCTAGAGCCAAGTCTGGGAGTGGGCGTCACAGTTCAGTTAACAATGGAATCACAAACACTCAATAATTTGACACTTTGTAACCAAAGCCCGACTCTAAACTCCCAATAGTCTAATTTTCGTCACTTGGGTGTAGACACCCACAACATGACATTTTAAATCACAAATTTGAGCATGCATGCTTCTATATAATCACTTAAGCACTATATAACACATTAGACTCATAATCCCAGCCATAATCATCATAATTTTCCATGGATTTTCGAGATTTAGACAAGCAATAAGTTGGGGTTTACTTACTTGACAAGTTCTATTAGCTAGATGATGCTCAAGACACATGGATTCTTGATCTCTAGTCTAAAATCATAGCACCATCCTCATCATCATGGATTTCGATTTTAAGGGCAAGAACAAGGGGGTTTTGGGGGTCTGCCATCGTGAATCACGATTTCAGCCCCATCCCTTTTGTTTTTTGTTTTAATCCATTCACTTATTTACATATCCAACCCCTCATGTTCAGATTTTTGACAAAACTAGGTATAACTCTTGTATTTACATGTTTCCACCCCAACTTACATGTAAATACCTGGTAGGTACCAAAGGTTAGGTGCACTCTAAATTTTGCACCCGCGCTCAATGAATTTAACGGTGTTTCGACCATTTAGAAATCGGGATGTTACATTTGTATCATATATCATTTGTATTTATTAGGATAATATTTGTTCCATATTTAGCTCTAAGTTGTTAGGTAACTCTTGTATATATAGTGTATCTTGTTTAATGAAAGGATCATGAGAATTTATTCATCCAACATTTTCTAAATATGCAAGTGGTCATATGATGTTGTGAAGTTTTGTGAAACTTAACATGGAAATCAGATATCAACAACCAAAGATAACAAGAAGAAATCGACAAAAAAGAACCAACAATCTCACTTTACAAACACAACACAAAGAAAATGAATACAACTACAAGATCATCCTTGTGATGATCTTGATCTCGAACTTAGGAAGAAACGAGCTGAATAAATTGTCGATGAAACACTAGCAGAGCAACACCTAGGTGAACGGCGAAAGAAAAAAGACTCGAATAATGAACCCTAGCCGTTCTTAGCCATTATATATCATCCACTTGCAACCGGATCCGAACCGGGTCTTGATCCAGCTCCAACTCTAAACTGCATCAGCCCATCCAACTCTATACTGCATCAGCCCATTTCATCTTTATGCCCACTTCATCTAAAACAAAAAAAAACCAAATAACAAATATGTAATATTTCCAAAATATAACATGAAACAAGCAGTTTGAATTAATAAAAATGCATTACGACATTTTAAGGGTGGGCGGTATAGATGCCGCCACCCTCGGCATACTCTCGGCACCAACCATGCCAAGTTCGGCGAGTATACCGCACCCCCTCTTCTCTTCGGCATCGGCATGTAGGGGCTGGGTTTTCGGCATTTCATCGCCGATGGATGCCGAGAATAAGTGACCGTTCAACGGTCATTTTTTTTGACCGTTTGAACTTTAATTTTTTTTAATCAATTCAAACACTATATAAATCCCTCTATACCCAACAAATTTTATACACCTTATTCTCCTAAACAAAAAAAAAACCTCTAGTTTCTTTCTCTAAAAACAACCTCTAGTTTCTTTCTCTCAAAAAAAACCTCTAGTTTCTTTTATCTCAAAAAACAGCACTGAGCATATCGCCAACAACTTGAAGTCGTGCTAACTGAAGAAGAGCTGAATGCAAATCCTCCACCACCCTAGATTTGTATTTTTTTTTTAAATTGAAGAATAAATGTTGGTTTTTTTTAAGGAATTTGGTAACTTTTGTAATTTTTAGGACTTTGTAAGTTTTTTTTAAATCTAATGAATTGTTATGTTTTTTATTTTATATTAAATGTTTTAGTTTAATTTTATTTGTTTTAGTTTTAAAAAAATGAAAAAAAATGTTTTAACCTATGCCTAAACCATGCCCAAATCAAGCATACCCCCTACCAAATAATAAAATCTACATCAATTTTCTCTTTCATATTGGCATCCTCTCATTGGTTAATTTTTATGTCTAAACTATGCTTAAATGAGCATACCTCCCACCCTGTCCTCTGATTGTTGCTGATGAAAATTTGATAAACCATAGTTAACATGCTTTTTGGCGTTTGCATGCTGTATAATATTCATTTGGTTGTGTTTGCTTACCAGGGTATATATCGTTATAAAAATTTACACATTTGGCAGAAAACTTTACATGAACAAGGGAGACAATTACAGTGAACACTTGAAGGGTGAAGTGCAAATTGTGTTCTACTTGATAATGATTCACGGTCAAACCATGAATCATCTAAACTTGAAACCGTGTAGAATCTTTGGGACTATAAAAGTGTGATGCATATTGCATACGAAAGATAAAAGCATCACCAAGTATTTTCCAACACAACGCTACTCAATTTGCCTACTTTGAAAATATTTGAAATTTTCTTAGACTTAGGCTTCTAAATTTTGTCACCTACTTACCTTAAATTATTGTGTTTATTTTTCTAAGTTCATGATTTCATATAGTTTAAACCACTTTTAGGCAGATGTTCTTTTATTTTTTTTAATTTAAACTTTCCTTTTACTTTCTAAAGCATTTGCTGGTGGTTATGATGTACTAATTAAAGCTATAATCATGTTTATATGAAGGAAAATTGAATTTAAATAATCTCACCTTTATTTATTGGTCGGTAATAATCCCACGTTTAAAAATCCTTCACCAGTCCCAACTTTCATCCAAAATTTTTTAATGGACCGCCGTTAAGTTTTTTAACACCGTTAAATAGATGCTGACGTGGCTAGCTGACGTGTGGATGAGAAAATGAAGTACTTGGTTCTAGATCAGACACAGATGATGACGAGTGGATAAATTCTGTTTTTGCCATAGAGAAAGTTAACACAGCAGAAGAACAGTCACAGAAGGAATTAGATGCAACTTTAATAAACCTACATGGAGCTCCTGAAGTTGAAACTGGATACAGTAGCTTTGATGATTCTGAGGGTGATGTTCACTCACCAGGGGAGAGTGAACATGATGACATCAGAGGAAAGAGCACAAGATAGATGTCCTAGTTGCAAATGAATCAACATATTGGAGTAAGTGCGTTTGGGTTGTTGGAACAAGATTCCCTTTAAGGATGCTGTTAGAAATTATGCAGTCACAAATGGTAAGAATCTTTCAATTACTATAAGTAATAAGAAAAGACATGGCCGAATAGGTGTTGCTTGTGTAAAAGGTTGTCCTTTCAAAATTTACCTTTCATTGCATGATAGGAAAGGTTGTTATATGGTTAAGAGTGTTATAAGCGAACACACTTGTCAAAGGAACATGACAAAGAATAGACAACTAACTGCTGCTTTTATAGCATATGAATTCTTGCCAGTATTCAAAGACATGCCACATTGGCCTGCAAAAGACATCCAAACAACAGTTAAAGAAAAATTCAAGTTTTTTGTAGGTAAATGGATGGCTTATAATGCAAAGAGTTCTGCTCATAATAAGTTGCATGGTTCTATATTTCCTTCAACAAATGTCAAATATTTCCTTCGATTTGTATAGCCCAGAATCCATTACATAATCAGCAATTTCCATCAACTTTGATTCAACACCGTCATACATAACCTTTGGTTCTTGAATAATCTTCCCTTCCAGGTGGAGGTTTACGAATATGGAAGCAGGCATATGCGAATTAAGGGTGAATTAGAGTGATGGAACAAGAAACGATTAAGGGCTAGCGATTAAGGGTGATTTAGGGTTATGAAAGAAGAAACGATGGTCTTCCTCTGCCTCTGAGTATGCGAGCATGTGATACGTGAATTAGAGATTTAGGGTGATGGAACTGGAAGGATCGTAATGTTTTAATGGAATATGACTTGGTTTTTTTAATTGATAATAAAAAGGATAATATGACATGGATATTATGTGGAATAAAAAATAAAAAAATAAATAAAAAATTACACGTCAGCTAGCCACGTCAGTATCTATTTAATGGTGTTAAAAACTTAACGGCGGGTCCATTAAAAAAAATTTGGATGAAAGTTGAGACTGGTGGAAAGAATTTTCAAACGTGGGATTATTGCCGGCCAATAAGTAAAAGGTGAGATTATTTAAATCCAATTTTTCTTAAATAAATTGATTCTTGATAGGTTACTACAACTATTTATGACCTTTGTGAGAATGAATGTTCTTAATATTAGTTTGCAAAATTAGGTATCATATATTAAAATCATATTGATTTTAAAATACTAGATACAAAAAAACGTACATATAAATCTATTGATAAAGAGTACACTTCAAGTTTATAGGTTTTGATAATGCAGTTTTGTGCTTTTCGGGGCTGAAGAAATTTATGAATCTGCTAATGATTTTTTTTTTTCTATATGAAACAGTATGTCAATTGATCATAACTTTTAGCATTCTTATTTTTCTTTGCGTTCTGCCATATTGTGGTAAGACTTGCTTCTTTTATATTGTTGATTTAGATTTGTGTTTTAAGGGTTGGGTTGTAGTATTTCTGGAAGTGTAGCAAATATTTATGGCTAAAAGGTTGGCTTCTAACCCCGTTGTGATTAAGAAGATGGATAAATAGATTGGTGCGTTATGCTACATGCATTCTGTGTATTATCCTTTTTTTTCTTAATGTTTTTTTCTAATTAATTGATTTATTATGATACGATGTCTCATTGTGAAGGTTTGCAATTTTTATGAACTTCAAAAAATGGTATCGTGTTATGCATGTGGGGTGTGAGAGGAAGTCTACAATGATCGTTATTAGGGTGTTCAGTGGTTTGTGATCGTGATGAATTTCCACTCCCTTAAGTTCTTTTTTAAATTATATGTTCCATTTTTGTGCTTTTGTGGTATAATTTGCCCAGTCCCAGGCATGTTACCTCTGCTCTGAATTTGATCGTGTATAAATTAGACGTCACCAGGTATCATGTTTCTCCATTTTTGGAGCTTTGCACGCAAAGGTTTGTTTGTGTGTCAAGGTTTGTATATTATGTCAAATTTTAAATTTGTATTCCTTTCATTGTCTTATCATGGTTAATAGTAGCTTGACAATCAGGGCCAGGGGTAAGTTTTTTATTCACTAACATCAATTTCGTTTCATCAGTTAAATGTGTTAGAATAGAGGTTTGGGACATAGATTTACAGGTATTAAATATTTAGAAAACTAAATTATCTGAAAGTTTTTATTTTTATATTTCTTCCCTTTAATTATTTTTGTGGTAAATTGGTGTGCAGGTCAAGGTCAGATTTGTGGTAAACATAAACTTCAATTTATGCATGTTGTTTAATTTGTGCAGGTTAATCTTACTAATGTAAGATTATTATATTTCTATTATGTAGTGATGGCGTAATGTTTATATCAGCCGATGATCTTCGTATAACTGTTTTATATACATTTTTGTTTTGCTAAGGTTGTCCGTTACCCTCGTGGCTCGTATTAGTCTCCTTTGCATGATAAATTGATAATCTTCACTCAGCTATCAACTAAATGATTCTGATGATGTTGAGATCAGATGTGGAAATCTAGCAATAAGCCCAAATTATCCAGAGTTGTGTACTAAACCTGGGGGCAGATGCATGTTCGTTCTTTCTTTGAGAATCAGGTAACAGGTCAACACAGGTCCAGGTTAAAGCGAGTCATTTTTAGTACGGGTCAGGTTGACCGATAAGCAAGCGTTTGTTATTTCGTTAGATACATACATACCTACATACATACAACTAATGTGTTACTTAGGATGCTAAAATAGCATTATTATTTATTAGAAACTTTTGTTGGTATGAGGGGGTCAAATTGAACGCAGATTTTATGACCGAGATTCAGGAACGCATGTATTATGACTATGAGATTGAGGATTGGAAATGTGCTTAATAAACAAACACACTATATTAAAGCATTCAAATATATATACTTTCATCCGACTCTTGACTGGCCCATAAATACATGATTACCAGACGTCAATTGATACAGCTTGACACAAACTATGAGTTAACAGTATCTGTAAACATAGATTTAACCCAATCTGGCTTTCAAATTTGACCCCTTAGCACTTGCATAATATTAAGAATTTCAAAACAGCTTTACAATGATTCTTTTTTCCCTGAAGGTTATATAATGATTCTTTTGTAGAGAACAAATTACGCAAAACTACCTTTAATGCAATTGGTAATTGTATTATTAAGTTAAATGACATGTTCAATCAAGCAACTGGATTCTTTCAATTTAGCAATTACTTATACCAGATTGGTTTTAGCAACCGGATTTTGTCTGAGTTACCTATATCACAATTACATTCGTTTGGTTTGTAAAATTTTCTGATTTTGTAGGTAGATGTTCTGTACAAAGCCATGGAACTTCAGGCTTTGTACATAAATCTGTATTTTTTAATATTTTTATTGTGAGACAAGGTGGATATCACCCACGACCACGCATTATCAAGGGTTAAGAGCATGGATGGACTAAAAATTCTCATATTGGATGAAGATGGAAATGTAACATACCAAACGTCAAACGTAGTGTATACGTCGATCTGTATTTTCGAATTTGTATCATTTTACATTTTGGAATGATGTTATTTTTCTTTAACTCCAATTATCGAATTACATTTACCATAATATGTTACGATAATTATTTTTTTTAAAATCCGCCCGTGCGATGCACGGGTATCAAAGACTAGTTGATATGTATGTGGATTGTTATGAAAATGCATTAAAATGCTTATATGTGACATGTCTTAAATGGTTAAACTGTTAAATTGCTTTTGGGCTGATATATACATGATATATTATGAAAATGCTTCAAAATTGCTTATACGTGTTGTTTATGCAATTATAATGATTATGAGATGTTATGTGCTATTTATGTGTTTTGAAACTAAATAGCCAACTGATAAGGGAATTATTAATAAACATTATAGTGAATATGTATTTGTATGTGAGAACATGTGATGTATTTGCTTTATTATTATGTAGTAGATACGCTGCTGGTACTTCCTATATATAAGCATAATAATAATAATATTAGTTACCTGGTATATCAGAAGTGTGGAGGATACGCCGATGGTACATCTTGTATACATACACCAATGGTAAATTTAGGGATATTAATTTGTTTCAATATATGAATGCCTTATTACTGTCTACTAATAAACCTAAGTCACTTGGGTATTTAACTAGGGTGGGTAGTTGTCACACCCCCGCAAAATCCACCCACGAAATACCGCGAACGAAGGCGTGAACCAAACCAGGATCTGAGTCATCAGACACTTCGAACACTCTATATGCTCGACTCACCGTTTTAAAACCAAGTTTGGATACAGATGTATCAAATAGTTTATCAGAATTTTAAAGTTTTCAAGTAAAGCGGAAGCATCATAACATAATTAAGTTTATGTTCAAATTTGTCACACCCCAACCGACGGCGGAATTTACGTCGGGGTATAATGATTGTCCAAATGCTCATGACACTAATTAAAGTCTCAATAATTTATCATTACCAAATTCCAATTCAAACAGAAGGTTCAAATACACATAACATAACATAAAGATAAAGTCTTAATTGATTTAACTAGGTCCAAAGCATCCTAGATATAGCATCAATCAAGTATGGCTCAAACTACATTTCCTGTAACATGTATAAAAATAGAGAGTTTCAACTAAAAATAGTTGGCGAGTAAACATAGGGTTAGAATACATATAGTAGTTTGAAAAGTGATTCACATAGCAAATGTAGACTCAATCATGTATGAATAACAAATATTGCATAATCAAACCTTGATAACTAGTGTCCGTAACTCGAAAGTTACGATTAGCTTGAGTTAGGTTTCAATCACCCGAATGCCAAACCGGCCAAATTCAGGTGGGTTGTCAATCCAATGGAATCCATTATCGTTACCATAGGCTTGTATGTTAATGATTATGCTAGAATATAGACTTCGAATAGCGACAACATAGTTTAACATATAACATAGAAATCACACATAGACATAGAATGAAATTTCATAGTTTGAAAAGAAAAAGAATGCTTGCTTGAATAATGTATACATGTTACATCCCAAAACTTGAAAAGGAAAAGGGATTATGAATACTCACCTGAAGAGGTGAGTGAGATATGGAAATAGTCCAAGTGATATGAAGATGACTATCTATATCCTAGATTATATAAAGACACCTCAAGTCTTAGTGATATGAGTCAAATGTCTAAGTCACCCACTTAGACTAGTTAATTCTTTGTTTAAATTGTGTTAACCCGTTGACCATTGGTGATATATATTGGTTTTCGATTTAGTGTATCATTTGGGGAATTTGGACAGCTTATGAGCTGTGACTTTAAATGCATTATTAAAATATCAAACATTATCTATAAATTTCCAAAATTTACAGGTTGTTAATTTAATGTATTCCAAACAACTTTTGTTTAGATACTTTTTGAGAAAAAACTAAGAGATAGCTTGAAACAACTTCTCAAAACAAGATGTATAGAAACGCACACCTGTTTTGTAGAGACCGTTGCGAGCTGCTCGTTTTGAATTAGAAGACCAACTATACACCATTGAAAAGCCAACTCGACGAACGTAATCGTAGAGTCTTATTTTGTTAAATTTGAGTTCAAAATGACCAATATATGATCGGTTTAAAGTATGACAGTGAATCTGTGATTTTGCAGAAGTACTACAGAATTTCTGTAGTACTTCTGTAAAATTTGAACTTTGTATAATTTGGCTAAAACCCAAGATGATTAAGATGGTAACTTAAAGTTGAGTAGTTTTTAGTTAAAGGTGATTAAACAACAAGCCTTTTTAAGTGGGTGTTCTTAGATATAATTAAGAACGAGCATGAAAGAACATGAATGAAAGGTTTTCTCACAGTAAGCAAGCAAGGACAAGGTAGTGAAGATGATAGTTGAGCTTGGATCAACACTTGAAGCCTCGAAAAGTTCTTGAGCTTTAACACAATTTTTGACAGAAAACTGGGTCGACTTTGGGGGATGATTCTCAAATGTGCTGCAGTAGACAAGGCACAACAACGAGCTTCTAGAGCAGTCGTCGTTCAAAGTTGTCTAGAGGGCTGAGTTCTTATCGGAATTGAGTGAGGTCAGTTGGCATTTTTAGAGGACTCAAAATAGTGAAGCATGGGAGGATCTAATGATTGAAGACTTTAGGAAGGTACGACTTTATGTACGGCTAGAAGAAGTAACAAACTTCCAAGTAGTAAAGTATTGGCTCTCTTAATCTAGTGGAGCTAAGTGGATTCATTTTACAAGCATGAATTCCGGAGCCATGGGGATGTCAGCTCGAGCGTATTCAAGGGTCTAACATGGTCAAGGTTTTGGTAACAGTGACAACACGAGATGTATTACGGGTATAGTTTCAAAGTGAAGTTTAGCTCGAAAGACCTAAATTACGAATGGTAAAACATCTCATGAGTGCTTGTTGTTGTGGAGAGTGTTTTTTTCTTCTGCTATACGTCTATGAAGCCCATAATGCAAATCAGTATGAGCCGGTTAAGATTGAGGATCAGTCATTGGCAGGTTTTACCATGGCTAGGTATGTGATGACCATGGATGGGTTAGAGCTTGGGGGAGCTTCAATTGGCCTTTCAGGTTCTTGATGAGAGGAGTGGCTGTAACTAGGGGATTGGTATTTGAAGTCTTGGATTTTTCTTGGAAACTGGAGGCTAAGATTTCTAATATTAGAGATCACTGGAATTACTTAATGATCGGGATATTGCTTGCTTGTATGGTGGGCTAGAGTTTATCGAGAGGCCTCCAAGTGATTGTTGGGTGTGAAGGCCTTTTGGTCCATTTATTAGTTAGGAGCCCATTACTTGGTCCCTAATTTTGTTGCCCTAATCTTGTTCTATTTATATCATGTCGTGTACTTGTAATCTTGTGCACTAGAAGCTAATAAAGAAAACCCTAGTTACAATCTGTGAATGTAGGTCCCCACTGGGACCAAATAACAAAAAAAGTCTTGTGTCATTCTTCTATTTTTCTGCTCGTTTGTGTGTGTGTGTGTGTTTTTTTTTACTTGTGCTAGACATAAACCTAACAACCACTGTCGTAGATTTAGCGTAGTCATGACAACGTCCAGTACCACCATTATGTGAACTCAGGTCAACCATTAACACTACATGAACATAAATGAGCCGTTGCAAAACCACCATCATATGAACTCAGGTCCACCATTAGAGATGATGTATTAGGCATCGTTTTGACTGAGTATATATGATGATCCATTTCTATCAAATTTACAGTCCACTTTATTTTTGTTATATTATTAAGCATGAGCTGCTTTAAATTCACATTTTAATCATGAGTTGATACTAAGATTTAAAGCCAATAAAGTCCTTCCTCTTCGCGTTGACCGGCCAGAATTGACATTTGTCCTGCTTAAGTTTGCAATTTTTAGATTATTCCATCTTTTAGGTGTGGTCCTGGTGGATTCCGATAAAATCTGATTAAGATCATGACAGAACTTGTTACATAGATTGAATTCGTCATAGATCTTCTATGTAAAGTTCATCGCCGATTAAGGTAATTGCTCATCCAAATTGATGGTCTGAATCTGATATTTGATTCGAAGAACAAATCATTTAGGAGATGTTGACCGGAGATGATGATCAATGATCGAAGATGATATGGGCAGAGGAAATGACGAAATGGGAGAGGGGTTGGGCGGGTCAACCCTTTTTAATGTCTTTTATTATCGGGGTATATTAGTTAATTTTAGAATTTTAACAGGATTAATATTTTAACGGATATTCGTCTTATTGACAAAACGTGTTATGATCCGGCAAACTTTTGGGACTATAATTGTAACTTTTTAACTTTAAGAACACTAGTGGAATTCGTGCAAACTTTAGACGTGATTGTCGTAATTTACTCTATTTATTATTTGAAAATGTTTCTTAAAATTTCATTTTTAGTGGTGGTGAAGTGTTTGTATTATTACTTTTTAAATGGTGTAGTTTTTATAATGATCAAATACATAGATTTTAAAGTATGTTTACAGTAGTATATGCGAATTAACCGTTCTTATAAAGGCATCGAGGAAATGTTTACTTGATTAAATGGAAATATTCATAGCTAGAAATTAAGAATTATTATATCAAAATAGAGAAAATAAAAATAACCACATCAAGCCATCAAGTATAATTATAGCTTGGTCATGCTTCAAATGAGATTTAGATCGCCAAACTTTTGTTCGGTGATCTTGTCCAATATTTGAATCATTTCAATTGTAAGATAATTAAACGAATCACCAACAACGCCTTTACGAAAGTAGATATCATCGGATAAAATCTTAGACGATTGCTTTCGACCCTTGTTTACCTCACTTAAGTTCTCAAAACTGCATAGGTCGATTATCTTTTGAATCGATCCATCGTATTCCTCGTCTTGCGTAAATGGGTTACCTATGAACTTGGCTAATTTCTTAACCTTGTTTTCTGGACCGTTCTTCAAATCCTCGTACTTTAAGAACAATACTTTATCAGGACGTTCTAAACTTGCCTTATAATACCCTGTCACGTGATCCCAAAAAGATCCGAATGCACTCATACCTTTACTGAAAAGCTCAAACGCATCATCGAGTTTTGTTGGTGTAGAAACATCATCTTTGAACTTGTTCAAAAAGTGCCAATAAGAAATTAGCACATCTTTAGGGTTTCTATACAAATAAACAATACGACAATCTGAACTAATGATGGATTTAGGTAAAGAAGTGTAAGGTATATGCGTAGCCATAAGGCCGTTGGCATAAGAAGGGTTGTTCAAAAAAGAATCGCTCTCCATGAAGGGAACACAATCATGGGGGCTAACTGTGCGCAATGGGTGGTTTGGACAAGAATCAACACCAATTTTGAACTTGGTTCGGTTCATAATGGCAAATGCAAGCGCCTTGAGCCATGTTGTGCCCGATTTTGGATAAGTTGTCAAGAAAATGTCGGTGGGTAGAGCTTGGAACTCGTCTTGCAAGGCCATGATAGCTTCAACCGAGAAGTCGGCTTTTGAGTGATACCAAAATCCTTGGAGATGCCAGAAACCCTCGTACTTGCAAAAATGGTGATCGACGTTTTTGGGAAGAGCCACGACTTTGTCTTTGTATCGCTCGATGATGCTTGACATTTTCGCCTTTCGTACCTTCTCTTCATCTTTTGTAATGGTTGCAACAGGTGAATAGAAGGCAATAGGATTGGACATTATGCTAGGCTCACAAGGAAACAAGCTTTAAAGTTTTTATTGGTTTGGAGCTCATTTGTGCCTATATATATAAGTAGCATGATTCCTACAAGTCCATAACCAACACACGCAATAATTGTTAATAAAAAACAAATGAAATAGACAAATAGATCTTTTTATCTTTAGAGTTAATTACATTTTACGTCCCTGAGGTTTGCTGTTTGTTGTCATCTGAGTCCAAATCTCAGATTATTAACATATCTCGCCTGAGGTTTACATTTTATTACCAAGTGAATCCTTCTAACTAACGGAGTTAATTTTTTTCTGTTAAATAAAAGAGTATATTAGTCATTTACTGCATTGTAGGGCTAGTTATGTTATTATTGAAACACAAATTCATAAATTCATAACTTATATTATTAAGGGGCTGTTCTGTAATATAGATAATTAATAAAAATAAAAAAAATTAAAAGATGCACATTCCAATAAAATACTCGCACAATCAATCTATTAAACCTAACAGCGACCGCCGACGATTTCCTTTCGTTTCGGGGCGACCACGGCAAATCCGGTGACCCCTCGGTGTTCAATTTGGAGGCTCTCATCATAGTTTCTTTTAGGCTGTCTGATAATCACTTACTCAGTCCAGTAAAAGCTTATCAGGAAATGGGTCACTACTAAGCTTGTTTGATTAGATTGTTAACTTGCTCTGACCGAATAAGAGCATCGGACCGAGTCCTTTAAATTTTTCTCGTTGACCAACCGAATGAGAAAAGAATTGCTTCATAAAAATTAGTTAAGCAGCGCATTTATTTTTTTATAAATAAAATAAAAAATACTCTCATACTTTAAATAAGCATAACTTCTTTAAAACTAGATAAATTTCGAAAATAAGCACACCATTACGCATGAAATTGAAAAACGATTCAAACTAGATATATATTGACATGCTTTCGGTGAATGTTTGAAAAGTCGAGATGAACACGATGTCGATGATGTTTAATCAAGCATAACTCATCCGAAACTAAATGAATCTCGAAAATAAGCACGTCGTTGCGCTCGAAATTAAAAAACGATTCAAACTAGACCTATATTGATATGCTTTCGGTGAATGTTTAAAAATGATTTTAATACATTAAAAACAAATAGCTATATACATGCATGTTCTCAGTCAGCTCTTACCCAGTCAGCTACTATCAAACATCCAAGTTTCAACCAGAGTTTCTTACTCACTCAGTTCTTACTCAATCAGCTCTTATCCAGTTAGCAACTATCAAACAACCAGCACACCTCCGATCAAATCCATTTGAGTAGTAACATTTTATATGTTAATTGTTTTACTGAACTAATGTAGATGAAGGTTGGTGACGGGTGATAATGTTCTGAATGATTATTCTTGGTGAAGGGACGATACCGATGGTTGTAGATATGGTTGTAGATATATAATGTTAGATGGTGGTTGGAATGGTGATTAGCGACTTGAATAGTGGGCGGTGGCTTCCGATCGGAGGAGGTAGGTGAGAGAGTGTAAATAGATTAGGTTTTTTTTCTTTTATATTTTTAGATTAAGGTTATTACGTAAATAGTCCTTCTACTTTAAAGATCTATAAATATACATAAATAGTTCCCATCTGTAAAATTACTTAAATACCTTTTCACTTAACAGAAAAATCTAACATCCGTTAGTCCTAAGGACTCACTTGGCAACAAAACACAAACGTCAGACGAAATATGTTAATAATCTAGAAACTGGACTCAGGTGAAAACAAATAGCAAACCTCATGCACGCAAAATGTAATTAACTCTTATCTTTATATGTTAAATTAAATAAACAAACAATTTTATTATTTTAGTTGATTTATTAAATAAAGAAATATAGTTGAGTCATCTCAAACAATAAATACATGAAAATGAAAGTTTTCCATCAAATTTATTATCGTTGGCCACAAGTTGGTTCCTGTCAAATTCTTTGTTTAGCATGCCGACAATATATACACGTAGATTACTAGATTTCACCAAAAGTAGGCCGTTTAAAAGTTATTTGGTTCGTGACTCGCTCGAAACTTGTATATAAAAAAGTTTGAAATCAGCTATTTCAAAACCAGCTCAAGTTTAAGTGAGCCGAGTTGGCTCGGCTTGGTATGTAAACGAACTAAACACGAGCCAATATTAGCTCGACTCATGATTCACTCGCTTGACTCGTTAAAATTAAAGCACAAATTCTAATATTTATACATACATAAATATACATAACTTACTCTATGAAACTTTTTAACAAACATAACATAAAATATATAAGTAAAATAAGTCATGAAGCCTATATGATAGAATTTTAATAAAAACATTGAGGAAATTATATTTTACGTTGTTTAAGATTATTCAAATTTCATTTTTTATTTATAAACTAAAGAAAAACAATAAACATCATTTATGTTTAAACTTTCTTGCACTTTACGTCTGTCTAATGTCTTAATGACCTTTTTTAGGTTAAATCTAGTCACGTGCCTTTTACATGAGGGAAAAACAGTAATTTTGTTATTTTTATCATTTAAGTAAAATTTACAAAAAAAATTCAAAAGATATAAAATTATATAAATAAAAAAGTTGACCTCTCCCATTCTACCTCCTCTCCAATCTCTTCTACTACCACCCCCCATCTCCACCATCACCATTCACCACCGTCGCCACACCTCCTTCAACCATTCACCACCACCGCCACACCTTCGGCAACCATTCGCCATTCTTTAACCTCTTATGTTTGCTATTTGAATTGTTACAAGTTATTCCAACAGCACAACAATTAATTTGTTTAGTTCATCATCAACAACTTGATTTAGCACATTCAGGGCACTTTTTGGAGAACATGTAATTATTACGGAGTCCAATTAGAAAAATCTCCAATCCGTAATGTTTCGAATCAACAAAAGTTGATTATACTTTAGTAATGACTTGTTCACATTATATGAATTATTAATTCTAATTTGCATATTTACTAATGAAATGAGAGCGAATTCAAGTTCTAAAGAGCCAAATATTACGTAACATTGATAGAAATGATAGAATCATATATTAAATTGAAAACCAACAACGACTTGCCCTAGTGGTATATGATAACTTAATCTTAATGAAGGGGATAAATTGAAGGAGCTAGAAACTTGAGGGTTTATTTAGTTAATATATTATTTAGTTTAAGTATTTAAGTATTAGTTTGAATAGGTTGCGTAAGTTTAGATTTTAGGATATCTATTTGAAGTGTTTTAATATTTTACTAGGACAGAACCCGTATGTTATACGGGTGAATCATTAAAAATATACATATAGTTGATAATTTATGCATACTCTTCTTATTATCGGAATAACGTATTACATTACATTAAATAAAAAACTAAAATTATAATTCATAGTATGGTATTGGTGATTTTACTCTCTTTATTAAAAACAATATTTAGAGCCTATGTCTCTACTTGTATATTTGAAAATGCAACATACACAAATGATTGTTAAAAAAACAATATGACCTTGAATAGCAACTAATATTAATTTATGATTTGACAAACTTGAGACTTTAATTTATGGAAAGTTATGTGAGTATAAAGTTTCATCAAGATTATAATGAACATAGTTTGATTGATGAATACAACATCTAAATTATAATCAATATTATAATGTTATATCAATAAAAAATGTTATCTTGGTATACATTAGGAAACTTACAATTGAATTAGTCATCATGTTTAAAATTTTCAAATTGGCTGAACATGGATCATTTGATATGGTAAAAAAATATTTAATATTCAATCTTATGAACATGATTTTTGTCGTTTATAAATTTCTCTATAAAGAGTATTATCCACAATGTTGATTGAATCCGTAAAATGATATTAGGCATTCATTAATTAAAATATTAAATATAATTTGCTCAATTATATTTGTAAACACACTAAATAAGTTTTTATTGGTATTTTATAAGTTTTTTAAATGAAAATAATAATAGTTTATAAAAAAATAAATTTAAATAAAAATAAGATGAAAATTAATGTATGGTTGTCATAATTTCATAATATAAGTAAATACAAATATATATCATGATTAATTATAAAATAGGATATAATTTCCAATAAAAAAAATTAATTAGGGAGTAGATTTTGGAGGGAAAACTTTTATGAGAATGAATCTAGTGTTGACATGTGTCAACAGTTGTAATTATTTATTAGGTGGTGTTTGTTTTTTCTTCAAACTTCTGTAAAGGGACTTATGTCTGCGGGCGCGCAGACATATCCCTTGCAGACTGTTTGTTTTTTTTTCAATTAGGATCTTATATTATCTTATATTGTCTTTAAAAAAAAATCCTGGAACATTGCTTAAAACATCTGCACACTCCACAACCCTCCAAAAAAAAAGAACGTTGCTCCCTTTCTCTCCATCTCACGGCGCAAATAGCGCCACTCTTCCTTCCTGGCGCTGCTACCTCCGGCGACCAACGTCGGCGCTCCTCCTGCCGGCGCTCTACCCTGCCGGCGCTCCACCCTGTCGACCCTCCTCTCTGCTGCGGCTCCTCAGCCTTCATCATCCTCGCAACTCTGCCCCATCTCTCCGATCGTCGCTTCTGTCCCATCTCTCCGGCCAACGCCGCTTCTGCCACAAGCTCCGACTGCAATCGGCCATGACAACCTTCCACCAGCCACGCGGCGCCCCAAGGTACCATTTTTTTCTCTCGATTTCTCTTCATATCCGGCCAAATCACTACTTGCGACTTGATCTTTTTCCGATTTCTCTTCACCAAATTGAACTTGATGCGTGATATTTGATGATGTATTCATGAAATTGATGTTGTGTGGGTGGCATATCACATTTGGAATTCATAGAACTGAGTTGAAAGTGCATTCATGAACTGCGTTTTATATGTATCAAATTCGAAAGGACTGACTTGGAATTCCATTAAAGTTTATTAGGAACTGATTTGGCATATCAAATTTGATTAGGAACTAATTTGGCACATCAAATTTGATTAAAGTTGTTTGTGATTTAATTCTAGATGGATTTTTTTTCAATGAAACTTGATTGAAGTTGTAAATTCAATAAATTTTATGTTGAATGAAACTTGATTGTGTTGTATGTTGTTTATGATTTTAATTCTAGATGGAAAATAACGATAGTCGACAACAATGGACAAATGAGTCTGTCAAACAGTCTTATATATTTTCAGTTTTTGCAGACAGTATCAAGTTTGTAAAACAAACAATCTTATATTTTCAGATTACAGACCTTCAGACCACATCTTCAGCTGCAGACATTAAATCAGATGAAATCAGACTGCAGACAGTTTTTGTCTGCAAAAACAAACAGCCTCTTAGAGTAGGAAGATTAAGATTAGGATAGGTTGCTTTAGGTGGGTAAAATTCATAGATTAGGTCGGTCAAATTTCTTTTATAAATAGGATGGTTTATGTTTAGGGTTTTTCAACCTCATAATAATCAAAGCTTAGTTTTTTTCAAGTATATTACG
This sequence comes from Deinandra increscens subsp. villosa, assembly GCA_039602395.1. Lineage (NCBI taxonomy): Eukaryota > Viridiplantae > Streptophyta > Magnoliopsida > Asterales > Asteraceae > Deinandra > Deinandra increscens. Next base: position 72,926,921 of record JBCNJP010000009.1, on the reverse strand, counting down.
ATTTGCTCTTGCTGCTAATGATCTCAAATTCTTGATCATCATTATAATATTAATTGTGTCCAACAGTATACTGGTATTGGTGGTGATGGAATACTAGTTGACTGAGAGGTTACTAGTTTGATCATTGAGCGTGTCGTACTGTTGGAATTTTTCATGGAATGGACTCAATTGATGACCTGGGTTCCCCCCACGGTCAATGCTCAGATCGTGTCGTGGATAACACCGTTATATCAAGTTTCACCTCCGGATGACCGGGTTGAAGTTCATTGTTGTTCAAAAAAATATATATTCAATGGAAACATCATTAATTCATCCCCTAATTGAACAAGCCTGTCTTATTGCTACGCAATAAAATTCTAAATAATAGAGGAACTTCTTCATTATGAGTATCTTAAAATATTATTTTTTTAATTTTTAGAGTAAATTACAAATCTAGTCACTGTGGTTTGAACAAAACTAGAGATTAAGTACCGCACGTTACTGCGGTAACTAATGTTAGCATTCAATATTCATTTTTTTTAATGATAATAGTAAGTTCTCTACATATGACAACCTGATAACTGATCCGAACTTATAGCTATTTAATGGTTTTGAAGGGATAATAAAAATTGATATTCAATAAAAAGGGATGATAAAAAGATGTCTGTTTCTAAAGAGACATGCTTCATCAAACCTGCTTCATTACTATTACTAACTACACTTCCTAGTCTTCTTTTGTTTTTAGTTTCTTTGATGGTGTATGATGTTCACCGGCAAACCATTTACGGTTTATATATATCTCCTTGATTGTTGCTTGGCATGTGTAGAGTTTAGACTGTCATAATAGTTGATGTTCGTTAGTTTTTAGTAAGTGTAAACGTGAAGGAGAGTAATATAAACTTCTGTCTTTAATATATCTACACCATTCATAACATTACACAAATACATACTATATTTTTTCCTATTACAATTCTGTACTTAATCTACTACCGATCAAAATAGTATGTTGATAGGTGACTGTGTTTCTATAGTTGTACAATTATTTTTAGATAGCGAGTATTCATCATGACACAATGCCATTAAAATCATGTCTTGCCAATTCATTTGTCTCAAAGAGGGTCCAGCCTGCATACAGCCAGCGGACTGTTTGAACATGGATGTATCCCAAGCCAACCCATTCCAAACTTTGTATGATTATCTCACCCTTTGATGACTAAATAGTCGAGTAGCCGAGCTTGTTGTTCCCACAAGATGTAAGTATAATGAGTTACAATCTCATATTTATTGCATTTCTAATTGCATATCCTTTTCCTATCTTCTCTTTTTTTCCAATTATTTCTATGTTTTTTTTTCTTCTCTTTTTTTTAAATTTAAATAAAGACATTTAATTATAAAAGAACTAAAATGTGTCGCTGTACCAAAAATAATCGTGCTGATTTAAAAAAAATTGATTTCCAAAAACAATTAGATTCATTTGAGTTATTGAGTACCTTCAGCAAGAGTGAATCATGTTTCTGTGTCAGCTTGATTCGTTGAGGGATGACTGATCTTGCTTGTATTTTATTAAAGCTGTATCATGTTGGGTGTATGAATTTCATTAGACTTTAAAATATGCTTGTTTTAACTATACCATTATTAAAAAAATATATATACCTGTTGATAATCTCTTGCAGATTCGGTAGCGGTGGGTTGATGAATGTTGCAGTAATGTCAGTTGACTGAGGCTGAAGTTCCTGTTTTATATATGTAATTAGATAATTTTCTTTTTAGGGAATAAACAATAACATATGCTATGCTTACGTAAGTATTTTGTCACTTTTACTGCAGAGACTGCAAGGATTTACCCCTGATTATAATATTAAATATGTCTTCTATTAAAAGTTTTTAAATGTTTTTCATCACAAATATAATGTGTTTAAAAATAATCTTTCAACACTAGACCAACAACTCGGACATCATGAATGCATAATAAAGTCGAGAACTGATTAAAACGGAGCACAATCAAAGTATTAAAGAAAAGCCTAACAATATGCAGTCTAAAATAACTTAGGACTTTTAACAAACATTTGAAACTAACAATTCTAAGCTTTATGAGCCTCAAGTCAACATAGCAGTCACAAATTAAATCAAAAGTAAGCAAACTACTATGTAAGTTCAACAACTATAAATACTTTAATCAGCTAAAAGAGATCAGAACATGTTGAAAGCAATATGAAAGTTAAAGTGAGAACTTTTAACAAACACCTGGTGAGCGTGTCTCAAAACTAAATAATGTTAAGCATTGTGAACATCAAATTACAACCGCATCATAAAATAAAAGTAAACTAACAACAATGTAAAAGATGACAGTCCACAGCAGTAGCTAAAGAAATCGCCGGAATTCACTTTTCACCAGTAAAATAGTGTAGCAGCTTCCAACCTGCAAAACATTCAAATGTTTGCATATAAGTTATGGATACGTGCACTTGTACATCAATCAATTGAATGTGGAAATAAATTCCAAAATGTGATAGCCAATAAATTTAGATAAGTGAACTCTTCAATCGGATAAGAAGGATTTTACTAATTCACATATGATTTAACCCTTTGAATCTCAGTTATGGTATTTTGTGATGTTAAATAATATCATTGTGTTTATTCTACTACAAACCTATAACATTCACAAACTTTTAAATATCATAATCATAATCATATAATATGTTTGAATTACCAAATGATGATGATGATGTACTCCCAACACTTGAAAACTTCAAAAGGTGATTTGTCTTTTCCTTCTCATCTCATTTGTTGAATTTTACCTAACAATTCCACAAAAATATCCGGGTATTTAATCCGGCACACTACTATGATATTATCATAATAAAATGTATAAACTTTAACAAACCTACTTACATGATTTGAAGATAACCATAATTCCTTTGTAAAATTCTTGTGTATATGATCCCTAATCTTCTACATGAAACCAACCACATTCATGGATTCATGCTACAAAAATCATATAATCATTTAATTTATGCCTAATCAAGAATAGTTGGAATTTGGTAACTTATAAATGAACAAGTGTTAGGAATTTCACTCACCTTGGCAACTAATGTTGATGGAAATAACCTCTATTGTTACATCTATATTCAGACAACCCCTTATGTCCAGTGCAATTTTACATAACACACAAAGATAATTGCCTACAGGGAATACGAAAATCAACTCCAATGGAATATGAATCATACAACCGAGACTATACCAACCATAGAAAAAAGCGTTAACGAAACACAACTTTGAGTTATTCAAGAACTAAAACGGACAAATCAACAAAAACTAAATTTATAAGATTTCAGGAACGATTTCACTAGCAATAAACGAATTCAAACACTAAATTCAGTTTTAAATGCACCTGATGGGCCTAGGTTTTGCAGATAGATGTAGATTACCGGAGCCAAACACAAAAAAAAAAGGAGATTAGCTTCTTTGATTTCTTAACTATCATCAAAACTACAGCACAAATAATTAAAAACCAATCCATCATTTATTCCTAAGAAGTTATTGGGATAACTATCAAATCTTAAGGTCATGAGCCTTGGGTTATCCAAAATCCACAATTATCCAAAATATTTATGAGTAGTCTCCTTCAAAGATAGAAGCCCTAATTAAGTAACAAAAACTTCATCTAAGGCTTCGTAAAATAGACATAACTTTAAGTTAAGAAACCCATTACCTGAGACAGAGATCAATAAAGCATATTCCGATGATGGAAATTTGAGCAGAGGTGAGAATAGTTGTTGCCCTCTGGCCCATCGGAAAAAAAATAGGTCATTGAAATTGAAATCGCAAAGAAACGAACTAATCTGCATACACATAACTCCCAACCAACCAGTCTCAGTCAGTAACGATTCCCGGTCTCTCTCTCTCACATCTATTTGTAAAAAGCGTTGCTACAGCTCAGGAATAACATCGTTGAAGCCGATTCTGACGAAGCATCCGAACATGGATCAGAAACGAAGACGAAGATAAGATGATGAACACATATATAATCAACAAACAAATCATTAAATACTCACAGGAGACGGAGAAGCGGCAGTAGTTCGTCGGAGAAGATGAAAAGTAACATACCTGGTGGTTAGATAGCGAATGAATCTAAACCTTGGCGTCTGCAATTGAAGCGGAAGGGAGGAAGAATGGGTCAATCGGAACCAAATCCGACCGCCACGACACAAATCGATGCAATCGCCGCTGCACACCATCACCCTCACCGTCACCCACCATCGCCCGCCTAAAATCGCATGAAACAACCGCACGGAAAAAGAAAAGGAAGACGATGTCAGAGTCGGAGTCGGCGTCGCCCAATCCGTCGCCGTGGTAGCCTTAGCAGCTGCTTTTATTCTCTAGATCTGGTATTGTTGACGCTTTTTTATTTTGAGTTAGGGTTTCTGCATATGATGAGGGTTAAAAAGGAAATTAGTGGTTCTTGTTTAACCACGTAATTCAGCGTGAAATTCTCAAGTTGCCCTTCTCATCAGGTTGTGTAATTATATATGCCTTTTAAGAGGAGCAAAAAAAAAATGTCGTCCTGATGATTCGTACCCGGGCCAACACAATAACAACCAAAGAACACTACCAACTGAGCTGCAGCGAAAACTTTATAATTTTTCAACAACAATCTATATATAGAGTAAGAGGTTCTTTAAGAAAAATGGCACAAATCCATAGGCCAAGTTGTCATTTGTATATATATACAACTACACATTTATTCAAAATGAATATTTTTTTTTACACAGAGTACACTTCGGTATATGTTTATTGGAAAATCAATACAAAACACTAGGTCCACTAAAAATCTTTTGTTAAGTCAGGATAGGTATTCTGTCTTTTCAACTAAGATATAAGCAATTGATGCTAGGTAAAAGTTACTAATGCTATATGTGTATTTCGTAATTTAAATAATAATAGTTTAATAATAAAAATTATCATTACATATGCCACCACTAGAGATGCATAAAAAAAACCGGTTACTAAACCGGTTAGAAAAAATAACGGGAAATCGGTTAGGCTTGTAACCGGTTAGAAGAGAAACTGGTTCGGTTTCTAACCTAACCGCCGGTTACGAATCGGTTAGAGGTTCGAACGAAGCAACCAGTTAGGAAACCGGTCATTATAACCGGTTATAAAAACCGAATAAAAAAACCGGTTAGAAACCGGTTAGACGTAGCTGTGCATGTAACGCCTATATAGCCGTTAAACTAGCCGTTGGGGGCGACTTGTGACCGTTTTTTTGCCTTTTTCTTGTATATTTGACCCCCCTAAACTACTATAAATAGTCCTTGAGTGTTGGGGTTGATCCACACACATTTCTTTACTCTCTCTAATCTCTCAAACACTAAAAAATCAATCAAAACTCTAAAGAGCTCAAATGACTTCTTCAAGTTCTAACACCACTCAAGCTTGCGGTAGTAATGAACTTCCCGAGAACATCGTTCTTGAAGTCATTGCAACAAGTTGAAAGAAGGACATTTGGCAACATTTTGATATGTGCAAAATGATGGCGGGTCCAAATAAAGCTCGGTGCAAGTTGTGCGGGAAGTTATTGGGAATCTCGGCAAACTCGACTTTGAGGCAACACATCGAGCATCCTCATTGTCAAGTTCTCAAGGCGCGACTAGTTCAAGGTCAAGCAATGATGTCTAATGAAGGAGGAATGTTCATCTACGATCTTGAGCAAACTAGACAAGCAATGGCGAGTTTTGTAATTCAACAAAGTATGCCATTCAACCATTTCGACAATGACCGCTTGACTCGGCTCATTTAAAAGCATCTTCAACCCCGCTACACCCACGTAAGTCGTACCACTCTCAGACGTGATTGCTTGAAACTTTGGAAAATGGCAAAAAATGATTTAATTGAAGGTTTTTCAAAATTAGAAACACGCGTGAACTTAACTAGCGATTGTTGGTCCACTCCTCATGGTTCTCCCGAATCTTTTATTTGTGTGACCGCTCATTGGATCATGCCGGATGAATGGCAAATGATGAAAAGAACAATAGCTTTTGAACAATTTGATTTTCCCCATACGGGTCAAAATATATTTCATAAAATCGACAAAGTTATTCGGGTTTTTGGTTTACAAGATAAATTATTTTCAATCTCTTTTGATAACGCGTCGAATAACACGCGTGCCATTCAACAATTAGGACTAAAATATAAATCAATTTGTGATGGTAAATTTTTTCATAGTCGTTGTGTTGCACACATAATCAACTTATGTGTCCAAGATGGTTTAAAGATTGTTGACCCTATAATTCAAATTTTTAGAAAAATGATGTCGGATGTATTTAGTAAACCAAGTAGGCATAGTGCCTATAGAAAATATTGTAAACAAGCAAATTGTGACACCTCGTCCAAAAACCAGGTCAAACCTCTTGATTTGACTTTTAACTAAATGTGTGCGTGCTTTGATTTAATGATTAAACTGTTAGATCCTACGTCTTAACGGATAATTAGCAATTGATAACTGAGGACGTAATCCCGCGTTTGTATTGAAAACTGAATTCCATAAATTGTGAGTAATTTTACATAATAAATATGCATGGAATTTTAATAACAAGAAATTAAATATAAAAATGGAACTTTTTATATTTTAGCAAATCCGATATAAATCGTTAAAACATTTTATTGAACTTAAATTATGATGAAAAACGTAACGTTGTCAAGACTTTAACCGAAACAAGATCCGTTTCACCTATTGGGCCCGGTAAAGCCCAATAAGCCCGAAACAACCCGGATAAACCCGAAACATTATTCGATAACCCGACTCGACTAACTGATCATCCGACCCAACCCGGAGGCCCGACCCATGGCCCGATTGGCCTGGGCCGAACCCGGCCTTACCACCCACTCACGGCCCATTCGGGAACCCGCCGAACCCGACCCGTCCCTCCCTCGCGGCCCGACTGAAAACACGGCCCGTTACCCCTCCATTTCTCTCGGGCTTCGGCCCATACCTTTTCCTGATTTTAGCTGGGCTTCGGCCCAATCCCCACACCATTTTAATTCAAGCCTAGCTCACAAGTTTTTATAATGTTTTAGCCCACTACATTTTTTTTAAAAATCTTGGCCCATCAACTTTTATAAAAACAAAGACACCACCCTTGTAGTTCAATTATGATTGGATTATATTTATAAAAGTTATAATTTTTAAAGACTCCAAACCCTCCCATATTTTATAAAAGACACCACCTTTTATAATAATACTTGGAGGATTTATTAAACTAATCACCTACAAGTTGTCTAGTTAGTGGAGCTAAGTGACCATGAGTTTGTGACAACACACCTAGCCTACACCCTTGCTAGTTGTCATAAGATGCAAGTCCCCATGAGATTAAGGTTTAACACATTGGTCATTAACCATTAATGTGACTATAAGAGAAGACAACATCTTCATTTGTCCCCTCACCACCAACACACACAACCAACTCCCTCACTCTCTCTTGTCTTCCCTAGCCGGCCGAGAGCACCACCACCGGCTCCCCCTGCCGCCGGCTGCTCAGCCCGCCGGACCTCCCTCCACCGTCGCAACCACCACCGGAGCCACCACCGAGCCACCACCACCCTCACCCGATCTCCCTCCCTCCTTGTGAGCCCTCTAACTCACTTCTTTTACTTGTTGGACACCCAAGAGCGATGCTCAAGTCTTGACAACCATAAACACCAAAAATTACATTTTCTTAAATCAAACTAATCTATCTTCTTAATCTCCTTTCTTTCTTAGATCTTCATGTTATTTCTTTATGCATTTTATGTTATTATTCATATTCATCTTTTACTTGTTTATGATCAAGAACAAAATCCCTAAATGGAATCATCCATGAACTCATAAAAGAGTTAGTGATTCTTGATCTAAAAATAATAACTAAGTAATTTGGTCCTAACACATGAAAATGTGTTAGTAGATTTAAACATGACTAACTAATCACATAAATAAAATGGGTGTTATTTATATTTGTCCTAACACATGAAAATGTGTTAGTAGATGGTTATTTAAATTTCTATTGTCCTAACACAAATTTGTGTTAGTAGATTGTTTTATATTTATTAAATTTGGTCCTAACACATAAAATGTGTTAGTAGATATATTCATGTTATATTAACTTGTATAAATTGGTCCTAACACATAAGATGTGTTAGTGGATTTGGTCATAAATAATTAGTGGACTTATAATAATAGATAACAACTAAAAATAATCATGCCATATGATTATTTAAACTATTTGGGTTAATAAAAATAAATAAAAGTTAGAAGACTTTGACATGATTTATTTTTATAAAACTTACCTACAACTTGGAAACATAAAATATTTGGATAAGATCCATGACTTTCTTTTATTAAAAACTTTACCTTTTTGTTAAAAGAATTTATAAACTTTTATCTAGAAATGGAAAGACATCATTTATATCAAATCATTTACTTGGACTTTTTTTTTGAACGGCTAATTTTTATTTTACACCAACTTTCACCATGCCAAGGTTTGAACCTTGGTCTCTCCCCAAAGAGGCTTTGCCCCTTACCACTAGGCTACAACCTAAGTGGCATTTACTTGGACTTATTATAAAAAGATTCTTAAATTTCTATAAAAGGCAACAAAAATCTAACCTTTTTCTTTTATGAGTAAATGTAGATTTTTATAAAAATAAATCATTTTTATAAAAACAAATACAAGTCTTACATGTTGAAAGACTTGATGAATTTTTCATAGAAACCCTACCACGGGGCACTACCATCAAAGAAACCCTACCACGGGGCACATCCTGAGTGCAACACGTGCAAGTATTACCACTCTGCTAATTCAGTTTGTCGGCAATGTCTCACATGTGGTCTTTATGGTCACCTCATGAACACATGTCGTCAATCAGTTCAACCTTAAATGGTTCAAGCCATGAAACAAGTGCTTGCTCAATTCACCGCTGCATCTAAACCCGCAAAGATCCCTGTGCGTTATTGCTATCAGTGTGGAGACCCTAGTCATATTCGTAACGCTAATTCAGATTTTGTATCTCTAGAGTTTTCTACCTCCATCCTCATCACCCAATTTCTAACACCTTAAGAGAGGGGTACTCTCTTGAAGACGGGATTGTGTATCCCTGTTCTTTTACCTCGGTGGCAACTCGGGTGCCAGAACATCTACGGCAGTACAATTATTGTTATGGTTGTTGTACCCTGGGAGACAAACGGGTTCTCACGTGGAGACTTGAAATCTATTTTAAGGGACAAGTCTAACCCAACCGCAACCACCACTAACAATTAGCTTGTTATTTGTGTCGGAGCAGAGCTCTTCCTATGGAAACATCAAGAACTCAAGACCTGAAGATTAGATGATCTTAAAGACTCAAGAAATGAAGTTCAAGCTTCTTTCATTCAAGACCCTCATGTATAGTAAATTTACGATTATGTATTTAATTTGCATTTGTAACGGTGTTTATACTGCGTTTTCCCATATGTAATAACGAGTATGTCGTTATTATTAGTTTCTAATAACATTTTAATTAACTTGCGACCCATATCCCTACAAAATTTTTGTTGATATGGGGACATATAGGGTTTTCAAGATTAAAGATGAAGGTGGGAGGAGATTAGTAGAGATGCGACAGTAAGATTGAGGATGAAGGTGTGAATTCCCTCTTATTGGGGAAAATTGAATTACGGCAGTG
>JBCNJP010000009.1:72893500-72916746 GCA_039602395.1 Deinandra increscens subsp. villosa | reverse complement strand
TGTGCACATTTCCGACCTCGCAATCGTTTTTAGACCAGAAAACCCACATCAATCGACGCCTTCCGTTCCATCTCCGACCCTAAAACCGTGTTTTTGCTGCAATCGGTGTTCGAGCCTGTTTTCTTCGTATTTACCTTGATTTCGAGACGATTTCACGAGTGTCGAAGTCGGTTTTGTGCTAAAAAAACTCATAAAGGTAGTTTCAGATGGTTTTGGTGAATATTTGTGGTGGTTTAATGCGTTTACGAGTTTGTTGCAGGTTCATCCATGGAGGCCTCGACGATTACGATCGTCGAGAGGTTGAAGACGATCTTTCGGATTTACGATCCAAGTTTACGATCCACATTTACGATGGATGTTTACGATAGCTGTTTCCGATCGTTGATTACGATCAAGTTTACGACATTAGAAGTTTACGATTGGGCTTTGGGTTCCTTCGAGAGATTACGTTTGGGCTTAGGGTTGGTTTACAGTGTTTACGACTGGGCAAGGTGTATATGATTGGGCCAAGATTAACCCAGTCGTGAACCCATTTGAGATATCGTAAACTCGTGTTATGGATCGTAAACCCTTTTATTGAATCGTAAACTCACTTAAATGAGATTTAAAGTATAAACTCTTAATATTTTTGAAATTTCATTCAACTTAAGTTAAAATTAATGGTGTTTGTGAGCGTGTGTTTAAATCATTTATTTTCCCTAAAGTTTAAATTGAAATTTTGTGATTTTCAAAAGTAAAATTTGATCTTCAATTGAACTTCATCAAGGGTTAATAAACTTAATTGCTCTTTAACGAACATATCTGATACATGTGTCTTGTCTTTCTCATATGGCAGACGAGATGCTCGACGAAGAGATTAAGTTTGAACCAGATCATTGCATTCCGGCATATCTTGAAGACCCACCGGAGAAGCACATGCCTTTATTTTATTCTCTGGTGGCTGGGATGAATGTTTGCAAAATCAACCATGCGCTGAGGACAAGTGTGCTGATTGACGAGCAACTTGTGAGAGAGTTCTGGGGCACAGCTAGAGCCAGTGCAGACAAGACACATATCTCTGCTACTATTCAGAACAGGCCGATTGTAATTCTGGAGGAAGATATAAGGAAAGGGCTAAACATCAATGATCGTGCTATCGATCCGATTGAATATCCAAAGGAAGCTGTTTTGGCGGGTGCTCAATCCATGGGATATGAAGGAAAATTCCCGCCTATCTTTAAGAAGTTGTTGCCACATTACTAGAGGTGCCTGGCTCATTACATGCAGAAATCTTTTCTGGGCAAAAGAACAAGCTTCGATCAGCTTAACAAGCTACATGGAACTGCATTCGTCGCATTGGCCTTGGATTGGAACTTTAACTTCTCCAAGATGATGTTACTTGAATGGATAGGCAATGCGGACCTGAGCGCACGTGAACAGTTCCTGATGACACCTAGGTTTGATCAAATGGTGGTCATGGAGAAGTACCCAATGATAGAAGAGAGAATAAAGAAGCTGGATATAAAGGTTATGGATTGTGGAGTGTTTGGGCTACAGACTCAAGACAGAAGGGGTAAAAATAGTTTTCAAGGAAGGCTGGAATGGGTCAAGAGGGGTGCATTTCCCGAGGTGGCAAGGGAACAAGAGATTGAAGAGTCTGAACCAGAAGCCGATGTGCCAACTATTAATGCATATGTTGCTGAAGATCAAGATATAACAGCAACCCCAGCTGTAAATGTGCAAGATGAAAATGTGGTGATCCCTTCAGATGAAGAAAACGTTATGGATGATATCTTTCCAGCTCATGAAAATGTGAATGATGATGACATATATGGGGATTTGGGACCCATCAGTCACAAGAGATCAAGGGATGACATGCTCATGTCTTCGAGCAGCGATGCAACCCCTCCCGAGCTAAGTCTGAATATAGAGGATGTTCTTGAAGAACCCATCCCTGCTCGTGAACCATCACCAAGAAAGAAGACTGATCCAAGAAGCATAAGGTTCAGATTCACAAAGACTAGCTCAAGTTTGTTAATGGTCCATCCATCAGAGTCTAGCTCTCAAAGTTAACGATCCCAATTGTTGAAGTTCAACCTGCCCAAGTACAGACTGAAGGTCCTCTTCTGACCGAACGTAGCCCTGTTCGGGAAGAAAGGCAATTTCTGGAGGTTGACAACACTTTTGTTGTACCCAGTCCAGTGAGAGTGAGCGTCTCAACTGTGACAAGCCTACCACCAACCATGCCTAGCTTTCGTCCATTCCAAGCTGCTGAGCTCCCAATCGAATCCTCATATTAACTTTCTGATGTCACAGAACAGAATTAGAGGGACTGAGATAAAAGCTCTCCAGGCAGAAAACAGAAGGTTAAAAGAGAAGGAGGTGGCTGACAAGAACAGAATGAAGTATCTGTATGAGACTTTGGTGGACATGAGGAAGAAGTTTACTGATTTAAAGGATGTTGTGGAGTCAAAAGCTTCAGGTGCCCCTGGTCAAAGTTCATCAAGGGGTGTGCAAGGTGCAGAAGCAGTGAATGTGGATGATGGAGATGACAGTATTGAAATGTCTGACTATGCCCGAAGTGGAAGGGTCGGCTCCAAAGCACCTGAAGGCCATGACAATTGGTTTAAGGAATTCTTCCAAGGTCCAGCCCCCACTCAATACACCCTTGATGTTGGTGAGAGCTCCATAGATAAAAGGGGGAGTCGTGAGACCATCCTGTGCTGGCACTATGATTCAGAGAAGAAATTGTTTGCCGTAATCCGTGACGGCTACAGTCCAGTGGAATATTACAGAACACGTGCCCAATTTCATACCTGGACTGAGCCTGAGATTAGAGACTTGCTGAGAGCTCCATACATCAACAGATGGAACAGCACCGAAGGAGATCTTATTCGAAACAACCTGATGAGCCAATTAGAGAACAATTTTGCAAACTTTGAGCTGAAGCAAGTGAAATGGGTCGAGACTGGAACTGACCCAGTGACTGGAGAGCCAATAGGAGAAGCAAGGAGGCCACCCACCAAGCACAACTAGAGTGATCAATATGTTGGATGAGATCGAAGACGGTACCCTAGTCAAAAACTTTGACTGTTGGTGTTATGATTTGTTATGATCCAACAACTCACGAGGTGGTGGTTCTCTGTAAAAGAATGAGGCAATTCCGTTTCTACGATCCGGTCAATTTGCTAAGATTTGGACAAAGAGACATAAAGCTCCTCGCCTCCCAACCTATTCTCGGGGATGAGAACGATATGGAAAATGCTATAAGGGTGGGAATCTTTCATGGTACGGCGAATCGGATCGTTGAGAACGGATGGTGGTCAAACAATGTGCAGAACACGTTCAGATTCGATCTGCAGCTGCCATAGGTGGTCTAATGGTTCATGCCTAGGGGAAGATTGTTGGGCTAGTTATTTTAGAGGCATGAACATTAGTTTTTGGGCTTATTTAGTTTATGTTTTAGGCCATGTGGGCCGATTATTTATGTTTATGATTGGGCTTAATTTGTTTATGATTGGCCCTAGGTCATTGTAAGAGGTGGTATAAATACCACCTCATGTTTATGATTATCTAAGCCTTGGAAATACAAGTTTACGATTTCACTCTGTCTTTGGTGTTTCCGATCAGCTTCATTGTGTTCAAGTGTGTAGTATTTCTCATTCAAGACTTGATCTTTACCTTAGATCTAGTCTCTTTCTTCTACATACTTCTTGAATCAATCACATACGAGGATTCCGCACTCGTTTGTGATTAGATATCGTGTGTTTGGTTAGATTTCGGACCTACACCTCTTATTGGGGAAAACTGAATTACGGCAGTGGTGGTGGGGGCGGAGATTATCGGACTGCGGGACTACATCGATGGAACCAATTTCGAGAAAATTAAAGTACGGCGGTGATGTTAGGGGTGGAGGTTGCTGGTTGGCGGAGGCGGCGATGAGGTAGTTGGTGATTTACTGGATTTTTTTTTTTGAAAGACGATTGCTTCTTGATTTGGGCCCTTTAATTTTATTAAAAATGCTTTTAATAATATGTGCTATAATACGTTGTTTTACTTATAGTTACAAGTTGGGCGACCCGCGCTTCGCGGCGGCGCCGGACCCTTTAAGAAACTCGATTATCCGATCAATGAGACAAAATGCCCGGTAGTAATACCTATCTACGTGTTGCGGTGGAAAATTCATGTATGTACGGAAGCAAAAACATTGTGTACAATAATGATAGCGGTAAATCTACGCCGGAAATATTCGTTGGGATATTGAATAATTTAACCGTCTATATTTTCGGGTTCGAGAAAGCAAAAGGATATGGGTCGGAGGCATCAAACGGATCACCATTTCCGGATCCTTAAATGATATGAATGGAACTCCACGAATTCGGTTGAACAAATTTAAAAAAAAAGGACTTCATGCAACTCTTTTTACCCACGTCGCCACAACCCTTTGTTTTCTAATCCATGTTTCTTTTTTTGGTTACAAAGTAGTTTTATTTCTATGCTTAATTAGGTTGTTTTTCATGTTTTATAAGTAGTACTTAGTTTCTTCTAGTTTATTTAATGTATTACGTAGGTAGAATCTCAACATATATATGTACTGGTTTATCATGAATGAAAGAAAGTGAATTTGAGTTTTAGAAAAATATTGGTTGTGCTTTCTCTGGATTGAGAGATCATAATTTTCCATTGCTAATCCAAGTTTAGCATCTTGGGTGGTGATCTTTGGAACCTATACTCGAATCTCGGTGGTGATTTTCTGTATCCGATATTCAGTTAGGAAGCTCTTCGATTCAAGTTGGGTGGTGAATCTGTATCCCAATTCGATCGTTGCCTATCTTTCGTTTTATTTCCCGTTTCAAAATCGTTTCCGTCACCGGACATACAACAAATAATATTACAATCATACATTGTGTTGTCTTGTTTATGATTGATCCAGAAGGCTCCACTTAAGCTTCTGCGCCAACCATTAAAATCTAGATTAGACAATTCGAAGAAAGCGAAAAAAGTCCCTAAGAGAAGACAAAATGAAAGCATCAACAAATATTATTTATGCCATGGATTTTTTGTAGAATGTGATTTTCATATGTACCAAAACATAAGAAAAAAACTGAGTGACATGGAAAGAATACTGGTCTCGAAACCGGATGGCATGGAATTGGTAAAAGGCACCAGACCAACATAGTGTCCAACTGTCCATTAGCCTAACAAAAAGTGTATCCTGCAACTACACCTAACTGTAATGAAACCTATCCAACAAATAAACCATGAAATCATTAGTCCAACTAAAAGAGTAATGACTCGGGGAGGAAGAAATTGAGAACTTACAAACATCTCGGCTTTGGAATTTAGCCATGGTTTCATGGGTCAGCTCATGAGTCAGCTTTTGGTCGTTGTTGCAATTTCTTCTTGCATTTACTACGCAATTTGTAATACCATGTTTGGTATCCATCAATTGTTGTAATGGTTGCAATACATGTGTAGGTTGTCTTCCACACAGATCAAATAAAACTATATAGTTAGATGGATTTAAAATAAGTTATTATTCAGATAAGTAACATATGTTAAAAACATTTAGCCTTATTTAACACAAAAATGTAAGACAATAACAACTCCAATTAGATAATAACACAAACTATAAAAGAGAGCATATGAAAAACCTTCCAAGGTATGGATGAGGCAGCTCAGAAGTAATGCCACAATCATCAACATGTAAACAATGCTCTTATTGAGTGGAGTACCTACAACACATACTTCTTTGATACACTTTCTAGCTTTGTGTTGGGAGTGAAGATGGAAAAGTGGGCTTCTAGTTTCAGAGGAGAAGGGTTAACCATGAAACATTGAGGCAATAAAAACTCACCACATAGATCGATTCTAATTTTCAAACCATTATTTGTTCCATGAATGTACTCTTCCTCAAACCTGATTGATCCATTTGGGTTTCCTGTCTTTGCTTAGCTTCATAAGTGCCTGCATCATGCCAATTGAGTCAACAAAGTGTCAGCTTATGAATATGTGTATCAAAAGCATTAGAACACAATTAAAAATCAGTAATATGTCACAAAGGCGAAGCCACATATAATGATACAATAATAGATATGGTAACCAAGTTCCACCAATTTTTCAACTGAAAGTTCATACAAACCAACATAAATATAAAAGATTTCTAGAAAACTATTTATGAAAGTAGATGACAAAAACAAAAAGATTCACATCCATATATAAGGTCTCCTTCATTAAACTTCCCGGGAACTCCAAATCGACGGGGCTTTTCTAATTTGTAGGTCCGAGAAATTCACCTAATCACGATATTTTAATCTAGTACAAGTGCGGAATCCTTGTACAAGACCGATTCAAGAATAAAGATGAAGAGAACACAAGAATACGATGATATAATCAATAAAAACTTGAACTTGTACACAAGATGAACTTGTCGGGTACAAAACAGTGAATCGTAAACTCTCTCCTCTCGGGTTTACAATCGTAATCACCTTGGATCGTAAACACCTCTGGTTCCTCTCCAAGAATCGTAATCAGCCCCCACAAATGAGGAGGTCTAGTGGGGTTTATATAGCCACCCCATTGGGTTTACTATTGGGCCCCTTGCGGATCATAAACCCAATAGTAAACCCAAGCCCAATCATAAACTAGCCTAAATACAATAATCAAACTAGCCTATGATCCTAATTAAACCCTCTAAGCCCAGCCCAACTTATTTAATATTACAAGCCTCATAATCTAGCCTCTACAATCTTCCCCTAGGCTTGTGATATTAAAAGTCTTCGATCTTTGAACTTCTTCTTCTTGAGTGGCTTGCATAGATGTTGATGAAGATTCTTTCCGCAAAAATCTTCATTGGGTTTCGTGACGGGCACTTGGGACTTTCTCTTGATCAGCATCAGCTCGAACTTCTTGAAATGAACAAGCAATGAAATGGAGGACTCTCATTGACTTGCTTCTTTTGAAAGAACTGGTTCTTGCTGAATCTTCGGTAACTGTCTTAAATCTCCAAAAATTAGAGGGTAAATTTTGAAAACCTCCTAACTTTGGAGAACTTGATTGTTGATCGTCAAACTTTATGATCTCTGACTGCTCTCATTTTCTGTTTCAAAGATTTGACTTGAAATCTTCAGCTTCCCCTAAACTTGTGAGCATTTTCTTTGAAAAACTTTCGAAGCTTTTGAAGACTTGTAAAGATACCAACAACTTCCCCTGAACAGTTGCTTTTCAGATGGAAGTCTTGTCCGGTTGGTTCTTTAACTTGAGCAGCAGCAACATCTTTCAGTCATCAACCTGTCTGATACACATTTGAAAAAATATACACTACCAGACATGTGATGACTGGTCTTTGGATTAGAAGGTAATTATCATCTGTTCAGTTGATTCAAATTAACATAATTTTAACCAAAAACCCTAATATAGATTACGGGTTTTCTATAAAACTTCCCCTGAACCCAAAGACCTCTAAAGACTTCCCCTTAGCTGATTACTTCCCCTCAGCTAAGGACTTCCCCTGAGATAATACATATTATCCTCGTGTTCCCTTCGGATACTATGTATTATGGAAGTCTTTTCGGATAATAAGTATCATCCTCGAGTTCCCTTCGGATAATACTTATTATCCCCTCTCAAATGCACCAACACCATCTCCTCGTAGTAATTCAACATCATATTCGAACCTACAATGAACAAATTTTATTGTGTCCCCTGTGAAATGGGTTCACATTACGCAAATTTCTCAATTTGGGCAACATGGTTATTAGGGATATCCAGGATTATCGGACATGGAATAATCAAAATAGGTAATCATCGGGGCTGGATATCCAACAAATGAAAATTTACAGTGTCAAGAAATAGCAACATGAGGCAAAGGAAAGAAAAAATGTACTAATTGAAGACCTCTCTCAAACAAAATGTACTAATTGAAGACCTCTCTCAAGCGAATAAACCTGAAGCAAAGGAAAAGGAAGGTAGAACTACCCATTTTGCTCTTGCTATAATCTCTCTCAAGCAAGTCAAAAAAATACCGTTGATAATTTCTAACTATTTTGTGTTACCTGCTTGAAAGAAAATGTAACCACGATCAACTTATTTGTAAACAGTGAAGGGGTTGATATAAAATGTAATCGACATGTATCAGTTTAAATGTTCATAAATAATAAAGGGGTCGGAGAAAAAAAATAGCTGAATTCACTCATTCTAAACTAAGCTGATCGTTTCTAAGCAAACCTGTGTAGGTACGGTTTTGATTACTAACGTTGCTCTCTAAAGTTTCCTGATCATCGTCGTCGTCAAAGACAAATGTCGTGAACCCTTAAAGAATCAACATTATGAACTGCGATTTTGATTTACCCATGGAAGCCAGAACCCTAAAAAACAAAAAAAAAATAGATTCATTAACAGATAGAAAAGAAACTGGAAAACTAAAAACCCTAAAAATGTTATCACTGCCTTGGCTGCGAATCCTTTTTCAGTGATGAGGGAACCCTAAAACGAAATTGAGAGAAAGAGAGTCGGAGAAGAAGGTGTAGAGAAAGATCCAGATGAGAACGAAGAAAAGATTGGCTCCACCTTCTTCTTCTTTAGATCAGATGCAACTAAGGACAGAGTTGTTCAACTGCTCCTGTCGATGTGTCTTGATATCCAGAAAAGAGAAAACCAAGTGAAAAGCAAAATGTGTTTGAGTTGTATCTTAGGTTTTAAAAATGGCACTGCGGTTGTAAAAGCTAAAGCAAATTTGACTTGTAAAGTCTGCATTATAAGTTGTATCATACATGCAGCATTGGTTTGTACATCATGTCTTAAAACTTGTACCATAAGTTGTATTATGTTTATTTAGGAGAATTACAGTTATCGTCATATTATTGACTTTTTATATATAAGTTATTGATTTTATATGTTAGGGGCCCAATTTTTTACTCGCCTCGGGCTCTAAACATATTTGAGATTCTTGAGGATGGCCCTAACACAGACACATCTAATACTCAACTATACTTTCAATTATGAACTAGATTTTACTATCTCATGTGTTCCACGGGATAACAACGGGTACACAAAATAGTTGCATTGTTAAAGCGGAACATAAAGAGAACGTAAATACAAAAAGACATGTTACGCGACTCTACAGCTTTTAAGCTAATTCAGCCTAATTGTGTTGCGTTTATATACGTTCATCTATAAAGTCATCATTAAATAGAAGATGTTTGTCATGTGACATTCATTCAAGAGTCGACCCAATCAATTGAAATCACTATTCATACGGACTTTAACTTTATATATAGTTAAATATATTTTGGATTTTCAAAATTTTTAAAGCTTCTAAATACCGTGTATTATATATTTTTTAGGTTACATATTACATTGCCAAAATTCGATAAAAATTTTTATTTTTTTAACAGCAAATTTGGATCATCGATGGGGACCATTACACCACCCACCCGATCATCTTCAATTCTCATCAGGAGAAAACTCACCACTGGTGAGAAAGCCCTCTGACCCAACTTGTAAACTCCATTTTTTTATTCTTTTGTTTTGTTACAAGTGAGACTTGAACTCAAGAACTCATGGTAATGGGCCATACACATTTGCCACTAGGCTAAGCTAGTGGTTGTTCAATAAAAATTGTTAACTGATGATAGTAGTTGTGCCATAGTACTAATAATGACAACAAGTCGTAAATAATTGATACTGACATGCTCGGTAAAGTAATGTCGCTAAAATCAAAAATTGTTAACCGATGATTTTAACGACATTACTTTACCGAGCATTTCAGTATCAATTATTTAATTTTAGCGACATTACTTTACCGAGCATGTCAATATCAAATTATTTGCGACCCGTTGTCATTATTAGTACTACGGTACAAGCACTACAATTATTTACGACCCATTGTCATTATTAGTACTAGGGTACAACTACTACTGAATTCGTGAATCGATTTGCTAGATCGGATGTGCATTAAAAGTTGATATTTTATTATCTGTATTCGTTAGACCTCATGGTAATGGGCCATACACATTTGCCACTAGGTTAAGCTAGTGGTTTTTCAATAAAAATTGTTAACTGATGATACTAGTTGTGCCAAAGTACTAATAATGACAACAGTTCGTAAATAATTGATACTGACATGCTCGGTAAAGTAATGTCGCTAAAATAAAAAATTGTTAACTGATGATTTTAGCGACATTACTTTACCGAGCATTTCAGTATCAATTATTTAATTTTAGCGACATTACTTTACCGAGCATGTCAATATCAAATTATTTGCGACCCGTTGTCATTATTAGTACTACGATACAAGCACTACAATTATTTACGACCCATTGTCGTTATTAGTACTAGGGTACAACTACTACTGAAGTCGTGAATCGATTTGCTAGATCGGATGTGCATTAAAAGTTGATATTTCATAATCTGTATTCGTTAGACCTCATGGTAATGGGCCATACACATTTGTCACTAGGTTAAGCTAGTGGTTGTTCAATAAAAATTGTTAACTGATGATAGTAGTTGTGCCATAGTACTAATAATGACAACAGTTCGTAAATAATTGATACTGACATGCTCGGTAAAGTAATGTCGCTAAAATAAAAAATTGTTAACCGATGATTTTAGCGACATTACTTTACCGAGCATTTCAGTATCAATTATTTAATTTTAGCGACATTACTTTACCGAGCATGTCAATATCAAATTATTTGCGACCCGTTGTCATTATTAGTACTACGGTACAAGCACTACAATTATTTACGACCCATTGTCATTATTAGTACTAGGGTACAACTACTACTGAAGTCGTGAACCGATTTGCTAGATCGGATGTGCATTAAAAGTTGATATTTCATAATCTGTATTCGTTAGACCTCATGGTAATGGGCCATACACATTTGTCACTAGGTTAAGCTAGTGGTTGTTCAATAAAAATTGTCAACTGATGATAGTAGTTGTGCCATAGTACTAATAATGATAACAATTCGTAAATAATTGATACTGACATGCTCGGTAAAGTAATGTCGCTAAAATAAAAAATTGTTAACCGATGATTTTAGCGACATTACTTTACCGAGCATTTCAGTATCAATTATTTAATTTTAGCGACATTACTTTATCGAGCATGTCAATATCAAATTATTTACGACCCGTTGTCATTATTGTACTACAATTAGTACTACGGTACAAGCACTATAATTATTTACGACCCATTATCAGGGAAAATTGCCACAGTGGCCATTGACTAAAATTCAATTGGAAAAATGACCATTGACTAAGTAATTTATGAAAATAGCCTTTGACTAAATTTTTGGCGAATATATTCCATAATAGCGAATGGAACTAGAGAATAGACTCAAAAGCTGACAACATTTCAAACATGTGGGACCTAATTTTTTTAGCGAATGACAACAGCGAATGTAGAAATTCAGCGAATATGAACTCTTTAAGCGAATGGGATCGGCGAATATGAACTGATATAGCGAATGTGAGTTATTATATTAAATGGGCCAAGTACAAAGTTTAATTTTATATAGACCTTACACAAGTTTCGATCCTAAGAATATGAACTGATTTTGGAATTTTTGAAAAGATATGAATATACTGGAAGATGTGGAGGTAATATTACAGATTTTGTGATGGGATTTATAGAAAAATTAGTATGCAAAGTTACAATTAATACAAAAAACAAACAAATTACACAGCCCCAACTACCATATTCTCCATTCGCCAGTCTTCTCACTCGTCATTCTCCATTCGCCATTCTGCTCATTCGCCATTCGCCATTCGCCATTCGCCATTCGCCATTCGCCATAGGACAGGCAGTACATTCGCCATAGGACAGGCAGTACATTCGCCATAGGACAGGCAGTACATTCGCCAGGACAGTCCAATTATTTTATTCGATAAAGTACATTCGCCAAATAAAAAAAAATCGCCCGAATACATTCGCTACACTAAAAAAGTAATATTTTAGGACTAATATTAAGAGACGTTCCATAAATATAGTAACAATATTTTATAAAATACCCGAATCAGTACTTCTTCAATAAAACGTAGTTTAATATTTTAGGAGCGTGTGAAGCAGTAGACGTTTCCGGTGTCGTAGACAATGAATAATTTGAGAGTTGAAACACTGGTAGAGACGAAGGGAGTTTTCGAGCAAGGATTTTGATGTGTTGAAACACTGGTAGAGACGAAGAGAGTTTCTAGCAACACATAAAAATCATTTCTCGAAAACCCACTCCGCCTCCGCCGGTGTGGCAACTTCAAAATATTTATCCTCGACTCCACCGGAAATGTCTACACCGTCACACACTCATTAAATATTACTACTTTGTGTCAACGGAAACGGGTTTGAGGTTGGAGGTTTTAAGATGAATATTTTGCTGAGTATGAGGTTTGAGATGAAGTTTTGTGTTTGAGGTTTGAGATGGTGGGAGGAGGGGATATATATATATAGGAAAATATGTAGGGCCTTTTCTAAATTAACCTTTTTTTTTAAATGTTATTTATTTTTTAATTATAAAAGTTTGTGACGAAAAGTATAAATAAAATCAAATTTCAAATAAATATTCAACTAATTACTTGTTATAATAGAAACTTTATAAAATAAATTGTAAGATAAATTTATAAATTAATTTTTTTAAAGTTTACAATAATTTAAATTAATATTTAAGTTTAAAATATAAACATTAAAATGAACTAATTTACAAAAATTTAACTTAACATGAAAATATATATAATTTAACTTGTTAAAAATACAATTTTAAGTTTAAAACATATTTTAATAAAAAAATAAAAACTGGCGAATAGATCCCATAATGGGAGAATAGGGCTGGAGAATAGCAATTTTTTTGAATATTTTATTATGAAAAATGGCGAATAGGTTTGGAGAATGTGGTTCAAATTGGCGTGTAATTTTATGAAATGGAGAATGAATCTATGAAATGGAGAATAGACCTGGCGAATATAACAAAAAAAAGCTGACGTGTCATATTGCTATTGGTCTGATATTTTGGTAAAAGACTTAGGGGGTGTTTGATAACCTCTTACCGGGTCCGGTAAGAGCTGACCCATGACCCGGTAAGTGGTCAGCTTGTTTGATAAATTGAAAGAGAGCACTGACCGAGTCTGAGGTCACTGACCGAATCCCTCAAATTTACTCCCCTGACCGAGTCTTTCCATTCATTTACCAGCCCTAAATTGCAAAATTGAAGCAGGCACAAAGTTCGTCTCCTCCGCTAGGGCTCCTCCGCCACTCCGCCACTCGTCAGCGCTGCTCCTCCGCCACTCTGCAGCTCGCCAGCGCTGCTCCTCCGTCGCTCATCCGTCCTCCGCCTCTCTTCGTCGCTCCTCCTCCGTCGCTCATCCATCCTCCGCCGCTCCACAGCCGCTCCAACCCTAAATCGCTACCGTCAACAGGTATTGCCTCTTTGAAACACCGATGATACTTTTGCTTTGCTTATTTTGTGGGGTTTCCCTTTGCTTATTTTGTGGGGTTTCATTCTGTGTATGTATTTAGCTGCAAATCGAGTATATATGCCTCTGTTCATTTTATGTGAGGTTTCCCTTTGTTATTTATTTCAAGTGATTATTGAAGATATGTATGCCTCTGTTCATTTTATGTTGCAAATCAAATTATAATTTATTTTTTTCTTGATATGCTATTGTCATGGGTTTGTAAAGATATGCACCATACTTTAATTGATTAAAGATATGTATGCTACTTTATACTTTAGTTAAGATTCCTATGAATAATGCTGTTAGAAGATGATTAATGATCTTGTATTTACTTAGAAATATCATAAGAATGACAAGTTATACTTTGATAATATATGCATATGATGTTTGGAATGTTTGATTATGTGCTACTGTATAAGAATGTGTGGATTAGAATGTGTTTTTGAATATACATTACTCTGTCAGCTATCGTTCAAAGAAAAAAAAAACTCAGTCAGCTCTTACCCAGTCAGCTACTATCAAACACCCAAGTTTCAACCAAAGTTTCTTACTCAATCAGCTCTTACTCACTCAGCTCTTACTCAATCAGCTCTTACCCAGTTAGCAACTATCAAACAACCCCTTAGTCTAAGGCTGATTTTGTTAATTGAATTTCAGTCAATGGTTACTGCAGTAATTTTCCCCCATTATCATTATTAGTACTAGGGTACAACTACTACTGTAATTGTGAATCGATTTGCTAGATCGGATGTGCATTAAAAGTTGATATTTCATTATCTGTATTCGTTTTCAAGACGAATAGCATGCAACAATATTTTATTTTCATTTGAAGGACGTGACTAAAATGACCTTTTGGATTTTTTAAATTATTAACGGTATATACACGTCATATATAGTTTTAAGTATATTATTTAAAGAAAAGAAACAAAATCTGGATAATATAAAAAGGGTAGGTTAGTTTACTTGGTTAGTGTAAGAGCATTCACGATAGGTTTTTCTAAAAAATATGTGAGTGTAAATCTGTAAAATTTGAGGTTTGGTTATGAGTGGTTGTGAGTAGAGGAGAAAGAAAAATTTTAAAAAAATCTGTATATTTGATAAAAAAACATGGTGATTTGCTTTGAGTGAGGATTAGAAGAGATAGAAAAAGTAATAATAAAGATATAAAAATATTATTTAATTATGATTATGAGTGAAAGAGAGAGAAAAAAGTAACAATAAAAATATAAATTATAGGAATGGGGATGTAAAATCTATTGTGGATACTTTAAGAGGACTTATTCGAAAACATAGGAATGATTTTCATTTTTCATAATATACTAGATTTAATCATCTGTGTGTTGCTGTGGACTCAAATAGATGTTTGATTTATCCAAAAATTACAACAGTTTTGCATTTGTCACCAAGGACATCATTCTATAGATGTTTTGGTTCTTTTTTCGTAGGTCGTCTAAGCCACATGTATTAATCTAATCTTTGAAACAACAACCCAATAACAAACAATTCTCATCTTGATTAAATATTATTTAAGTCGAAGAATAAAAATAAAATTAACTAATTCAATTTTCTATAATTTACCATTGAATACAAGCAAATTGCTTTCTACACTGCCGTACTAATAAATGTCTTATGTCGTTAGGGGTTTTGATTATTTTGTAGCTACTTTATCATCAATACTCATTAAAATCCCCCCAAAAAAAACATAAAACACTATTCTCCAATTTACCAAGATTTAACAAACCACCTAATTATCTCAAGGTGGGGTTATTGCGAGAAATTTAGTTTAGATAAGAAACATAAGAATGATAAGAAGGATAAGAAGGAATCATAGCCATTAGATTTTCAATTAAATGAAGATCTAGGGCCCAAAATTTTTGTGTGTAAAATTAGATAGAAAAACTAAAGAAAACAAAAGATGGAAGGGCATTTTTGACCTTTTATCGAATTCCCTCCGTTTTTTAAACATTCATAACTCTTAAATACGAAATTATTTTTTTTTTAATTACACCATATTAACAAGCGTTTTTTTTTATCTTTAAAACACGTACAGTGTTCTTATATGTAAAACTAAAAAAATTTACTTTTTCGATTGTATCAAAATGTTCAAATCATTGTGTTATTGTGTTGTCGTGTCATTGTGTCAAAAATGTTATCATTGTGTCAGATTGTGTTAGAATGTTCATATAATTGTGTCATATGGTGTCAAAAACCGAAAGAGTAATTTTTTTTAATTTTATATATAGCAATACTATATATACTTTTGACACAATTACACAATGATCTGAACATTTTGACACAATGACACAATGATCTGAACATTATGTCAAAAATCAAAAGAATATTTTTTTAATTTTTATATAGCAACACTATACGCGTTTTAAAGATAAAAAACGCTCGTTTTTATGGTCTATTTTTTTAAAAAAAATAATGTCGTATGTGAAAGTTATGAATGCTTAAAAAATGAGGGAAGTAGATAAAAAGTTAATAAAAGTGGCTAAGACTAAAATACTGCTCCTTCCTTTTCTATTAAATCAAGATCCAATTGTTGAAATTTTTTCTTATACTTTTTAATCAAAACAAACTTCTTATTTGAACATCTTCTATCATCTCAAATCCATAAAAAAATCCATACATAAATGGATCAACAAATAATAAAATAATTGAGTATGAATATTTTAATATAAACATGAATAAAATATACCAATATATTCCACCAACATTATTTTGTTCAATTAACTGAAATCAAGTCACCTTAACTTTGTATATATAGGTAACGAGATTTTTACCTCCCCACGCGTTGCTGCGGGGTTGAATTTGTATACTAAACGAAAGTAAAAAAGTTAAATGGTATAAAACGTAAAAGTTGAAAAGTCTCGTGGTGAAAGTATAAAACTATAGAAGTATACTAAAAGCGAAAGTAGAAAAGTTAAAAGTGTCGTGGCTAAATAAAATAAAGTAGAAAAGTTAAGAGTATAAAACGTTTCACGGTGGGACGCCCATTTACCCGTCAGTTTAAGTAATAGACATTTTAATGTGGTCAAAGTATTAAACAACAAAAAAATAGTGGTCAAAGTCAAAATCTCTAAAAGTATATTAAAAACAAAAGTTGAGAAGTTAAGGGGTATATAACGTAAAATTCTAAAAGTTTCATAGTCAAAGTATAAAACTATAAGAAGTATACTAAAAACGAAAGTAGAAAAGCTAAGGGACATAAAACGTAAAACTCTATAAGTTTCGTGGTCAAAGTATAAAACTATAAAAAAGTTGTGGTCAAAGTCGAAAATTCAAAAAGTATACTAAAACTGAAAGTATAAAAGTTAAGGCGTTTAAAACGTAGGTCAAAGTATAAAACTATAAAACTATAAAAAAACATATTAAAAACGAAAGTATTAAGGGGTATAAAAAAAGTTGTGGTCAAAGTCGAAAATTCAAAAAGTATACTAAAACTGAAAGTATAAAAGTTAAGGCGTTTAAAACGTAGGTCAAAGTATAAAACTATAAAACTATAAAAAACATATTAAAAACGAAAGTATTAAGGGGTATAAAATGTTAAACCTTTAAAAGTCATGTGGTTAAAGTATTAAATTAAAAAACAATAGTGGCGAAAGTATAAAAAAGAAAAAAAACATGGACTAAAACTGTAAAATTAAGAAAATGTTTGTGGTTGAAATGAAAGAAAGTAAAAGTTTACTATTCATGACTAATTCCTATTGTATATATATATAATTGTATACACGTCTTACAGAATTGGAGGCCAAGTGGTCGTATAGGACATAGGTGATCAAGTTCAACCTAATTCGGACGAGCTGGTGTAGGTGCAGAGTGGCAATAGCCAATAGGCCATTGTTCTGTGCGACAAGAGGTTCTTAATTAAACTAAAAGATAAATTGTATAAGGTAGTTGTTATGCCGATAATGTTTTATGGTTTAAAGTGTTGGGTCATCCAAAAGACCGGGTTTCATAATCCGGAGGTTGTTAAGATGGATGAGTGGACACATACGGTTGGACCGAATTAGAATGGCGTTTTACAGGAAAGATTTGCAATGACGAGTATTTTATAGAAGATTGTAGAGCGTAGATTGAGGTGATTCGGGCATGTGAAGAGGAGGTTATTGACGGTGTAGTTAGATCATTGGATGCCATCATAGTGGATGATGAGGAGAGAGAGAGAGAGAGAGAGAGACCTAAACTGACATGAGACTGAGATGAGCGCATTAGCCATGATTTGTTAAACTTACGCATTTCAGAGGATATGATCGAGAATAGAACTTCGCAAAGACATGCGATTAAGGCTAAGTATTTCTAGTGTTGTATGGTTAGAAATTTTCTTAGGCCCGTACCTTTGTGTGTGTATATATTTATGTGTTTTTTTATATTATTTATCTATGTATTTATTTATTGATTTATTATTTATTTATTTTTAATTTTAAATTTTACTTTTTTATTTTTTCTCTCCTTATAAGCTACGGAGTTGAAGATTTAACTGGAAACAACTTTTCTACCCATTCAGTTAGAGGAAAGATACGTTTACATTTCATCATCCGAGACCATGCTAATAGTTGGGTGTTACTGGTAAAATTCTACTGGGTATGATTCTTTAATTGATAATTTTTTTTGAACAATAATTTTGATCACTGACAGGGACATTACACCACCCACCCGATCATCTCCAATCCCCATTAGGAGGAAACGCACCATAGATGAGAAAAAACTCTCTGGCCCGACCTGTAACCAGCGGCGGACTTAGGCATTGGCCTTAGGGGGTTCGCCCAACACCAATGAATTTTTTTCTGTTAATACCTGATATGTGTGTCGTGTGAAGTATCAATCAAAGTACAAGTTCAAGCCAAATCATACATGGCCGAACCTGGTCCGAACCTGGAGATTCGGACTGGCCGAACCTGAAGTTCGGACGAAGCTCGGCCAGCTGTATATATATATATAGATGTTTGGACATTGTAATTAGGATTTCTGAGTATGTGAGATTTCTGCTAAGTGTGTGTTTCTAAGAGTGTTCTCTGTGTCTGTACTAATAAATTGTTTTCTACACTGCCCGTACTAATAAATGTCTTATGTCCTTAGGGGTTTTGATTATTTTGTAGCTACTTTATCATCAATACTCATTAAAATCCTCAAAAAAAAAACATAAAACACTATTCTCCAATTTACCAAGATTTAACAAACCACCTAATCATCTCAAGGTGGAGTTATTGTGAGAAAATTAGTTTAGATAAGAAAGATAAGAAGGATAAGAAGGATAAGCAGAGAAGGAATCATAGCCATTAAATTTTCAATTAAATGAAGATCTAGGGCCCAAAAATTATTCTGTGTAAAATTAGATAGAAAAACTAAAGAAAACAAAAGATAGAAGGGCATTTTTGACCTTTTATCGAATTCCCTCCGTTTTTTAAACATTCATAACTCTTAGATACGAAATTAAAAAATTAATTACACCATATTAACAAGCGTTTTTTTATCTTTAAAACGCGTACAGAGTTCTTATATATAAAACTAAAAAAAAATTACTTTTTCGATTGTATCAAAATGTTCAGATCATTGTGTTATTGTGTCATCGTGTCATTATGTCAAAAATGTTATCATTGTGTCAGATTGTGTTAGAATGTTCATATAATTGTGTCATATGGTGTCAAAAACCGAAAGAATAATTTTTTTATAATTTTATATATAGCAACACTATATATATACTTTTGACACAATTACACAATGATCTGAATATTTTGACACAATGACACAATGATCTGAACATTGTGTCAAAAATCGAAAGAATTTTTTTTTCAATTTTTATATAGCAACACTATACGCGTTTTAAAGATAAAAAACGCTTGTTTTTATGGTATATTTTTAAAAAAAAATAATGTCGTATGTGAAAGTTATGAATGCTTAAAAAATGGGGAAAGTAGATAAAAAGTTAATAAAAGTGGCTAATACTAAAATACTGCTCCTTCCTTTTTTATTAGATCAAGATCCAATAGTTGAAATTTTTTCTTATACCTTTTAATCAAAACAAATTTCTCATTTAAACATCTTCCATCATCTTAAATCCATAAAAAAATCCATACATAAATGGATCAACAAATAATAAAATAATTGAGTATGAATATTTTAATATAAACATGAATAAAATATACCAATATATTCCACCAACATTATTTTGTTCAATTAAATGAAACCAAGTCACCTTAACTTTGTATATATAGGTAATTGTATACACGTCTTACAGAATTGAAGGCCAAGTGGTCGTATAGGA
The DNA here is from genome assembly GCA_039602395.1 of Deinandra increscens subsp. villosa. Lineage (NCBI taxonomy): Eukaryota > Viridiplantae > Streptophyta > Magnoliopsida > Asterales > Asteraceae > Deinandra > Deinandra increscens. The sequence continues at coordinate 72,897,050 of JBCNJP010000009.1, read as the reverse complement.
CATAGGTGATCAAGTTCAACCTAATTCGGACGAGCTGGTGTAGGTGCAGAGTGGTAATAGCCAATAGGCCATTGTTCTGTGCGACAAGAGGTTCTCAATTAAACTAAAAGATGAATTGTATAAGGTAGTTGTTATGCCGGTAATATTTTATGGTTCAAAGTGTTGGGTCATCCAAAAGACCGGGTTTCATAAGCCGGAGGTTGTTAAGATGGATGAGTGGACACATACGATTGGACCGAATTAGAATGGGGTTTGACAGGAAAGATTTCCAATGACGAGTATTTTATAGAAGATTGTAGAGCGTAGATTGAGGTGATTCGGGCATGTGAAGAGGAGGTTATTGACGGTGTAGTTAGATCATTGGATGCCATCATAGTGGATGATGAGAGAGAGAGAGAGAGAGACCTAAACTGACATGAGACTGAGATGAGCGCATTAGCCATGATTTGTTAAACTTACGCATTTCAGATGATATGATCGAGAATAGAACTTCGCAAAGACATGCGATTAAGGCTAAGTATTTCTAGTGTTGTATGGTTAGAAATTTTCTTAGGCCCGTACCTTTGTGTGTGTATATATTTATGTGTTTTTTTATTTTATTTATCTATGTATTTATTTATTGATTTATTATTTATTTATTTTTAATTTTAAATTTTACTTTTTTATTTTTTCTCTCCTTATAAGCTACGAAGTTGAAGATTTATCTGGAAACAACTTTTCTACCCATTCAGTTAGAGGAAAGATACGTTTACATTTCATCATCTGAGACCATGCTAATAGTTGGGTGTTACTGGTAAAATTCTACTGGGTATGATTCTTTAATTGATATTTTTTTTTGAACAATAATTTTGATCACTGACAGGGAAATTACACCACCCACCCGATCATCTCCAATCCCCATTTGGAGGAAACGCACCATAGATGAGAAAAAACTCTCTGGCCCGACCTGTAACCAGCGGCAAACTTAGGCATTGGCCTTAGGGGGTTCGCCCAACACCCATGAATTTTTTTCTGTTGATACCTGATATGTGCGTCGTGTGAAGTATCAAGCAAAGTACAAGTTCAAGCCAAATCATACATGGCCGAACCTGGTCCGAACCTGGAGTTCGGACTGGCCGAACCTGAAGTTCGGACGAAGCTCGGCCAGCTGTATATATATAGATGTTTGGACATTGTAATTAGGATTTCTGAGTATGTGAGATTTCTGCTAAGTGTGTGTTTCTGAGAGTGTTCTCTGTGTCTGTACTAATAAATTGCTTTCTACACTGCTCGTACTAATAAATGTCTTATGTCGTTAGGGGTTTTGATTATTTTGTAGCTACTTTATCATCAATACTCATTAAAATCCCTAAAAAAAAAAAACATAAAACACTATTCTCCAATTTACCAAGATTTAACAAACCACCTAATCATCTCAAGGTGGAGTTATTGTGAGAAAATTAGTTTAGATAGGAAAGATAAGAAGGATAAGAAGGATAAGAAGAGAAGGAATCATAGCCATTAAATTTTCAATTAAATGAAGATCTAGGGCCCAAAAATTTTCTGTGTAAAATTAGATAGAAAAACTAAAGAAAACAAAAGATAGAAGGGCATTTTTTGACCTTTTATCGAATTCCCTCCGTTTTTTAAACATTCATAACTCTTAGATACGAAATAAAAAATTAATTACACCATATTAACAAGCGTTTTTTTATCTTTAAAACGCGTACAGAGTTCTTATATATAAAACTAAAAAAAAATTACTTTTTCGATTGTATCAAAATGTTCAGATCATTGTGTTATTGTGTCATCGTGTCATTATGTCAAAAATGTTATCATTGTGTGTAGAATGTTCATATAATTGTGTCATATGGTGTCAAAAACCGAAAGAATAATTTTTTTAAATTTTATATATAGCAACACTATATATATACTTTTGACACAATTACACAATGATCTGAATATTTTGACACAATGACACAATGATCTGAACATTGTGTCAAAAATCGAAAGAATTTTTTTTTTAATTTTTATATAGCAACACTATACGCGTTTTAAAGATAAAAACGCTTGTTTTTATGGTATATTTTAAAAAAAAAATAATGTCGTATGTGAAAGTTATGAATGCTTAAAAAATGGGGGAAGTAGATAAAAAGTTAATAAAAGTGGCTAATACTAAAATACTGCTCCTTCCTTTTTTATTAGATCAAGATCCAATAGTTGAAATTTTTTCTTATACCTTTTAATCAAAACAAATTTCTCATTTAAACATCTTCCATCATCTTAAATCCATAAAAAAATCCATACATAAATGGATCAACAAATAATAAAATAATTGAGTATGAATATTTTAATATAAACATGAATAAAATATACCAATATATTCCACCAACATTATTTTGTTCAATTAAATGAAACCAAGTCACCTTAACTTTGTATATATAGGTAATTGTATACACGTCTTACAGAATTGAAGGCCAAGTGGTCGTATAGGACATAGGTGATCAAGTTCAACCTAATTCGGACGAGCTGGTGTAGGTGCAGAGTGGTAATAGCCAATAGGCCATTGTTCTGTGCGACAAGAGGTTCTCAATTAAACTAAAAGATGAATTGTATAAGGTAGTTGTTATGCCGGTAATATTTTATGGTTCAAAGTGTTGGGTCATCCAAAAGACCGGGTTTCATAAGCCGGAGGTTGTTAAGATGGATGAGTGGACACATACGATTGGACCGAATTAGAATGGGGTTTGACAGGAAAGATTTCCAATGACGAGTATTTTATAGAAGATTGTAGAGCGTAGATTGAGGTGATTCGGGCATGTGAAGAGAAGGTTATTGACGGTGTAGTTAGATCATTGGATGCCATCATAGTGGATGATGAGAGAGAGAGAGAGAGAGACCTAAACTGACATGAGACTGAGATGAGCGCATTAGCCATGATTTGTTAAACTTACGCATTTCAGATGATATGATCGAGAATAGAACTTCGCAAAGATATGCGATTAAGGCTAAGTATTTCTAATGTTGTATGGTTAGAAATTTTCTTAGGCTCGTACCTTTGTGTGTGTATATATTTTGAAAATGCGTGAGCATCGGATCGTCTACTCGATCTAGCTAATCGGACATCGAAACGTAATTAACCGATTGTTTTATTGATCAAAATGAACAATTACAATCAGTGAAACACTCAGAAACACAACACAGAGAAACACTTTGAAAACACACACTTAAGAAATCTCACACGCTCAGAAGTCTCAATTTACAAAGACCAAACCTCTATATATACCCGCTGGTCCGAGCTTCGGCCGAACCTCAGGTTCGGCCAGTCCGAACTTCAGGTTCGGACCTAGTTCGGCCAGACCTAGTTTGACATGATCTTGTACTTTGTTTGATACTTCACACGACGCACATATCAGGTATCAACAAACTCCCCCTCGTCGTGTGCAGTATCTCGTCAACATCATCAACTTTGTATCTTCAATCAAGCTCCCCCTCAAGTGTAGAATCCGTTCGTTCAATGAAATGAATCTTCAAACAAACTCCTCCTCAACTCGATCGTAGCTTGATCTTG
>JBCNJP010000009.1:72811986-72893000 GCA_039602395.1 Deinandra increscens subsp. villosa | reverse complement strand
GTATCAACAATATTTATGTGTTTTTTTATTTTATTTATCTATGTATTTATTTATTGATTTATTATTTATTTATTTTTAATTTTAAATTTTACTTTTTTATTTTTTTCTCTCCTTATAAGCTATGGAGTTGAAGATTTTTAACTGGAAACATTTTTTCTACCCTTTCAGGTAGAGGAAAGATGCGTTTACATTTCATCATCCGAGACCATGCTAATAGTTGGGTGTTACTAGTAAAATTCTACTGGGTATGATTCTTTAATTAATAATTTTTTTTTGAACAATAATTTTGATCACTGACAGGGACATTACACCACCCACCCAATCATCTCCAATCACCATCAGGAGGAAACGCACCATAGATGAGAAAAAACTCTCTAACCCGACCTGTAACCAGCGGCGGACTTAGGCATTGGCCTAGGGGGTTCGCCCAACACCCATGAATTTTTTTATGTTGATACCTGATATGTGCGTCGTGTGAAGTATCAAGCAAAGTACAAGTTCAAGCCAAATCATACATGGCCGAACCTGGTCCGAACCTAGAGTTCGGACTGACAGAACCTGAAGTTCGGACGAAGCTCGACCAGCTGTATATATATAGATGTTTGGACATTGTAATTAGGACTTCTGAGTATGTGAGATTCTGCTAAGTGTGTGTTTCTGAGAGTGTTCTTTGTGTCTGTATTCTGAGTGTTCTACTGATTGTAATTGTTCATTGTGATCAATAAAACAATCGGTTAATTATGTTTCGATGTTTGAATAGCTAGATCGAGTAGACGATCCGATGCTCACGCATTTTCAAGTGGTATCAGAGCTTTCTGGTTCACTCTACTGATCTGTGGTTGCTATTTTTGGACTTTTGGAGCGTTTTTAGTGATTCTCGAGTTTGTATTTGTGTTTTTCATTAATTCTATCGAGTGTTTGGTATCAAATCTGCTTCTAAACCATTTTCTATTGGTTTTTTCTGATCCACAGTAACGAGATTCGTCAAAATCTGTCCATTTTCGCGTGTTTTTGAAAAATGAAATCGAGGTTCGGAGTTCACTGTTCAGGTTCGGAGTAACTGCTCCGAACTTCAAGTTCGGTCGACGTTCGGTCCATCTTCGGTGAGAGTTCGGAGTTTTGGTCTAGTTCGGTAGAGGTTCGGAGGTCGATCGGTGCGAGATCAGAGCTACATAGGTTCGGTCGAAGTTCGGACAGTTGATTTTGATTCGGAGCTAGTTCGGACAGAGTTCGAACTTTGGATTTAGGTTCGGACGAGGTTCGGAGGTCAGTGATAGGTTCGGAGCAAGTTCGGTCGACAGAATCTAAAAGTTTTCAAACGATGTCGAAATTTCATGCATTTGCTGCAATGCAAAGTGCGATGCAAACCATGTTGAATTTTGATAATGAAATCGGAACAAGTCACAAAGTTCCCAAATTATTGAAGCTAGAAGATTATCAAAATTGGAAGAAACAATTTTATGCATACATCAGCACAAATGATATTGATTTATGGATTCCGATTCAAAAGTTGTATGAACGACCAACTGAAGAAGGAGATTATAAGGAACTTCAAGATTTTGATGCTGCTGAAAGAAAAAGTTATGAGCTTGAAAAGAAAGTTTATGGTTATCTTACTATGGCTTTACCTACCGAACTGTTACATCAATTCAGCACTTGTAAGAAATCAAAGCAATTGTGGGATGCTCTTTCAGCAAGATGTGAGGGTAATGATGATTACAAGAAGAGTCGGAAGAAAGTGTTGAATAAAGAATTTGATAATTTTCAAAATTATGAAAATGAGAACATTACTGCTCTCGTTTCACGGTTTTCACATCTAATTAGTGAATTAAAGATAGTTGGTATTGAGAAATCTGATGCTGATTTGAAGGAAAAGATTATGGAAGCTTTACCTAAAAAGTGGGAGAATTATGTTTTGCTGCTCACTCATGATAAGGATTATACTACAATGACGTTTCACGAGCTTTCTGGAAAACTTCATGCTCGAGAAATGGAAATGTTAAATTCAAAGAAGTCAATTGCTACTTTGCAAAATCCTGAATTGTATCATGGTGAGAATACGGCAAGCATGAATGCTAAAGCTAAACCAAGTCTGAGTTCTTCCCCAAGTACAGCTTTCTTGACTGGAATTTCTGATAATTCCGATAACAAGTCTTCACGGGGTTGTAGCTTTACAATTCCAAAATTTTCAAGTCAGAATGCTTTTTCTGCTGAATCAACAAATGATTGTGCTAAAATGATTTATGCGTTGATTTCATCATCTTTTGGTTTGATTATCAAGAATGTTGCTGATGCAAAGTTAACTAGCGATGATTTTGATGCACTTGATGATGATCAATTAATTGAATTGGATATATTTTGGCAATATGCTATGTTATATCAAAAATCGAAGAGGTTCTTCAAGAAACATGGTAGAAATATTTCAGGTGATAAATTGGGTTTTGACAAGTCAAAGGTAAAATGTTATAAATGTTCGTAGCTTGGACATTTTGCCAAAGATTGTCAACAGGTACATGCAAGCAAGCCTGATTTTACTCAATCACCCAAGCCTGGTTTTACTCAACCATCTACTAGCAACACAAGAAAGACAACAACGTTGACAACTCAACATGATGGTGTTTATGATTGGGGTCAACATTTTGGATATGATACATCAGCATTAATTGTCACACTTGAACAAGATAACTATTATTCTGATTCGAGTTCATATGATGCTGCTGAAAGTGAGAAATTTGAATCTAAGATTGAAATTCTGATGAAAGAAAAAGCATTTTTGATTGAAGAAGTCAAAAGAGTTACTGCTGACTTAAAAATGATTAGTTCGGATTTGGGAATTTCTAAGGAAAATGAGAAGGAATTGGGTGTGAAGAATGAATATCTGCTTAAGGAGATCAAATTGCTGAATGAAGTTTTAGATATTTCTAAACAAGATATGATCCCAACTAATTGAAATTGAAGTGTAGTTCAGTACGTTATGATCAATATGATCCCATATAGTGATCTTTCTTATACCAAAAATAGTGTTTGATTTTGTATTGCAATTTCATTTCTTTTCAGAAAAGTACAAAAAGATTTTTGGTGTGTTTTAGCATAAACTTTGAAAAATCAAAAAGATTTTGTGTTTGCTTTATTTTCGATCTGATCAACAAGTGATACAAAATTTAATTTTCAAATCATGTCTTGGAGTCTCGAAGAGACGTTTTGCGCCAAGATTATTTAAATGTTTGATGCAGGATGCTAAAGTGCAAGAGATCGCAACTTCAAGTCTTCTGAAGGTTGTTGATAAAAGATCAGAGAAACATCAGATGTCATCAAGTATTCAAGATTAAGCTACGATCGAGTTGAGGATGAGTTTGTTCGAAGATTCATTTCATTGAACGAATGGTTTCTACACTTGAGGGGGAGCTTGATTGAAGATACAGAGTTGATGATGTTGAAAAGATACTGCACACGACAAGGGGGAGTTTGTTGATACCTGATATGTGCGTCGTGTGAAGTATCAAGCAAAGTACAAGTTCAAGCCAAATCATACATGGCCGAACCTGGTCCGAACCTGAAGTTCGGACGAAGCTCGGCTAGCTGTATATATATAGATGTTTGGACAATGTAATTAGGACTTCTGAGTATGTGAGATTTCTGCTAAGTGTGTGTTTCTGAGAGTGTTCTCTGTGTCTGTATTCTGAGTGTTCTACTGATTGTAATTGTTCATTGTGATCAATAAAACAATCGGTTAATTACGTTTCGATGTTCGAATAGCTAGATCGAGTAGACGATCCGATGCTCACGCATTTTCATTTTCTTTTGCGGTGTGGTATTTTTCTGATGTTTTATGAATCGAACCTCAAGAAATTTGGTCACCGAACCCCAGAGAATTTTTACACCCACTCTCAACTTAAAAAAGTTGTAGTTTTAAAAAAGCTTTCAAGTCGCTAATAAGTAATAAACACAATAATATTTATAGTTTTAAGTTCTTAACCCACTTACCTAAACCCAATTACCCATACCCAAACCAATTAATTATAACCAAAGCCCAAAACTTTTAAGCCAAAAAAAACCTGAAAAGAACTGATTTGGGGGGCTGGGGCGTAAGATGACGTGCTCAGAAATTGCGATTTGTCAAATCATTACGCAGGTTGGTGGCCGATCTCGGTCAAATATTTATGATTTCTAAATGTTCAAAAGGTACAAACAGATGTTTAAAAAAATGACGTGTTTAGAAATTACGATTTGTTAAATCCTGAACCAAACTCAAAATTGAGAGTAGTAATTGACTCGTATTGATGCAAAGAAGCTTCAGGAATTAACAATAACACATGAACAAACTCAATTCTGCGGTTAAATTCCAAAAACAGTGATGAACACAAGAACAATTTGACTTTATAAACGTCAAAATCGGATGAATTTTTCCAAATTTAAGCTCGAATTCAATCAGAAATAGTGTAGAATCATACTTGGATTTGCTCTGATACCAATTGCAAACTCGATTTGTCCCGATCTAGTGATTTGTACAGCGAAAATGGATTGAAAGATTACCCGAACTCAAGAACACAAACAAGTAAATAACACTCGATTTATAGCTCAACTGAATCAGTGATTACATGATATGAACTCGTTTCTAGCCTTTAATCAATGATCTACAACAAGAACTCTCAGAAATTCAAGATAAACTCCCCCTTAGTAATTGACTCGGAGAAACACGGTTATGGTTAGTGTTTGTTCGGTTATGTTATGCAACGGACCAGAATCATATTTATAGGCAACTCAAGTTCGTTGGATCTTCATTGTCTTAAACATATAGTTCGTTGGCAGCATAACCTTGGGCAGCAATCTACATATCTCATATTTATGAGATATTATGTCCCACATTCAAGTTCCTCAACTATAGTGTAATTACACAAACTACCCTATAACATGATTTAACTATTCTAACTAAGTTAACTAACGATACTAACTGAATATATCACACGTCACACAGAAAATGCTCTAACAATATAACATGATTTAACAATTCTAACTAAGTCAACTAACAATAATAACTGAATACATCACGCGTCACACAGAAAATGCTCTAACACAATGCTACCTAATCATACAACTATTCGGAAAGCTAGAATGATAAACACACAATAGCACCTAAAGTCATGCAGTGAAGCTTAGATGATACAAGTATGTTGATTATAAAGATGGACTAAGCTCCTGTCAAGGTCATTCAATCCCACAATCCTTTGGAAAGCTAATACGATGAACACATCCTAACCACCTCGAATCACGTAATGAAAACATTGTCATGAAGTTATTCAACTTGTGAATATCTTACCACGTATACGTGAACTACAATTATACACTAGTAAACCATAGTCTCACATGGACAATGATACGAGGAATTCACAACGAGTGTAACGGCATTTCCAAGCATATACACAAGGATGCACATTTATTAACAATCCTAAATGTCTAAATCTCCATCCACCAATCCTAGTCAAATGCCATGAACATACATACTTGCATATAGATGTTCATGAATCAACATCTTAACATACGGTTTTCCAACATGATATGGCCAAGATACCCACGGGATTAAACATAAAATCGAGTCAAACAAACAGGCATAACCATTGAAGAACATTCATAATATTGTTAAAGTTCACAACATAATCATCACCAAAAATCATGTATATCATCAAAATCTAGCTAGGATTCATCTTGTATAAGTGAATCAAGAGTTTAGCTCATACTAGCTACAAAATACTCAAAAAACAACTTACAAAATCGAAACGAAACATGACTAACAAGTGTGAATCAAACCAAAAATTGAAGTAGAGCTGAGTGGAGAATCACTTGAATCTTCCTCTCGAAGTTGATGATCTTCAATCTTTATGAAGTTAAGACAAGAGTAGACTTAAAATTTTAGAGTTGAAAATTACGGTTCTCCTAAAAATCTGCAATGCACCTCTTCTAGTTTCTGTTTGTTTTTCTCCATTATGTTCTGCGACCTAATTCCTTTTTCTTCTTCGAAAGTTCTTTTTTTTTTTTTTTTTTTTGTGTGTGTTTTTTTCACTTGCAGAACCCTTTTTGACATTTTGTTTTGAATCTCATTTCAGCCCAAGTAGCTTGCTGATTTCGCAGCCCACATGCCATTTTAACCCATTTTGATAATTCATGATGCCAGCCCACGAGCTTCTCATCTATGTGGAAGTTCAAATGCGATTCTTCCATTTGTTTGGTTCTCACGTGAAATTTCACGAAAACACTAACATTCTCCATGATTTAATTCTTTGGTTTCCATGTGAATAGATTATGTCACCAATCAACCCATCAAAAATTGTCTTCATTTTTTAGTGTAAGAATATGAAATAACTTAATAACTGGATTATTTGATTAATATTATTGATAGTCTGGTTACATTATACAAGGAACCCTAGAAACCTAGTTGGGGTCGTGAGCTCATACTAATAAACCCTAATAACATATTCTAATACTCCCCCGCAGTTTGAGCGGAAAGATAATGGAAGCTCAGACTGGAAAAAAAACCAAACATATATATAACGATAATAAAAAATAATAAACTAGCTTCGAACTCGGTCCACGACTCGGAATTCCAATCTTCTGCAAGCGGCTCAGAAAAGTTACATCCCTGAAAATATTGTTAATTACTCGGCTTTAATTCCTTTCACGACTTCATCCGGTTTATGGTCTTGGTTTTTGGTCTGAGCTTAATAACTTAATAACTGGATTATTTGATTAATATTATTGATAGTTAGGTTACGTTATATAGAGTTTACAAGGAACCCTAGAAACCTAGTTGGGCCCGTGAGCTCATACTAATAAACCCTAATAACATATTCTAATAAGCTCTGATACCATGTAAGAATATGAAATAACTTAATAACTGGATTATTTGATTAATATTATTGATAGTTAGGTTACATTATATAGAGTTTACAAGGAACCCTAGAAACCTAGTTGGGCCCGTGAGCTCATACTAATAAACCCTAATAACATATTCTAATATTTAGAACCGTAGCACACAACTCCAATTTGGAGTTTGCATTTTCTTCATTTTTATATTCCAAAATACTTAGAGATCTCCAACAGGGTTACACGCAATGAACGATTCAAGGCTTCGAGCCATTGATCTATCATCTTGTAAACACATGTGGAACTTAACGGCATCAAATTAGTTCGTTTTTACTCTTGGTCTCTTGAAAAACCTAAATTATAAATGTGAACTAAATAAGAACCAATCTCTAAAAATATACCATTAAAACTCGTTTAAATAAAGGACAATGTGTATAATTTATATATATATTTTACTAGCCACTTACCCGGGTAAATACCCGGGTCTAGAACGTAAATATATATATATATATATATATATATATATAGATATATAGATATATATACTATCCAAAAATTCTTATCGGTAAAACAATATTCAATAATAAAAAAAAATCAATAACAATTACAAATTCGAGAAGATAGATTTATACACTATATTTCTTGTTACATTGGTTGGACGACCGTCTTCATCCAAAATCAAGATCTTCAGACCCTTCTTGCTCTTCACCCTTGATAACGCAACGTATAATTGACCTTGAGAGAAGACGGGATCTTTCAAGTATAATCCAACTCTCGAAAGAGACTGACATTGGCTTTTGCGTATAGTCATAGCAAAACAAACCGAGATCGAAAACTGTCTTCTCTTAAACCGAAAAACAACTCTTTAATCTGTTGGAACCAATGAAAGTCTAGGAATGAAAGTCCTGAATCTGATATTGCTTCCGGAGATAACCACCGCTTCAATAACATGCTTCCTTAGAGATACGATCTGAAGACGTGTTCCATTACATAAGCCATTCCTCTGATCAATGTTTCTAAGCAACATAACATGAACACCAACTTTAAGCACAAGACGATGATTTGGAATGCCAGATATATGTAAACAATTCAAGACGTCTGGTGAATATAAGTTATGTATCAACTTTATCTCTATGTAACAACTAAAAAAAGGAACCATCCAATTGAAAAAACAACGTTTGAAAAGCCTATGACTACATATGATTTAAAACTATCGACTACATCAAATAAGTCATTATGAGAAACGAAAATATGCTATGATACTACCTGTATTAAAAAGTCTATGTGCATCAGAAACTCAACCAGGGAACTCCCTTTCAGACAAAGAACTAAAAAGAGGCCACTTAAAAGAAATTCACATTCACTTTCAACCAACAACCAAGTGTCTTAGCAGGAGCTGACTTTGTTACCAAATTTGTTTAACACACATGAACAAAAAAATAATTATTTAAAGCAGGAGATATTAATTCATTAGGAAATTATATGCCAAATATGTATTTTCTTCTTCACACTAACGATATATGATTAACAAGTTTTTCATGTCAATTAGTGAAACACAAACATGCTTATGTTAATGAACAATTAGTGAAACTATCACGCTCACATAAGAATCATAGATTGATTTACATCTCATTTTCTATTGTTTTCGCTAAAAAAACATTATAAGCTAAATGGAGAAAATACTTCTTGGTGATCTAGTGAAAATAAAAAGTTAATTGAGTTTAAGTCTAAGATGATTATGCAAGTGAGATTATCCTTAACAATAAATGTATAAGTTAAAGATGTTATTTACTTGTACGGGTATTAATATCGACCAATTGCTTATAATATAATTTATTAAAATTCAATTTCTTTTAGTTGGCAACTCTTGAAAATTTTAAGATAAAATCCTCACAACCTCAACACTTAAAATTTGAACACATAACTATACGTTAAGAAAACACCAACCAAAAATTACAACACGAAGATTAAAATTCAATACCTATAAATATCAATTCAATATTAACACAAGAGGATATCTGTTCCACGTGACCTTAATTAAAGTTGACCTCTTTGGGGTCGATCAGACTATTATTTTAATTACTTTCTTTTTGAACGTCAAATGATTAAATTACTAAGATGATAGATTGCAAATAACACACCTTTTTTTTTCGCACTATTTTCAAATTATATTTATCTTTGTTTAAGACACATGAACAAAAAAATAATTATTTAAAGCAGGAGATAATAATTCATTATGAAATTATATGCCAAATATGTATTTTCTTTTATACACTAACGATATGATTAACACGTTTTAAATGTCAATTAGTGAAACACAAACAGGCATATGTTAATGAACAATTAGTGAAACACAAACACGATCAAAAAATCTTTAATATATATAACACATACACAATTATATTTCTATTTGGATGTACTGGTCTAATCTTAAAGTGTATTACGGAAATGCTTATGACAGTTTAACATAAGTAAAATAGTCATTACAATAGGCTTAATGTAAAACATACATCTACAAAGATGACTTTAGATCAAAATATTGAAATGAGACTTGAATGAAAACCGAAGATGAGTGATTGCGAGAGTAAAACGATTTAGGAGACTAAAGTTGTAGAATGTATAAATTGGATTTTAGATAGCTAAAATATGGAAAGACTATAATTACTTATATAATCAATCTACAAATTAATGATAATTTCGGAATATAAGGAAAGTTTTGAAAATGAGGATATAATTTTGGAATTTTGAAATTTTGAAATTTTCAAATTTAATTTCTAATTTTAAGATTGGGCCAATATATGTATATATATATATATATATATATATATATATATATATTAAAAGAAAATTAAAATATTGAAAGACTATAATTACTTATGTAGTCGATCTACAAATTAATGATAATTCAGAAAAATAAGAAAATAATCGAAAGTGAGGATATAAATTCGGAAATTTAAATTTTTGAAATTGTCAAAGTTAATTTGTAATTTTAAAGATGACACCAATAATCAATAATTTCAAATTTTAAAAATTAAAATTAAAAACAGGTTAAATTTACTTAAATTACAAATTTATAAATAAATAAGGAAGGCATGTTCCGAAATTAAGGAGACAAATTATCTAATGAAAACCTCATTAAATATAATATCAAATTGGAAATTTTAGGACTCACCATAAAAGTTGGTGAATTGAGAAATCTATGTGGTAAAAACTCAAGAATTTGACACCTAAGATTTGGTTAGTGTGAGAGAATGCCACATCATCACTTGATAATATGGACAACCTATTAAGGTGCCAAATCAACTTGATAGGTTTTATTTAATAGATAGGTAGATGACACATCAATATGCAATGTCAATCCTAAATAGAAGCTCAACTACCGGTGATTTTTTACATTTCCAGTAAGTAAATGTTCATTACGTTTAAATGTCATCGCATAGTAATTTAAATAAATAAACCATTTGGACTAATTATATTTTTAGGAAAATAATCTAACATTAAATATATTTATTGACAAATAAAAACTCAGGTTTAATTATGAACATTATGAACATTTCTAAATTACATGGCATAAATTGTAAATATTGTATCTTTAGCATAATTACAAAAACTACCCTAAACTTATGTTATCTATAAAAGTGGCCATAACTTTGCATATGTGCTCATGACTTTGGTACAATACACACATATACATGTTTAAGGAAAAGTCTAATGAGTTTCATATTTAGAGGCTGCTTGTTTTTGCAGACAAAAACTGTATGCATTCTGATTCCATCTGATTCATGTATGTAGTTGAAGATGTGGTCTGAAGGTATGCAATCTGAAAATATAAGACTGTTTGTTTTATAAACTCAATATTATCTGTAAAAACTGAAAAATATGTAACTGTCAAACTTATCTAACTAGAAGTACAATAAAAACCAAGAATCAGTAACATAAAAACAAATTAAAATAATGGTCGAACGGTTAACTTTTTCGTAAGAATCTTCAAAAGCAGAAAAGAGCCAGAGGGTTTTTGAAGATAATGGTAAAACAAGGATTTTTCATGAAGAAATTTCTCCGAAAAAATGGGAGGAAGGGTGAGAAATCAGACGGTCAAACTGCGAAGCTTTGACTTTTAGAATCACAAACGAGAACTCAAATAACAAAACTGAAAGAGGGTTTTTGTTGAGCAAGTGTTCCAGAGATGGTCTATGGGGTATTTATAGTTGAGGGTCATTCTAGGGTTCGAATTTGAGTCAATAAGGATAAGTCAAGTTTGAATACTTTAGGAATAAATGAATTAGGATTAATTAATTCGAATTAGGATGTGATAGAAGAGTTTTAGAACCTTCCAAGCTCATTAGGGGTGAGATAGAGTCAAAAACCGTGTTTAAACCGAGCTAAAATTGAAGGAAAAAAAAAACGAGTTTGGATAGCCCTAAACACCAAAAATCAGGAAAAACCAAGATTAAGTCCTTAGACCCGTTCGCGGGTCGCGAAGCTCATATGGGCGCCGGGGGGGGGGGGGGTGTGGCCAACATAAACTTCTATTTGTTTTCTTTTTAAAATAATTATCCTTTTTAATCAATTAAATGTTTAAATGTGTGAGAAATAATGATTGTGAATAACATAATTAAGTTTTTGAAATCAAAATAAATGAATACCCGAATTTCTCGGTAAATATTAAAGCGAGTACCAAAAATGCCCGAAAAACTTTAAATGGGCCGGATTTTGATGAAACTGTAAATTTACAAATGTTATATTAGGTTTAGCTTTTTTATGGGTGAAATAGTCGTACAAATAACATGATATGCATCAAATAGTTGTATGTTAATATTTAATACTATTAAATTATATACAAAATTTATAAGAGTGAAATGAGTGAGCCAATGAGCGAGCTAACAAGAGAGCCACGAGCTGAGCGGAACTTGCTCTGGCTCGGCTCCGCTCATTTACGAACGGGCTAATTTCAAGTGAACTCTTTTTAAGCGAGCTTCTTTCGAACGAGGCGCGAGCTTTTTGAACATGTATTAACTAGATCTCATAATCAATCCAAAAGATTTGTTGCGCATTAAGTTTATTCAATAATGGAGGGATAATGTAAAATTAAAATTATGGATTAGGTAAATATAGACTTTATAAGGTTTGAAGAGGGAACATATGCAATTACTCCTAAATAACGTATTTTAATCTTTTTAAAAACCACTTTAAGCTTTTTATGATATATACACTCAGAGTCTCTAATCTATGAAGTAGTTTAGCATAATTAATTAACATAAGTTAGGCTAAAGGATGAAAGCTACAATAAATTATTTATGTAAATGATGATATTGACGTTTTTTAAACATAACGGGATGATACATGAAATTGTCAATAAGGGGAAAGATCTATAGAAAACCAATAATTATCCAGAAAACCAAAAAACCAACCTTTTTTTCTCTATAACTTCTTCATATATTAATATTTTTTAAAAATAATTTCACCAAAAATTCTATAATTTTATTAGCTTTATTTATGGGAAAAAAAATTTAAAAAATAAAAAGTTTAGTGATTTTTTATTATTGCATCATGCAATAGTACCAATAGTATTGCATAATGCATTATAATTAAAACTAATTAAAAACAAGAGACTTAACTTAAATATGAATGTGGTTTATGCGAATAATGTAAAAAACAAAGAATTGACATTCATAAACCAATTTTATATTATTGTTGCATAGTGCAATATTAATTTCAAGCTAAAATTCGAATTTTATTTTATTTTTAAAAAAAACTCGAAAACGTTTTTAAAGTTTTTTCTTTTTCCAATATTCTTAAAATCATGAAAGAAACATATAAAAAAAGTTTAAAAAAAAATAATTTTTTTCCTTGGTTTTTTGGTTTTTTATAAAATATTGGTTTTCTATAGAACCCAACCCTTGTGAATAAATGTAAATGATGATTTAAATAATTTAGTCTATAATAAACTCTTTTAGGGCTTGTTTGTAGACACCCTTCTCGGTCAGCAAATTGACCGAGTGAGAACTTTTTTTTACTATATCGAGTCAGAACAAAAATGGATAGCGGACAGATGAAGTGGACCGAGTCAGACGAGTTTTGGTGTAAATCAAACACACTGACCACTGACCGAGTTAGTAGTAGTCAGGTTTGACCGGACCGGATCAGACGTTATCAAACAACCCCTTAATCTAGTGAGTCTAATCAAACTCATTATGTGAAGCTTCAACTTGATTTTTTTTTAATTGAACAACCTAAAAATAGACTCGAACTTGACCTCATGTATAAGCTTGGCTCGATTCAAACTTTTAGCCAATGTTTTAAAACCCGGGTCGAACCGGCCGGTTCAACCGGTTCGACCGGGGACCGGCCACCTTTCCGGTTCTTTAATGTCCGGTTTTTTGGGTTGAACCGACCCGCTTCGAACCGGCCGGTTTTCCGGTTTTTTCCGGTTCAATCGGTTTTCTGATTTTTTTATTTTATTTTTTTTAACTTTTTTTTTATTTTTTATTATTTTTTAAATTTTAAAACTTATATTTTCTTATGAAATACATATTTGATATTATTTTTGAGTGGATTATAATTGTATTTTAACTACTTTTGTTGGGGTGTACAAGTTTATTAGCATTTTTATAAAAAAATATATATAAATCCCCTAACCGGTTCAACCAGCCGGTCTAACCGGTCCGACCGGTCGAACCAGTCCCGGAAGGTTTTCCGGTTCAACTAAAAAACCGGTTTTTAAAACATTGCTTTTAGCAAGGCACCCTCAAATACTTTACTCAAAATAATCAATCTCATACACTTGCACGTAATAAATAAAATCTACCCTATTATTTCTAAACAAAGAAAAAAAAGTTAAAAGAACAAAAATACAAAAAACTTGAATTCATTCATTCATGTGGGGACTAGCATTTGTTCACCTTCACCACTACACTTGAATGCAACAATAGCAACTGCAAGCATTACAACTACAAAAATCATCAATCTTCCAACACAACTCCGACCGCCGCCGCCGCCGCCGCATCTCTTCACCACCACCACCGTCACACCCTTCTCCGGCGAATCCGTACAATACTGACTACAGTTTTCACCATAACTTTCAAACCCCTTACAAGAATACTCCGTACTAATCTCACTTCTCTCATCCATATCAAAACAATCACCGTCAGAATCCAGATCAATTTCCTCAAAAAGCCTTCTCCCCTTGAGCCTACCGTTATCAAAATCCGCCTCCCGTTGCTCGATTATCTCAATTACAGCTCGATCTTGGTGCCCTGAATTTGGGGGATTTTCGCTCTGTAAAAACGACATGAGTTCTTTGGGGCAGTTGTCGTACAATTGGAAAAACAGACGATTCTCGGTGGTGTTCCGACGATTGGATCTGGGAATTGATTGTTTGAAGGAATCCCATTCCAATTCGAGGGTTTTGAACTGTTTTTGAAGTGGGTCTTCTTCGTCGTTGTAGATTGAATCGAGTACTCTTTTCATGGCGGTGGGGTCGAAGTGATTTGATTTTTTCAAGAATGAGAATGATGATGATGATGAGGATGAGGTTAGTTTTGTAAAGCCGGTTTCATGGAGGTTTTTGCGGGATCTGAACAACCCACGATTTCAATTTGAATTTTGGAATGATATTTGATCCAACAACGGTTCGTAGCAGTTTTGAAGGACAATAGGGGTTTGCCCCAATTTTAGGACTTGAAATTCATTTATTAGGAATAAACCTTTTTATAAAATAAATATTACTCAATTTATAATTTTAAATATTTTTCTTAAATCTATAGATTAGGATTAGATTTGGATTAGATTTGGTTAAACCTAAATAAGAAATAAACACTATTACAAGTTACAAGGTGTGTTAGTGTGGGGTGCACACTTGTATAAGTACAAGATTATATATATTTTTTAGACTTAGAACGTACACTTCAAGGGTTTGAAGGCATCAGCCCCTAGTGGGTCTGAGGGGCAAAGAGTGTTCCGGTTCGAACAATCAAGTTGGCTAGTTAGTGCGAAGATATTTGACGAGTTAGCTGTAGACTACATGTTTTATCAAAATCATTTGATTGATAAAAGTTACATGGAAAAGATATTTGGAAGTTACATAAGATTGGTAGCAACTTAGCCTTCGACAACAACTTGGTCCTTGGCAGCAAAGTTAGCCGTCATTAGTAACTTTGTTCATCTATAGTAAATCTTTTCTTTGAAATCAACTAATTTATCGGTAGCAACTTTGTATTGCTAGTTAACTTGTAATTTAATGTAACCTCTACATTGTTGGAGTACTACTAGTTGTTCACGGATTAACTGCCAATTAACATCCATTTGCAAATACTTAGACTGCCCGTAGTGGGGCGTTACTGGGCGAATCCGGGCTCTATAACGCCCCTTATAACGTCCACCCCCACTACGGTGGGGCGTTATGGGGCGTTATAGAGAGAAAATGGGCGAGGGGCGTGAGGGGTTTAACGCCGAGAAGGGGGAATGTTTGGTGGGGATATAGCCGTTGAACGGCTATATCAACGGATATATATATATATATATATATATTTTTTTCAAATTTTTTTAAATCTTACACAATATATATCACACATAATTTATAAAACTCACACACTCATTCCTCTCATACTCTCTCATACTCTCTCAATTCTCTTCTTTTTTTAAAAAAAATGGGATCTCCCTCTTCCTCCACTCGACTCGGTCTCTTCGACGATGAAGAAGACGAGGTTGTTTCCGCCGCAATTCAACTTTTTGACGTGCCGGTTCCACGCCCAGTTATTAAGCGGAGACACCTTGAACGTGATCGTAACGCGGCCAATGATAATCTGATGAGAGACTATTTTGGGCCCAACCCACTCTACGACGAGGAGACGTTCAAGAGACGGTTTCGAATAACCAAACGGTTATTTTTGCGTATAGCTAAGGATTTGGAAGAACATTCTCCTTATTTTAGGCAACGGTTCGACGCCACTGGAAAGTTTGGGTTCACTTCTATTCAAAAGTGTACGTCGGCGATAAAAATTCTTGCGTTCGGCAACACTACGGATATCAACGATGAGTATTTGAAGATGGCCGAGAAGACGACGAGAGACACGGTGGAGGAATTTTGCAAAGGGCTTGCCGACTTGTACACGACGCGGTATTTGAGAAAACCAACCTGGAACGACATGCAAAAGCTATACGATGATCACCACGAAGAAGTTCATGGTTTACCGGGCATGATTGGAAGTATAGATTGCATGCATTGGACTTTGGATAATTGTCCAACCGAATGGCGAGGACATCACACGAGGGGTGACCAGAAAGGTCCATCCGTTATTCTGCAGGCCGTATGCTCAAACGATCGTTGGATTTGGTACGCCAAATCTGGTGTCGCGGGGTCTCTTAATGACATCAACGTCTTGGAAGGTTCTTCCGTGATTGAGGATTACGTATCTGATAAGATGGTGAAGATCGGGTTTTACGCGAATGGAACCTACTACCAACATGGATATGTCTTGGGTGACGGGATATATCCGGAGTACTCGATGATTGTGAAGACATTCAAACACCCAATTGATGAGAAGCGGCTATATTTCAAGAGGGTTCAAGAGGCGGCTAGGAAGGACGTCGAGTGTTGTTTTGGAAATCTTAAAAAAATGGCACTTTCTTAAAAATCCTTGTCGATTGTGGACGAAGGATAAGATGGAGGATTGTATGCGCGCAATTATCCTCATGCATAACATGAACAAAGAGGATAAGGGTCATGCGATATGTGCCGACTTTCGCCCCGAACATATCCAAGTGATGCCACCTGCGACGAATGAGAAGCGACTTCAAAACTACGCGATGTTGCGTTCTAGAGAGATACACAACTCTCTAAAAGTGGATTTGGTTGAACACACTTGGACCTTTAGGCCAATTGATTACGTGCCCGAACCGGTTGTGCAACAAGAAGAAGAGAATGACGGTGAAGAAAACGAAGAAGACTACGACGATGTCCAATCCGATGATTAGTTTTTTTTTTATTTTATCGTCTTTTGTTTTGGTTGTATCGTGTTTTTATTTTTATTTGTAACCTTTTTTTAATGAGAGTAGTTTGTTTTAAAAAAAAAAAGAAAAAAAAAATAATAATTAAGTAATGATGGTGGGGCTTTATGGGGGCTTTATCCACTACACCATAAAGCCCCTTGCCCAGTCAGCTGCCACGTGTCAGTTAATGCCCCATTTGGGGCTTTATGGGGCCTTAACCACTTCACATAGCCTTATAACCCGTAACCTACGCAAGTTTGGCATTTAAAGATAAAATTATACGAATTCACGACTTAGAAAAATGTCTAAATTTATTGCATGTTGAACTGGCCATATCAATAAAAACATATTTGCCAATGTGGGAGTAGCCCACTTGATAGAGGTTTTTTTTCTTTGGTGGAGGTCCTGGATTCAAACCTAGACAGTGGCGTATCTTGGTGTAAATATTAATTTGATGTTAAAAGAAAAAGTAAAAAACATATCTAAGAACTGAATAAATAAGTAAATTTGTGTATGTTTATAAAAGTAAAAGTTTAAAACTATAATAAATGAGAATATAAACTACCATCTTCTTTACCGGCCCTTTAAAGAAGTACATTTACATGTTACACTATAAAAATACAAATAAATAAAAATAACAAGATTGTTGATTTGCACTTCCCTTTTTGAAAGATCTCCTCCAATTACTGATATGGCTATCGAAATGTCTTAAGGAGTGTAAATTATATAATTAAGTGTTATGAACATCAAGAGTTCAACAAAACAAAGATAGCCAAAAGTAAAAAAAAATAAAAAATTATAGTACATTCAAACAAAAATGAAACACAAAACCTTTAGAAGTTAGAAATTTGCTAAAACAAACAGTAACTAATACAGTTGTAGATATATATACACAAATAAAGAATTGTTCATATATGCTTTTATAAATACTTTTTCAAACTGTTTTAATTTCTATCTTAAAATCAACACATTTTAACCAAATAGCAAGTTTTTCTTAACAAACATCATTTGGCTCATGCATAAAGTTGCAGCTTTTGTAAAAGAGAATATTGTTCAACTCACCCTTTTTGAGAAGTAGAAATGATTACATGATAAAGTTTTTTTTTTTTTTGAAAGGCGATTACATGATAAAGTTAAATTAATCAACTAGAAAGAAAATGCAATGCAGAAGATCGTGGTTAATAGCTAAATAATCTATCAAGATTACTTACAAGAATAACCAGGTGGAAATAAGTTATCATTCACTCATACACTTACTTAGTTATTTATGGTGATTATGCTTGAAGTAAACAAGTTGATTGCAAGAATATAAGAACACGAGTATGAAAATTCGGCACTATAGGTTGTAGCCTAGTGGTAAGGGGCAAAGCTCCTTTGGGGAAAGACCAAGGTTCAAACCTTGGCATGGTGAAAATGTGGAGAAAAAAATTAGCCGTTCAAAAAAAAAAATTACATTAACTCAACAACACTTTAAAAAATTAATGTAACCTATGCTTGGTGTTCAGTTAGACATTTTGTTGAGTACATCTTTTTTTATTTATTTATAGTGTTAAGGAAAATCAATGAGAGCCTTTGATTTCTATAAGATCATCTAAGAGCGTTAAATACAACAATATGTATGACTTGATATATCTCAAATAGCATTTTTCATTGGACGAGAATGCTTCTTAGACAGTTTGACTTGATATTCTGAGGAGAAATCTTGCTTTTAGAGGGTGTTTGTTTTTTTTAAAAATATCTTCAGGAAGATTATGTCTGCGGGCGTGCAGACATAGCCCGCAGACATAATCCCTGTAGACTGTTTTTTTTTTTTGGTGAAGATCTTAAATATGCTTAAATCTTCTTAAAAAATCTTATAAACTCTTTGTAAAGTGTTCCGGCTGAAGTTGAAGTTCGAGCGGAAGTCTCAAGTTCAAGCGAAACCGGCAGTTCAACCGGAAGAAGCAATTTTGTCATATAGCGAATATTCCGGGTGAACTCGATTATCCACCAGATAATGAGTTCAACCGGACTTTTCCTGAAAAGTCTTTTCAGTCATCCAATCCTGCAAAAGCTTCTTGGTTGCTTCTAAATCTATCAAAGCCCCTCTCCCAAAGTAGAATATTGTTGTTAACACACAAGGTATCTCATATGTTGAAGTTTATTCTTTTGGTAGTTATATTTGACTTTTTGTTTAACGGTTTAGATTAAATCGTTTGAGATCAATGGTTGTCATTGATCTCATGAGCACTATATATAGCGTAGTTAGCTTTCAGTTTTACAAACAGTTCTCGATCAACTTGTAATAGTGTAAACTTGAGTTAATGCAAATAGTGTCGAGTATTTTCTACTTCGTTGTTACTATTCTTATGCAATCAAACATTTACATTATACAAGAGAACTAAAATATGTTTAAGTAAAGTGGAATATAACTTAATTCTGCAGGGTTATATATACAAGTAGAGGGTTTCTTGTTTAGTTAAATACTAATTAACACTGATCCTACACTCTTTCTTAAAACATCTTCACAACAACCCTAAAAAAACACGCTCAAGGCGCCCCTTCTCCTCTTCGTCCGATCACTTCTCAGCGCTTCCTTCTTCCATCGGCGACATCTACAGCCTTCCACCGGATACATTCCACTGGCCGTTGCCGTCTCGTGTCTCTCTAAATGCCACCTTCCCCCTCCTTCCAAGCGGCGCCCTAAGGTACTATTCTCTCGATTTCTCTTCATCTCTTAATCAGAAACGGATTCGCAAAAAACTATATTCATCAAATTTTTGTCAAACTATAATCAAACCATCTCTTCATCTCTGGCGCCCTAAGGTACTGTTCTACAATTTTTAGAATTCATTTTCTAAAAATTGAAATCAGATAATTAATATTTTGCCTTTTTAATTTGCACTATGAAATATGAGTCTGTGTATTTACACATTCCT
This sequence comes from Deinandra increscens subsp. villosa, assembly GCA_039602395.1. NCBI lineage: Eukaryota > Viridiplantae > Streptophyta > Magnoliopsida > Asterales > Asteraceae > Deinandra > Deinandra increscens. The sequence continues at coordinate 72,873,234 of JBCNJP010000009.1, read as the reverse complement.
AAAGGAATAGATGTAGTATATTCTAGACCATGTTTGCTATTTGTGCTAAATTGATGATGATCCGGAACTTAAAGCATTACACTTTTTATCTTTGATGTTATGTGTGTGACAAGTACATATTCATAAAAATGTGGGAAATCAAATTCTTAGCCTTTCATTATTTCATTCATGCTTTTTTGGTGGGCATAAGTCCATTTATATATTAATATAATTATTTAAAAACCATGGTAACTTGGATGTTGAATGATTTTTATCTATTAAGATAAGTTTGACAGTTATATATTTTTAGTTTTTGCAGACAGTATCAAATTTATAAAACAAACGGTATTATATTTTTAGATTGCAGACCTTCAGACCATATCTTCAGTTGCAGACATGAAATCAGATGATATCAAACTACAGACATTTTTTGTCTGAAAAAACAAACAGCCTCTTAGTGACTCAGATCAGCGACTATTGACTTTTGTGTCAGTCCGTGACAAAGACAGTACAGTTGTCTTTCCGTCTGAACTCTTCTTCATGTTGGAACTCGAGTTCATCCGGAAATATCTTTGTTTTTGGGCCAACTGATCTGTTCCGGATCATTTGTCGCTTCTGCTTGAACGTTCATCTTTATTCACCCGGAACGCTTGTTCTTTCAGCAGTTTAGACTCCCGGTTGATCTTTAGGCGGATCATGAGTACTTAAGCAATTCAGTTGGAATTCCTAAGTGGTCATTTCCTTACAATCTCCCCCTAAGATGATGTTGCCAAAACATCTCTTCTCTTTCGATGAATATTTACAGACAAAATTTGTACAAAATATTAAAAAAACCATCACTCTAGCTTGGTCTTCATGCTAGCAGCACTTTTCAAGTATTCACCATTAACATCATCTCGATCAGGATTGAGCAAACATAATACTTTCCAGTCTTCTTCATTTTCCCATTCACTTTGAATACTGATCGACTTCGGTTTGAGGTTCAGATGAAAGCAGTGAGTCAATCAGATTTTAAGGTTTGGGACGAAGAAAACGCGTACCTTCAAAAGCACCAGGAGGCCTTGGAATGCCCGGTGTAGGTCCTGAAAAACTCCTGAACACGATATTTTAATCACAAACGAGTGCGGAATCCTCGTTTATGATTGATTCAAGATAGAGAAGAGAAGAAACACGAAGAATACGATGATTAAACGTTAAAAACTTGATCCTTTGCACACAAGAAAACTTGTCGGGTACAAAACACAAATCGTAAACTCCTTGGCTCTCCCCTCAGAATCGTAAACTCAAGTCCCTTCAATGAGGAGGTCAAGTGGTCTATATATAGACCACCATTGGGTTTACTATTGGGCCCCTTTTGGATCATAAACCCAATAGTAAACCCAAGCCCAATCATAAACTAGCCTAAATACAATAACCAACTAGTCTACTAAACTAATGAAACCCTCTAAGCCCAGCCCAACAAATTTAATATTACAAGCCTCATAATCTAGCCTCTACAATCTTCCCCTAGGCTTGAGATATTAAATGTCTTTGATCTTTGAAAATCTTCTTCTTGACTGGCTTGCATAGATGTTGATGAAGATTATTTCCGCAGAAATCTTCAATGGGTTTCATGACGGGCACTTGGGTCTTCCTCTTGATCAGCATCAGCTTGAACTTCTTGAAATGAACAAGCAATGAAATGGAGGACTCTCATTGACTTGCTTCTTGAAAGAACTGGTTCTTGCTGAATCTTCGGTAACTGTCTTGAATCTCCAAAACAATTAGAGGCTAAATTTTGAAAAACCTCTAACCGTGAAGTATTTGATTGTTGATCTTGGATCTTCATGATCTCTGACTGCTCTCTGCATCACTTTCTTCAACGAGACTTGAAGTCTTCTGCTTCCCCTAAGCTTGTGAACATCTTCTTTGATAGACTTCTAGAAGCTTGTAAAGAAACCAACAACTTCCCCTGAACACTTGCTTATTCAGATGGTAGTCTTGTCCGGCTGGTTCTTTAGCTTTGAGCAGCAGCAGCAGCATCTTTCTATCATCAACCTGTCTGACACACATTTCAAAAAATATACACTACCAGACATGTGATGACTGGTCTTTGGGTTAGGAGGTAATTATCATCTGTTCAGTTGATTCAAATTAACATAATTTTAACCAAAAACCCTAATATAGATTACGGGTTTTCTATAAAACTACCCCTGAACCCAAAGACCTCTAAAGACTTCCCCTTAGCTGATAACTTCCCCTCAGCTAAGGACTTCCCCTGAGATAATACATATTATCTTCGAGTTCCCTTCGGATACTATGTATTATGGAAGTCTTTTCGGATAATACTTATTATCCTCCCTCCTTCCCTTAAAAATTTGTCAAGATCTGACGGAGGAAGTCTTTTCCATTAGATATAATAAGTATCATCCTCGAGTTCCCTTCGGATAATACTTATTATCCCATACTCCTTCCCCTAAAAATTTGGCAAGATCTGTCGGGGGCATATTGTCATGCATTAAAACCCATGAAAAACATATTTTGACTTCTCAAATCAACCTGTCCAAGACGAAAACACACCAAAAAGAAATTAACGACTCACACACGAAAGATATAAACTAAACGGATACTTACCAAACCAAACATGAGAAAGTTTACAAGGGATCAAACCGTATGAATCTGACTGAGGAACCCTTTTCAGCTTCAGTTACCTGACTAGTCCAGGTGATTGCCGGTATGTTTGTCCGCTTTAAACTCAAACCCGTTTAATCCCAACCGAATGCGCCATGCTTAATATAGTACAATATTACCGTCATGTTTAATTATCCCCACACCCAAGCGTACACAACAAAACCTACCCAACCTCAGAGTTTATTGAGGATTCACAAACCCCCAACTTGAGGAACCATGCACCACGGCTATGACTACCACTTATTTTCATTAACCATCAGTTGGTGATCAGGTCGGCCGCTAAGCGCGCAAAGAAGACCAACTGAGTGATTATTTTTCATTTTCTTTTCTTTTTCATTCATTTTTTTTATATCTTTTTCATTTCTTTTTCTTTTCTTTTTCTTTTCTTTTTATTCTGTGGTGTAGTCACGACAGCAGAGACATGGCGTGTGAGAGAGTGAATACTAGGTAATTACCACTCTCAACCCATTTTTTCCGGGACTCAATCTTTTAAACCATGCAACCTGGGATGGGAAACTAAACATGTATATCTTTTAAGTTTACTGCACTTTCATTGGTGGTCATACGATTAGGTCGAGCCTACCGAGCATATCACCGTGGAGCTTGCCTTTCACTTCCGCCTTACGCGTGTCAGCCATCTCCAACCCAGACATTCATTTTACTTCCCCTAAACTTCTCAAAAACAAGACACAAACAATTAAAAATTGAAAAGCACACTATTTTTGAGGGGTCAACATTTTCATCTTTTCCATTTCTTCCCCTTGCTTTTTGATTTTTAATGTCCCAATTTTGTGAACATCATTTTTTCAGTTTTTTTTTTAAATGAAAAATGAAACACACAAACACACTTAAAAGAACAAAACACAAAATTTTGAAGATATCTGGCCAAGCTAACTTTCAAAGTATTAATTTGAAAAATTTAGTAAATTGGGTTTCATGACATGCACACTTCATTGCATTTAAAGTCAAACACATAATCAATCACCAAGTGAAAATATTAGGAAATTTGGTTTGACTCAAAACACCCTTTGCCGCTTCATTCACACAACAACCAAGTTAAGAACAATACATTTCGTGCTGAATTTTACCTTTTACCTCTCAATGAGACATACCTTCCATTTATAGATTACTTGACATGACATGAAGATACGTCTCCTAAACTGTGCCTGGAACAATCACTTATCAACAAACAAATTAGTAATAAAAACGTTAGTGATAATCATCCATGATCGTTCCTGCACAGAGTGAGAGATTAGTTAGCCATTGGTACCCAGGCCATTGTTTTTCTGGGTACACCTGAGGAATCAATAAAGGCTACTTCTTGTAAGAACATCCCCTTTGAGAAATCAGGAAGTTGTGATGGAGCTGCCTTGATTTTTGGTTTCCAAGTTCTAGGTGATTTAACATTTGTTTTAGTCACTTTTGGAGTTGTGACTTTAGGTATTTCAACCTTCTTCATTTTAGAATCATTTTTCAAAACAGTTTTAGTTACCTTGGGAGGGGTAACCTTGGGTTTTTCAGACTTTGGTTGTTTTGAAAATGGTTTCTTCACCTGTTTTTGGAAATTTTGGTAACTTGGAAAGCTGTTGTTTTGAAATAAAGATTTTCTTTCAGCTTTGGCAGCGCCCCAATGTTGATCAGAGGGTTTAACCTTAGGAGTAACAGTCTTCATTGCCTTAGGTTTTTCCACCTTCATGGGCTTAGACTCAACTGACTCCTGAGATGAAGCCCTTTGACTTTGCGTATAGTAGGGTTCATAGTTGCGATAAAGACAGTTTCTAGCAATATGACCAGCAATGCCACAATTAAAGCAAGTCTGCTTCTTTAGATAAAAGTCAGACGTGTACCCATTTGTCTTTGGTGGCATATATGGAGCTGGTTTGCCTTGTGTCTACTTCGTTGCCTTGTCTGCAGCTCCAGATTTGACTTTCTGCTGGTTCCTGGAAGCCTGAGTAGAACCTGTCCTCATCGTCTTTGTGCTCTCTGGATTTTCTGATGTTGATGCATCATTCTTGCAATTACAACGGCAATTGCATGATCCAACTGAAGAAATGGGAGACACAGCTACTCCCTTGAGCTTTTCATTCTTCACTCCATGTGACAACTGCAACTTCCCAAGTTAACTCCGTTAAGTCTTTCCGTTAAAAACCGTTAGTTCCATTAGACAAACTCCGTTAGTCACATTACCAGTAGAAATTAATTAATTAATGCTTACCTAGACCGGATACGTCCACGACCTTTGGTTGATCACCGAACCCGACCATATGTGTTATATGATTATTTGCTTATTACCACTGTGTGAAGTTATGCAACATGCTTAATAAATTCATTGTGAATTTATGTGATTTATCGAGAAAACGTGCTTACCTTACTTAGAATGAAATTTACCCTTTTAGAAGCCAGCGAAACTACCGAGCGAAACTACAGTTTCGCCCGGTAGCTAAAGCTCTTGGTCTGCTGGACCAGTTTCGCGTGGCCAGCGAAACTGCCAGCGAAATTGCGGGCGAAACTGGCCCCCTACATATAGAAAACCCAAGCCAACTCTCTCATTTTTACTCACCTCACTCAAAACACACACACATCTGCACTCTCCTACTCCTGTGACTTCTGGCCAGCAGAAAACGACACGAGAAACCGAGATTCCAGCCCCAAGTCTTCACCTATTTGAGAATAGGAGATCATCCGTGAGTCACATGAACCACCTTTATGCATTTCTTGTATGTTAAACTAAAGTGTATGCTTAAAATCCACATGCAACGACTTCTGCTACTGCCATGATGCTTAGGGATGCTAGACTTAACATCAATTCTGTATCTTGCCATGTTAATTTGAAGATCTATGCTAGATAAGGTTACTTTATGTAAAATGTGTTCTTGGTGATTTGATGACTAGAAACCATGTTTTAGGTGTTAAAATTGCTTGTATGATGTTGGTAAATGTTTAGGTATGCTAGATATTGAATTGCATGTGATATAGGACCTGTTAGAAAGATTTTTAGGCAAATTTACGGGTTTTTCTAGCGACTAGCGAAACTGTGCCTTCATCAGGCGAAACTGTGTAGCGAAACTGTGCCTATCTCCCTCTAGCGAAACTAGTCGAGCGAAACTATAGTGTCGCTAGGTAAACTGACCAGACCTGTCCGAGCGAATCTGCTGAGCGAAATTCCCTGAACGAAAGTTCAAACCAGTTTCGGGCGAAACCAGGCTAGCGAAACTGTGCCAACAGTTTCGAGCGAAACTAGCCTAGCGAAACTGTGTCACCGGGTACTGCCTAGCGAAAGTGCTGCCCGTGCACGCAGCGAAACTGCCTAGCGAAACTGCTAGCGAAACTGTGACCAGAATCCAAACTTGTGCAATTTTCTTGAATGTTATGCCATGACTTATTTGATTATGTTATGATAATACATGCTTGACTTCTGATAAATATGAACCCTCGTGTATGATCAACCATCGGTGTCGTGTGTCGTTATGTCGTGTCGTATTTTCCAATGTGCTAGTGTTATGGTCTTAGCGGTATAGCTAAAAATTAAACAACCTAACACCTAAGACCTTAATGTGATTATTAGGTCCTCGTTAACAATCATAACCGGTTCTATTTGAAGAATAAGCTGAGCAACCTAAGGTGAGTTCATTACTATATGTTGTTATGTCCTATCAGGGATGATAACGTGCAGCGGTAAGGTATTTCTTACTAAGTAAACTTTTCCGACCAAATATCATATGTATCATTGAATTGATTGATAAACTAAAAAGTCCTTACATTCGGGCCGTTAATATAGAATAGCTAGGTGATGTTGAGTAGTACTACTGGGGATTGACACCCCCGCCCAGCGGTGCACGTGATGCACCAACCCGACTGGCGGTCGGACTGGGACCAATGTTACCCTACCCTCCGTGGTCTTTCAGGACACGGGAAGGCAAAATCCGTAGGTAATACCTATACATTGTCAGCTTCGGTTGCGAACAATTCAAATGTGCATAACTTAGGCTAGCTACCTACGATATGGAAAACTTACTAGTCTTATGATATTGATTGTGTTTTACCTTTCTTTGATCATAAAATTTTGGTCTACTTGTGACGGGTAGACCGCTTAGTGAACTCACCAGCCTTGGCTGACACTTGATTGTTGAATGCTTTTCAGGTCGCTAGGAGGATTATCGAAGGCACTGGCAGCGGCAGTACGGAACATACCCTTTTGAATTGAAATCTATGTTTCCAATCAGTTGAATTAAACATTTTGTAAACAATATCTGTAACTCGTTTTATGCTTCCGCTGAACCGTTAATTCATTATGGGTCTGTAATAACTGCTCTTTATTTACTTAAATTAAACTCGGTTACGGTTTGGTTGTAACTGAAGTCTGGGATCCTGGTCTGGATCATACCCTCACGCGGTTAAACTCCGTTAGGTGGAAATAGGGGGTGTGACACTCCAGCTGTTGGTTTCATACTTGGATGCTTGATGGTGATCTTTGGCCTCTCAACTTTAGGTTCACTTATCATGCCATCAGTTATTCCCTTAAACTTGGAGGAGAAGGATGGTAAGTCATACCCAACATCTGGTTCTTGGTCAAACATAGATCCAGATGTCATAAAGATCTTCCCCTCAGGCCGTGTCGTCAAGATCACCTTTTCCCTTTTGACTTCGTCAATTACCTTGAAGCATGGGGTTTCAATCTTAGGGTATGGTTTCAACTCTATCCCAGCATCATCAGACTTAGAGTTATGACACCTGTCATATTCCTTGCACTCAGCATCATTGTCTGATATATCCTTTACTCTCCCTTCACCATAAGTCATTTTTGTCTCATTGTCAATTTCTTCTTGAGTCATTGGTGTAGTTCCAACCAAGACACTATCAATAGGAGGAGCAACTTCTTTATAATCAGATTTGGTTCGTTTAACTTGATCCTCACTAAGAAGTATTCCTATAATGTCTCTGGGAACTGGTGGAGGAATAATGCTGTTTGAAGCCAAGGCCTTATCAGTCTTTTCTGATCCATATCCAGGTGTGTGTTTCCCAACTTGACCAGTCACAACAGCATGTGACAATTCCTTTCCAGCATCAAGCATTCTTTTGCTCCTCATTTGATTCTTATCAAGTTTAACCTGCAACTCATTGTTTTTATGTTTAAGGTCATTTATCTGCTTACTAAGCTCAGCTATTTCTAACTTAGCGTTGTCATACAGATAAGCGTTCTCAGTTGCAAGTTTCTTATATTTCACTATGTCTAATTTCTGAGCTTTAACCTTCTCTTCATTCTTTTGCCATCTACCCTTAAATGAACTCCTTTCGCATTTTACCTCAAAAAGTTCTGACTGAAAATTTTTACAGATTTGCCTAAGTCCAGGAATTATACGAGCACATGTAGGATTGGGGCATATCTCAGTATTGTCAACTTCAGCTGCGAAATCATCCTTGTTCTCAACCGAATCCATTACGAAAGCTTAGGGAACCTAAAACTAATGTCCAAGCGTCCAAATACAGAGATTACGATCAAAACAACCTGATTACGATCCAAACAAGCTGATTACGATCGTAAACACTGTTTCCGATCCAATCCCAAATCGTAAACACCTTAACCACCTCAAAGAATCGTAAACTCGTTTTTCCAGGTCGTAAACACCTTAAAAATCGGATCTTGATGTCGTAAACTCGCTGATGATGAATTATACTAGTATGTAACAATTAACGGAACTTAACAACTTTCTAGTATTGGGTACACTAACCTTTGGAAGTTTTGCATCGATTTGCTAGAAATCATGCCTCCTCGGAGAGATCCAGAAAACAACCCGGGAACGTTCACTGCAGCACAAGTGCAGAATATGATCAATCAGGGAGTCGCAGCCGCCCTAGCAGCCGCTCAGCAACACTTCCAAGGTCAACCGCCTCAATGCACATTCAAAGCCTTTATGGATTGTAAGCCAATAGTGTTCAAAGGTGACGAAGGTGCTGTGGGTCTACTTAGATGGATTGAAAAGTCAGAGAAGGTGTTTCTAATGTGCAACTGCCCAGATGGGGATAAGGTGAAGTATGCTACAGGCACACTTGAGGATTCCGCATTGACATGGTGGAATGCTCAGATTCAGATTTTGGGATTGAACGAAGCAAACGCCATGACATGGCAAGAATTCCGAGAAGCGATCATGGAGGAGTATTGTCCTCGTGATCAAGTCAGAAGAATGGAAGTGGAATTTGGAAACTCCAAGATGGAAGGTTCTGAGATAGAGGAATATACTAACCGTTATCAAGCATATTCCCGGCTCTGTCCGACAATGGTGGATGCTGAGTACAAGCGAACCGAGTTGTATGTGGAAGGACTGGTACCACAGATCAAAGGCATGGTGACCTCATCTAATCCCACTTATGTGCGACAGGCCATCCGACTGGCGCACAAACTAACTGATCAGGCAGTGGCTCAAGGAACTTTGCCACCCAGAAAGACCCCAAAGGCTGCCCTAGACGGGAAGAGGCAGAGAGACGAGGAGCCAAGCCACCTCACGAATTCTGGCAACAACACTGGGAGGTCCTCAAACTCCCAGAATCAGAACAAGAAGTTTGATAACTCCAAAGGGGGTTACGGTAACAACGGTGGCGGTGGCAACAACCAAAACCGACAAGGTGGCAGCGGGCAAGGCGCTAGTGGGTATAAAGGAAAGTTACCCTACTGCAGCAAGTGTAGCAAGCACCACCCTGGTGAATGTGGCCGACCAGTCTGTGAGAGATGTGGAAAATCGGGGCACCTTGCCAAGAATTGTCGGGGTGAACTACTCAACCGGGCAAGGCAGAACCCTGAAGGCCCCCGTGGTTGTTATGAATGCGGAAAACCTGGGCACTTAAAGAAAGACTGCCCCCAGCTAAAGAGAGGTGGGAACGATAACAACAACGACCGCCACAACAACAACAACAATAACAACAATGGTGGTGATAATGGAAACGGAGGAAATGGTGGCCGCGGACGAGCTTTCGTCATGGGTTCCGGTGAAGCAAGAGATGACGCCAATGTGATTACCGGTAAGTTTCTCCTCAACAATTATTTTGCGAATGTTTTATTTGATTCGGGTGCCGAGAAAAGTTTCATTTCAACTAAGTTCTGCAAAATGATAAAGGCCAAGACAGAAACCCTAGGAGCTAAGTACACTGTCGAATTAGCTAACGGTAAACTTATTGATGCAACGCACATAGTCAAGGATTGTACCCTAGAACTCTCAGGTCATAAGTTCAACATAGATTTGATGCCTTTCACAATCGGTAGTTTTGACGTGATAATTGGTATGGATTGGTTGTCCTCGCAACGCGCCGAACTCATTTGCCAAGAGAAAGTCATACGCATACCCATCGCAAACGGAGAAGTACTCTCGATTCAGGGTGAAAAGGGAGGCACTGTCACCGGAATTATATCATACCTCAAGGCACAGAAGTACCTTCGAAAAGGGCACATGGCCATTCTGGCAACGGTTACGGATCAAAGCCTCGCAGCAAAGAAAATTGAAGATTTTCCGATAGTTCGCGATTTTCCCGATGTATTTCCGGAGGAATTACCTGGTCTACCTCCGCATAGACAAGTCGAGTTCGGAATCGACCTTGTTCCCGGTGCAGCTCCGGTTGCCCGAGCTCCGTATCGTCTGGCGGTGAACGAATTACACGAGTTATCCACTCAACTGCAAGAACTGTTAGATAAAGGTTTTATCAGGCCTAGCTCATCGCCATGGGGCGCGCCAGTTCTATTCGTCAAGAAGAAAGATGGGACGTTCAGGATGTGCATAGATTACCGCGAGCTCAACAAAGTCACTATCAAGAACCGATATCCTCTTCCTCGGATCGACGACCTCTTCGACCAACTGCAAGGATCCAGCTACTTCTCAAAAATCGACTTAAGGTCTGGGTACCATCAACTTAGGGTCCGCGAGGAAGACATTTCAAAGACGGCCTTCCGTACGCGTTACGGTCATTACGAATTCCTAGTCATGCCTTTCGGCTTAACGAACGCACCGGCGGTGTTCATGGACCTCATGAACCGCGTGTGCAAACCTTACTTGGATCAGTTCGTAATTGTTTTCATCGACGACATACTAGTTTACTCAAGGACGAAAGAAGAGCACGAGCAACACCTGCGGTTAATATTAGAATTGTTAAGGAAGGAGCAGCTCTACGCCAAGTTCTCCAAATGTGATTTTTGGATCCGAGAAGTTCAATTTCTGGGCCACATCATTAACGAGCAGGGTATTCATGTTGACCCATCCAAAGTAGAAGCGATCAAGAATTGGTCTACACCACGAGCACCAACGGAAATTCGGCAATTTCTAGGGTTAGCGGGTTACTACCGTCGTTTCATCCAGGGATTCTCTCAGATAGCCCAACCGCTAACCGCTCTTACGCATAAAGGTGTTCAGTACCGATGGGGTGAAAAAGAAGAAACGGCTTTTCAGACTTTGAAAGAAAAACTTTGTACCGCGCCTGTGTTAACTCTACCAGATGGTGTTGACGACTTCGAGGTCTATTGTGACGCTTCTCTCCAAGGACTTGGATGTGTTTTAATGCAAAGGGGTAAAGTCATCGCCTACGGGTCGAGACAGTTAAAGTCTCACGAAAAGAATTACACGACCCATGATCTGGAGTTAGGAGCTGTCGTATTCGCCTTAAAGTTTTGGAGACATTACCTATACGGTACCAAATGCACGATATTTACTGATCATAAAAGCCTCCAGCATATAATGGGACAGAAAGATCTCAAAATGAGACAGCGTAGGTGGATCGAGGTGCTTAACGACTACGACTTGGCAATAAAGTATCACCCAGGCAAGGCCAACGTTGTGGCTGACGCTTTGAGCAGAAAAGAATATGCTAAACCTAGAAGGGTTCGAGCTCTACAACTTACGATCCACGCTGAGTTACCGGATAGAATTCGGGATGCCCATAAAGAAGCCTTGAAAGAAGAAAATTTTGAGGCAGAATCCTTAACTGGCATAGATGGAACTTCGGAGGTTAAGTCAGATGGACTCCGCTACTACAAAGATCGTATTTGGGTGCCTCTTCACGGAAATCTTCGAGTGCTGGTGATGGACTGATGGCGGGCTGCTCAAGGACAACCCAGACTCGGGCCCGGACCGGTTTTGGGATGCCTCCACCCAATCGGCCCATTAGGGTTATTTTTAATTATGTTTTGTTTCTTGTCCTGTAAGTGTTCTATTCCTATTTAAACTCTTAATTATTGTCTTTTGAACTTGGTTAAGATTTTGATAATAAAGTTTCTTGCTTGGAGGGTTTATCCAAGGTTTCTAGGGCCGGCTTTGGCACTAGGGTTCTTTTCTTGACATAGATCAAGGTTTACTATCCATCACGCTATCAAGTGGCATCAGAGCCATGGATCGGAGGAACCATAGTGATCATCGACGTAGATTCGCCGCCGGAGGCAACGCCGACTATCACCGTGACCCCCGAGATGTAGAAGAAATTGAAAGGTTGCAACAAGTTTGTGAACCGGAGTTGTGTCCATTCTATGAAGGCACACCTAGATACGATGACGACGGGATTATACCCAACGTGGAAGAGTGTTTGCATATACAAAAGTTTCTTGGTTGGTTTACCAATCAAGATGACGGAGACGGTAAACGTAAAGAACAGGGCTCGTCAACATTTACTCTGGGTAAGTTGAATAATTTTTTGCAGCTAGATGAATTTGTTAACAGCCGTAAGACGTGGATTTTAGGCGATAATAACGATATGGAAAAAAAGAAATTCCTATCATTGTGTGAATTTAAAAGGGAAGGAGTAATTCCAATGTCGAGAAGCCTAAGTATCTTGGATTGCCAAATATTTGTTATTAAATTAATAGATATGGAATTGAGTTGGGATTCAATTTCCGTCGCATTTGGCGCAAGAGTATTATGCCGATGGATATTGAAAATTCCTAAAGATAAGGGATTTCAAATTTTGGGGATAAGTAAAGTTGGCCCATTAATAGATATATATTGGAGAAATCCTTATAATTGTTCAAGTTGTTATGTTAGAAATATTCATATGTTTTGTAAAGTATGGTTCCTCGTTACACATGAGTTTAAGAAAAAAGGAGTTGATCTTTTTGACGTTTTCAAGACTCGAGGGCAAGTCTCTTTCGAAGAGGGGGAGAGGGAGACGGAAGTGGGAAGACCCGGTAACCCAATAGACCCGGGACCCGCCGGTCCAAATGGTATGTACTTAAAGCCGTCTGAGACAACCCGTAATGTTCCGTTTGATCCCGGGGGTCCTGATCCAACAATGAAACTCGAGGACGAGTTTTTCGAAGAGAGGGAGAATGATGGCGGGCTGCTCAAGGACAACCCAGACTCGGGCCCGGACCGGTTTTGGGATGCCTCCACCCAATCGGCCCATTAGGGTTATTTTTAATTATGTTTTGTTTCTTGTCCTGCAAGTGTTCTATTCCTATTTAAACTCTTAATTATTGTCTTTTGAACTTGGTTAAGATTTTGATAATAAAGTTTCTTGCTTGGAGGGTTTATCCAAGGTTTCTAGGGCCGGCTTTGGCACTAGGGTTCTTTTCTTGACATAGATCAAGGTTTACTATCCATCACGCTATCATGGACGAAGCTCACAAGTCTCGATATTCGGTCCATCCCGGTTCGGATAAAATGTACCAAGATCTGAAAGGATTATACTGGTGGCCAAAGATGAAAGCCGACATTGCTACATACGTCAGTAAGTGCTTAACATGCTCAAAGGTCAAAGCAGAACATCAAAAGCCTCCAGGATTATTGCAGCAGCCGACGATTCCTGAATGGAAATGGGATGAAATATCCATGGATTTCATCACGGGACTGCCCCGTACACCTCGCGGAAATGACATGATTTGGGTCATTGTGGATAGACTAACGAAATCCGCTCATTTCATAGCTCTCAAGGAAAATGACAAGACTGACAAGCTAGCACAAATCTACATTGACGAGATCGTCAAGCTCCACGGAGTGCCCACGTCTATTATCTCCGATCGAGACCCCCGATTTGCTTCACACTTTTGGAGATCGTTGCAATCAGCGCTAGGTACTCGCTTAGATATGAGCACCGCATACCATCCGCAGACAGATGGCCAAACAGAACGCACAATCCAGACCCTTGAGGATATGCTCCGAGCGTGTGTTATGGATTTCGGAAAGAATTGGGAAACCCACTTGGCATTGGTCGAATTCTCCTACAACAATAGCTACCATTCCAGTATTGGAGCCGCTCCCTTTGAGGCTCTCTATGGACGAAAGTGTAGATCACCGGTCTGTTGGGCCGAAGTCGGTGACAGCCAACTCACTGGACCAGAGATGGTGTACGAAACGACAGAAAGAATTGTGCAAATCAGAAACCGTATGAAAGCCGCGAGAGACCGACAAAAGAGTTATGCTGACAATCGAAGAAGGCCGTTAGAATTCGAAGTGGGCGACCGTGTATTGTTAAAAGTCTCGCCTTGGAAAGGTGTGGTCCGTTTTAGAAAGCGCGGGAAGTTAAACCCTCGCTACATAGGACCTTTCCCAATAACCGAGAAGATTGGAACGGTGGCGTATCGTTTGGACTTGCCACCCGAACTGGATGGAGTACATAACGTGTTTCACGTTTCCAACTTGAAGAAGTGTCTGGCTGATGACACTTTAATAGTTCCACTCGAGGAGCTCCACGTTGACGAGCAACTCCGATTTGTAGAACAACCCGTTGAGATAATGGGACGCGAAGAAAAGGCATTGAAGCGAAGCAAGATCCCAATTGTCAAAGTTAGATGGCAATCGAAACGTGGACCGGAATTCACATGGGAACGAGAGGACCAGATGCGAAAGAAATATCCTCACCTGTTCGATCAAGCCTCCGCATCAACCCAAGGTACTAGCTAATTTTCGAGACGAAAATTCCTTAACATGGGGAGGCTGTGACAACTGCAACTTCCCAAGTTAACTCCGTTAAGTCTTTCCGTTAAAAACCGTTAGTTCCATTAGACAAACTCCGTTAGTCACATTACCAGTAGAAATTAATTAATTAATGCTTACCTAGACCGGATACGTCCACGACCTTTGGTTGATCACCGAACCCGACCATATGTGTTATATGATTATTTGCTTATTACCACTGTGTGAAGTTATGCAACATGCTTAATAAATTCATTGTGAATTTATGTGATTTATCGAGAAAACGTGCTTACCTTACTTAGAATGAAATTTACCCTTTTAGAAGCCAGCGAAACTACCGAGCGAAACTACAGTTTCGCCCGGTAGCTAAAGCTCTTGGTCTGCTGGACCAGTTTCGCGTGGCCAGCGAAACTGCCAGCGAAATTGCGGGCGAAACTGGCCCCCTACATATAGAAAACCCAAGCCAACTCTCTCATTTTTACTCACCTCACTCAAAACACACACACATCTGCACTCTCCTACTCCTGTGACTTCTGGCCAGCAGAAAACGACATGAGAAACCGAGATTCCAGCCCCAAGTCTTCACCTATTTGAGAATAGGAGATCATCCGTGAGTCACATGAACCACCTTTATGCATTTCTTGTATGTTAAACTAAAGTGTATGCTTAAAATCCACATGCAACGACTTCTGCTACTGCCATGATGCTTAGGGATGCTAGACTTAGCATCAATTATGTATCTTGCCATGTTAATTTGAAGATCTATGCTAGATAAGGTTACTTTATGTAAAATGTGTTCTTGGTGATTTGATGACTAGAAACCATGTTTTAGGTGTTAAAATTGCTTGTATGATGTTGGTAAATGTTTAGGTATGCTAGATATTGAATTGCATGTGATATAGGACCTGTTAGAAAGATTTTTAGGCAAATTTACGGGTTTTTCTAGCGACTAGCGAAACTGTGCCTTCATCAGGCGAAACTGTGTAGCGAAACTGTGCCTATCTCCCTCTAGCGAAACTAGTCGAGCGAAACTATAGTGTCGCTAGGTAAACTGACCAGACCTGTCCGAGCGAATCTGCTGAGCGAAATTCCCTGAACGAAAGTTCAAACCAGTTTCGGGCGAAACCAGGCTAGCGAAACTGTGCCAACAGTTTCGAGCGAAACTAGCCTAGCGAAACTGTGTCACCGGGTACTGCCTAGCGAAAGTGCTGCCCGTGCACGCAGCGAAACTGCCTAGCGAAACTGCTAGCGAAACTGTGACCAGAATCCAAACTTGTGCAATTTTCTTGAATGTTATGCCATGACTTATTTGATTATGTTATGATAATACATGCTTGACTTCTGATAAATATGAACCCTCGTGTATGATCAACCATCGGTGTCGTGTGTCGTTATGTCGTGTCGTATTTTCCAATGTGCTAGTGTTATGGTCTTAGCGGTATAGCTAAAAATTAAACAACCTAACACCTAAGACCTTAATGTGATTATTAGGTCCTCGTTAACAATCATAACCGGTTCTATTTGAAGAATAAGCTGAGCAACCTAAGGTGAGTTCATTACTATATGTTGTTATGTCCTATCAGGGATGATAACGTGCAGCGGTAAGGTATTTCTTACTAAGTAAACTTTTCCGACCAAATATCATATGTATCATTGAATTGATTGATAAACTAAAAAGTCCTTACATTCGGGCCGTTAATATAGAATAGCTAGGTGATGTTGAGTAGTACTACTGGGGATTGACACCCCCGCCCAGCGGTGCACGTGATGCACCAACCCGACTGGCGGTCGGACTGGGACCAATGTTACCCTACCCTCCGTGGTCTTTCAGGACACGGGAAGGCAAAATCCGTAGGTAATACCTATACATTGTCAGCTTCGGTTGCGAACAATTCAAATGTGCATAACTTAGGCTAGCTACCTACGATATGGAAAACTTACTAGTCTTATGATATTGATTGTGTTTTACCTTTCTTTGATCATAAAATTTTGGTCTACTTGTGACGGGTAGACCGCTTAGTGAACTCACCAGCCTTGGCTGACACTTGATTGTTGAATGCTTTTCAGGTCGCTAGGAGGATTATCGAAGGCACTGGCAGCGGCAGTACGGAACATACCCTTTTGAATTGAAATCTATGTTTCCAATCAGTTGAATTAAACATTTTGTAAACAATATCTGTAACTCGTTTTATGCTTCCGCTGAACCGTTAATTCATTATGGGTCTGTAATAACTGCTCTTTATTTACTTAAATTAAACTCGGTTACGGTTTGGTTGTAACTGAAGTCTGGGATCCTGGTCTGGATCATACCCTCACGCGGTTAAACTCCGTTAGGTGGAAATAGGGGGTGTGACACTCCAGCTGTTGGTTTCATACTTGGATGCTTGATGGTGATCTTTGGCCTCTCAACTTTAGGTTCACTTATCATGCCATCAGTTATTCCCTTAAACTTGGAGGAGAAGGATGGTAAGTCATACCCAACATCTGGTTCTTGGTCAAACATAGATCCAGATGTCATAAAGATCTTCCCCTCAGGCCGTGTCGTCAAGATCACCTTTTCCCTTTTGACTTCGTCAATTACCTTGAAGCATGGGGTTTCAATCTTAGGGTATGGTTTCAACTCTATCCCAGCATCATCAGACTTAGAGTTATGACACCTGTCATATTCCTTGCACTCAGCATCATTGTCTGATATATCCTTTACTCTCCCTTCACCATAAGTCATTTTTGTCTCATTGTCAATTTCTTCTTGAGTCATTGGTGTAGTTCCAACCAAGACACTATCAATAGGAGGAGCAACTTCTTTATAATCAGATTTGGTTCGTTTAACTTGATCCTCACTAAGAAGTATTCCTATAATGTCTCTGGGAACTGGTGGAGGAATAATGCTGTTTGAAGCCAAGGCCTTATCAGTCTTTTCTGATCCATATCCAGGTGTGTGTTTCCCAACTTGACCAGTCACAACAGCATGTGACAATTCCTTTCCAGCATCAAGCATTCTTTTGCTCCTCATTTGATTCTTATCAAGTTTAACCTGCAACTCATTGTTTTTATGTTTAAGGTCATCTATCTGCTTACTAAGCTCAGCTATTTCTAACTTAGCGTTGTCATACAGATAAGCGTTCTCAGTTGCAAGTTTCTTATATTTCACTATGTCTAATTTCTGAGCTTTAACCTTCTCTTCATTCTTTTGCCATCTACCCTTAAATGAACTCCTTTCGCATTTTACCTCAAAAAGTTCTGACTGAAAATTTTTACAGATTTGCCTAAGTCCAGGAATTATACGAGCACATGTAGGATTGGGGCATATCTCAGTATTGTCAACTTCAGCTGCGAAATCATCCTTGTTCTCAACCGAATCCATTACGAAAGCTTAGGGAACCTAAAACTAATGTCCAAGCGTCCAAATACAGAGATTACGATCAAAACAACCTGATTACGATCCAAACAAGCTGATTACGATCGTAAACACTGTTTCCGATCCAATCCCAAATCGTAAACACCTTAACCACCTCAAAGAATCGTAAACTCGTTTTTCCAGGTCGTAAACACCTTAAAAATCGGATCTTGATGTCGTAAACTCGCTGATGATGAAGATCTTCAACAAACACGATCGTAAACACACTGAAAACCCAGAAAAACACGAAGAACAGCAGTAGCAGAAATCGTAATCTCCCAGAAATCCTTCGAATCTTCAAAAACTCGAACACAAACCCAGAAAACGGCTTGAATCTATATCGTGAGAGCCTCGAATCTAAGATTCTTGGCTCTGATACCAATTGTAGGTCCTGAAAAACTCCTGAACACTATATTTTAATCACAAACGAGTGCGGAATCCTCGTTTATGATTGATTCAAGATAGAGAAGAGAAGAAACACGAAGAATACGATGATTAAACGTTAAAAACTTGATCCTTTGCACACGAGAAAACTTGTCGGGTACAAAACACAAATCGTAAACTCCTTGGCTCTCCCATCAGAATCGTAAACTCAAGTCCCTTCAATGAGGAGGTCAAGTGGTCTATATATACACCACCATTGGGTTTACTATTGGGCCCCTTTTGGATCATAAACCCAATAGTAAACCCAAGCCCAATCATAAACTAGCCTAAATACAATAACCAACTAGTCTACTAAACTAATGAAACCCTCTAAGCTCAGCCCAACAAATTTAATATTACAAGCCTCATAATCTAGCCTCTACACCCGGTCTTTCAGCTTCACGAGCCAATGCTTTCCTGATGTGTGAGACCGGTTCTTAAAGTTTTCAATGATGATGGGTTGATTCTTCTTGCATTTTCCTTGAAATCATGAATGAAGTACCACTTTAGAGCCTTATGTTCTTCTACCTTAGTCAAATGAGCCTTTTTCATTTTCTCTAGATCTTGCTCCCTTAACTTTCCATCTTTCTCATTTTGTGCATTTATCTCCATTTGCAACTTCAAGTCATTAACTTCAAAGAGTAGGCTGTTAATATCGATCAAGGTAAACCTGGATCTGGACCTGGGATTTTCGGCAAATGAAAAAGATACAAGTAACGATACGAATGGTGAAATACAATAAGTTGCCAGGATGCTTACCACTCGACATTTTGACTCGGAGGCTTGGGTATCAAAGATTTCTACTTGAAGATTAACTATAGAGATTTCCAATATAAAAGTTCTTTTTTAAAAGGAACGACTAATGACTCTTCGATCTTCTTGACTGTGTTTTCTTCAGTCGGGGCAAGATCAGAAAAATTTTGGGGCTACAAGAGAAGAAAATCAAGATGCAAGTATTTTGAATAAGACAACATACACAAGAAATGCTAGGAATACAGGATCCTACCTTTCTTGATCCATGCAAGGGGGAGATTTTAACCATTAGGGTCGATGAACGTTTCACATAAAAAGGAATCTTAACTTCCAGCTGATGTCATGATGTGTGACTTTCAACACGAGATGGGAGTGACCAGACTTGATTTGGAAAAGAAATCTATGAGAATCATGGATTAGGAGGTTGTACACCTAAGCCAACTCAGGGATCCTAATTTCGAGAACTAAGGCACCGTTCAAACATTCAGGGGTGTACAAAACCCTCTAGACCATCGATATTGCTTGAGAATAGGACATTGGGTAACATTGAAATAACCGATGATCAACGGCGAGATGAAAAGCTCAGACCAAGAGTGTACGGGAACTTGAGGAAACAAATCCATGTTTTCGAAGAGAAATTAGACTTAAAACGAGGATTAAAAAGTCTGAAAACTGCGTTTGAAGGGAAAAGTTTCTTCGACTTAAGGATATTGATTTTCTGATCAAGGAACATATAGAGCTCCTAGTTGGGATGCTCGATAAGCTCTTAATCGATGAAATCATCGATCGAATCTCCCATAGACGAATACGCGGAGTGAGTATTCCTTTTCCATAAGATGAAAAAATACGAAAAATAGAAAAAGGAAGATGCTTGATTACCTGAAGAAATGGTGGGTTCCTTGAGAGCTCCAGGGTTTTCGGAGAATTTCAAATGAAGAAGAAGAAATAAAACTCAAAAGATAAAATGGGTAAATAATACATGTCACATAAACCGTACACATGTCTATATAAAAGAATTTATTATGTGACTTGACCCGACCCAACTCAAACCGCCCAAAAAAAGTTAATATTTAACATTAGACAGTTGACCTCCAAAAATTTCCGACCCCCATAAAAAAATTGGGTTCGCCACTGATCATAAACGTACTGAGTACCTGATGTTTTTCTTATCGGTAACTATTTCCAGCGGTGACCTGAGATCCGATCATAAAATATCTTCGATGACCTGAAGTTGATGTCCTATCGAAGGATTCGTTTCCGGTGGCCTGAATCAAAACAGGGTCGTCACAGGTGTAAAGGCGATGTGAAAGTTGTTTTGGTGAACGGGAGGAAGACCCAATATGTCTTCGGATGTCTCCGATTCCCCTTTCATTATGATGAACTTCCATAATTTTGGGTCCTAGATGCATGCACTCCATACGCAAGTAATTGTGGACTGAAGTCCACAGACTGGTTTATCGTTGAGGATTGCCAGGACCTGAGTGTCCGGGTAAGATATGAATGATATTTTTAAAACACAGTTTTTTAATGATAAATGAAATAAACACTGAGGGTACACAGAGGTGAGAGGAAAAAGGGTCTGAAGGTTCTAACAACGAACAAAGCCGAAGCATGATAAATCAAGAGTTAGGTCGCAAGGCAGACATAACTCAATGATTATGACGATCTAACTTCGAACGGATAGATTTTGATATTGGTACGTGTATAAGGTTATCTACTCGAGAGGTCATAAACCCGTCAACTTATACACATGTAATCCTGTAAACATATGGACATGTGAATTCGTAAAATCCCAAACGGGTAGACTCCCCCGACATACATACCTTAAGAATACGCGAGAAAAATCAAACAAAGGCATTTAAAACAGTTATCTTGAAATTTTTTAACAAAACAGGAGGGTCATGTGTGCGTAGGTACGTAACCCGCTAATGTGGCCACTTGTTTGCAGGTATGCATGTAATCCCGTAACCACACAAACTGTAAAATCGCGAATCCACCAACGATAATTCACCTAATGTACACGTTCGAATAAAATAATATAAGGAACAAATGGTTCAGAATCCCGCAAGGACAATGCTTATCATGGTACATAGATGCATAAATGATATAGAATGGTAAGACTTTGAACATCGTCATAAATAAGTGAAATGGATACATAGATCTTTAGCTTCGAGACATGATTTTGATGAAGGATATGGATACCAGGTAGTTACAAACGTTTTGGGGGTTTAGGGTTTAAGAAAAAATGGTTGAAATGAGGTTTAAGATTTTTAAATACCTAAAAATCACGTTCTACTGAAAATACAGATCCTAGCATATTGCCTAGGAGCACCATGAGCTATAGGCGATACGCATAGAGCCTCCTGGACGGCTCATTGGCTTTTCGCCTCGTTTCACATGCTCGTTTTGCCGTTTTTTGATGTTTTCGAGTCGCGTTTTCTCCCAAATCATCTTTCCAGTATGTTAAGCACATTTAATCCACACATAATGATTATAAATACATCAAGTAACTCAAATGTATGCACAAATTAGGTATTGGTCGGTTTTAACGTACGTATCGGTTTTGGGTAATTCACCAACGATTCGCGACTCGATCAAGTGTGTGATGACTCATGACATGATAAATGATTATTAGACTCATAAAAATGTCGAATTTGACATACAATGATTCAACACGAGATTCCCGGCAAACAACGAATCGCGTACCGAAACACGTAAAAACCGGAAATTGCTTTATTTTCAATTCTAAACATCCAATTTGATTCCAATTGAATGTAATTAAGTATTTGATTTCGAAAAATGATTATAAATCATTTAGACCTAATATTTGGTGTATAAATATCCGAAAATTCTTCCGGTTCTCAATAATTTGCAAATCGATAAATTATGAAATTACAAAACGGATCGGATTTCTCAATCGGGTAAAACACAAATGTTACAATCTTGAATTAAATATCAACCTTAATATTAATATTTGGTATTTGGATAATAACTAACCTTAATATAAAAATTTGTATTTGAATAATTACTTATTGGATAATTAGTTATTAAAAGTTTAAACTAAATAAACCCTGATATGGAAATTTAGTATTTTGATAATTATTTCTTAAAATTTTGACTTAATATAAAATTTTGTGATAATGATAAGTATTATTTTTTACTAATTACAAAACTTTTCTATTTATTATATAGTATAGATATAGATAATATAATTAAAATAAACTCTCACCTTAAAGTGTTTATCCAAGACTTTTAGTTTTTGATTTTGATGATTGTTTGTGTGGTTTTTAAAAAGTATTTGAAAACCTAATACTTTTTAGCTATAATCGAAGAAAAATCATAATAATATATAAATCTATTTTTTGTTAAAACCTACATAAAAAATCTAATATAACTTGGAAAGATAAAAATTAAATCTCTTTTGAAGTCTAGCGAAGAAAAAGGTTGGAAATGATGTTAATAATTTAAAAAGATGTTTTCTAATTAATATATAACTGTAATCATAAAACTATCTTTGTGTAATTAATTATATATATTTTGAGTTTATTTCCAAAATAGTATAATTATAAAACTTATTTACCAAATAGGTAGCTAGACAAATATTTATCAAAATGAATGTTTTTAAAGAATCTATATTCTCACTCATATTTCTATTAGATAAATGATTTTGTATATAAAAATATATCAGAATTATGAATTATGACCTACTCATATATTTAGTATATATTTAAATATATCAAGGTTGCAGAAATCGTTTGACAGTAGCTCGAGGTCGACTGGTGTTAAGCGATTAATCGTGATTAATCATATATATATATATATATATATATATATATATATATATATATATATATATATATATATAGGTGAGGTTCATTGTAGACACTTTCACATGTGAAATAGCTCTTTTTCACATGTGAAATGCTCTGAACAATTAGAAAAAGGAAAAAAAGGAAAAAATGAAATTATCACAACCACTAGATCAAGAGATCTAATGGTGAAATAGGGTGTCTACATGTCTACACTTATGAGGGTGTCTACAATGAACTTTTCACTATATATATATATATATATATATATATATATATATATATATATATATATATATAGGGTTAGATTCAAATGAGAACTTTTTATTTTGAGAACTTTTGAGAACTAAATTTCAACCACACATTTCAGGGGGGAACCACTACAATTCATGGGAGGGGGGATACATGTAAATAAACTTGTGGCTCAAATTAGTTCTTTTTAGTTCTCAAATCAAATTGGTTCTCAAATGATCATCTCCCTATATATATATATATATATATGTAAGGAAGAGGATCATTTGAGAACTAATTGGGTTTGAGAACTAAACAGAACTAATCTTAGCCACTAGTTTATATATATGGAAAACCCCCCATGAATTTGAATGCTCCCCCCTTGAAAATTAGTGGCCCAAATTGGTTCTCAAAAGTTCTCAAAAGAAAAAGTTCTCTTTTGAACCTAACCCTATATATATATATATATATATATATATATATATATATATATATATATATATATATATATACATAGAAAAGGGATCATTGGAAAACCTTTTTATATTGGAAAACCTGGAAAACTCTTTTCAACCAATCATATTAATTCATTTATTTTTAATATTTCTTTTATTTTAAAGGTTATAAATGTAAAATTACACAATCTATTTTAGGAAAATATTATATATTAATTTCTATTAACTACTATCCCTAATATCATGGATCCAAATCATCTCTTTTTCCAACTTTGATTTTAATTTTACTTTTTATCTCTCAATATATATATATATATATATATATATATATATATATATATATATATATATATATATATACATGTACATATTCTAACATGCCAATATTCTAGTCTAGTTAATAAGTAATAAGTAAATAACCTTAAAAAAATTAACTAGTACTTATATAGTTATATAAATGTTTAAGTCAAAAGCTATAATAATAAAGTTGAATACGTTTAATAATCCAAAAAAAACAGACAAATTTAAGTCAAAAACTACAATATTAAAGTCAAAAAACTACAATTTTTTAAGTTTTTATTTTTTAATTAAAAAAAATTGGCTAACCGTCAAGGTCACCAAGACCGCCAAGGACTGTCAAGGACCGATGTTGACTGTCATTGACCAACTGACCGTTAAACCATTAATCGTAGACGGTGGGGGACCGCCAAGCTGATTAATCGCTGATTAATCACTGATTAATCGTGATTTCTGCAACATTGAAACATATACATATAATAATTAAAACAACCTACACTACTACAAAAACTGGCTTTCTTGACACGCAAATGTGTGTCAAGGAAGCCGGGGTCAAGAAGCTTCTTGACGCGCAAAATGCGTGTCAAGAAGCTCTTGACGCGCGAACAATGACACGCTATCCATGACACTCAATTCTTGACACCCGTTTTGCGCATCAAGAAAGGGTGTCGTCTGTGATTAATATATTTTTATTTATAATATTTTTTAGTGTCGTCTGTTTATGACACACAAATTTGCGTGTCATGCCTTTTATGACACTCATTCTTGCGTGTCATCCTTTTAATTGTTTTTTTTAATACCTTTTTTCTAAAATTACTGATTTCCCTATTAAATCATATTTCACAAACCAAAATACAGAATAGCTGGTGTACCAAAACAATGCATTTCATACATATAGCAATTAAAAATAATTCGAAACTCATGTTCATACATGCAATTCGATCACAACGACAAAAGTAAAATGTTCAAAGTTTACATGCATATATATTGGATCACTACTACTACTTCACGTCCGTGTAAATGAAGTGGCAAGCGTAGGTCAACCATTCTTCACGAATCTTATCAAAATCAGCATCTGTATAAGCATTACTATCTCCACCAATCTGTGTAAAAGATAAAATACGAGAAAATAATATCATCAAAGATAAAGTTAATTAATTAGAATATGAGAAAACTTACTTTGTTTTGTTCAAGGACTACAAGTCCTTTCCGAACTACCTCCTTCATGAATTTCAACACATAATAGCCACACTCTATGATTCCTGGCTGGAGTGGACACTACACAAACAATAGAACGTATGAACATCAGCAAATTAAGAACAGCAACCCTAGTCACTATATGAACAGCAGCAGGCCAACATCAAATTAAAGATATATAGAACAGCAACAAATTAAAAACAACAGCAGCCCTAAGTTTCTCTATATACTACAAACCCTCAGTGTGATTTACACATGAGATAAAACACATCAGAAAGCTAAAACAATCGTAACCAGATTCATATTAAGAACAAAAATGCAGTATGAACATTTCCTCAAAATACATTGTTACTGATGACACAATGAATCAATGCAAAGGCAGATTGAAACTAAAAATAGGTTAAAACTGCACATAGCAGATTGGAATTATCAGGAACAATGAATCTGGTATAACAATGTATTATCAGAATACATTGGTTTACATGCACATTGTATTATCAGTAACAATGAATCTGGTATAACAATGTGTGTTAAAACTGCAGTTTCAACATGAAAACATGAAAACTAAGTGAACTTTACAAAACTAAAGAATAGCCCTAGTCACTATATAGAACAGCAAATTGACCCAGATTAGAACAGCAACAAATTGACCCAGCAACAAATAAAGAACAGCCCTAGTCACTATATAGAACAGCCCTAGTCCTAAACCTGAGGCAAGAGATGAGACCTTCACATACGCAAGGCTGTACTCTTGTGTAAAACTAAATGAACTTTATGTACAAATAGAACTAGAATCTTCATCTCCCTTGTCTCTTGACATGTCTCACACCTAGGCACTAGGCACGCTCTTTAAAACCAAACTTCAAAGCGTATACAACAACAAGAAACAAATCTCAAAGATTTCTGAATACATGGAATTATAATATTAAATCTTTAAAAACATTTCCTATCTATTTCTTTCTCTTTAGACAACATGAGCCAGGATATTGGTACTTTCAACTGTCATCTATATACCATAAATTTGCATATTACTTGAAGAAAATATTACCACAAAGAAAGCAAACAGAATGAAATGATTTCATTGCTACAATTAAAGATTCATATAGAAACAGATTCATATACAATGGTAACAAACAGAAATACTCACCGCTGAGTTGACCCAATTGAATTTACTCGCTTTTTTCGATCCAATTAATACAATTTTATAAAGGAAAAATTGCATGAAATAATCCCAACTTTTCCCCGTTCGCAAATAATAATCCCACCTTCCGAAATTGCAAGGAGCAGTCCCAACTTGTCAATATTTTGCACCTAACAGACCCTCCGTTAAAAAAAATTAACGGCGTCAAAAAGTGATGACGTGGAAGCTGATGTGGAACTTTTTTTTAATTTTTTTTTCTTTTTAATCCCAAGTTTTCACCTTTTTGCAAATAATAATCCCATCTTTACATTCATTCTGTTTGACTTTTTGGAGTCAAACTTCATGTATTTTGACTCAAAAATTGGACCCGAATTTGAGTTTGTTTGTGTTTGTGATTGATTCCAGTAGTTATATTTATCAAAACGAATCTACCGTAGGTTACGAAAACAATTTTCATTGAGTTTTGTTCATAATCGCGAAATGGGGGTGGTGAACGTGTTCTTGAGCTCATCAATGGTGAAATCTTTAATCCTTAACGGTTTTCTGCAAGTCTGGTTCCACTAGCTTCGGTTTGAACTCGTGAATTCAATGGTACAATCGGCTTCTTGACAAACGTTTTGAAAAAAAATTTAAATATAAAAAAACCATGGGCCGTGGAGACCCAACACCGGAAAAGACTTGTCGAGATGTCATCGAGACGGTACCGGCAAAGACTCTGAGTCTCAAAATTTATTATTTTAAGTCACGATTGTGTTCGTTTAAGTACATTTTATCAGATATGGTAAATAAACATTTTTAATGTTTATAAAAGTTAAATAATTTAAAACATTTATTAAAAAAAACTACAAACGGCCGTTTGGGTACAAACGACCATTTGTATCATGTGTAGAAATCAAAATTGTCTATGTATTTATCGAGAGCCTTATGTTTTTTAATAACTAAACACAAATAATAAAATATGTTTGTTATATTAAGACCTAAAAGGTGAACGAACGAACACTAGCATATTGTTATCCATTTTTCTTCGTTTCATCTTTTTTTTTAACGGCAATTTGTTAACAATCCTAAACAGTCACCTAGCAAGGCGCCAAGTGACCAGAACCAACATGCAAAACACCACGACACAGACATTTAATATCAGGGGTAACGGAATACCCCTGATAAATTTAGGGACTTATTCTCGATAAGTCTTCTTGACAAACGTTTTGAAAAAAATTTAAATATAAAAAAACCATGGGCCGTGGAGACCCAACACCGGAAAAGACTTGTCGAGATGTCATCGAGACGGTACCGGCAAAGCTTACACAAGTCTGACAAGACATTGATTCTCCGTTTGAGAATCGGATCCATAATGGCAACACGATTTCATTGAGCTCTCCAAACAAAGACACTGCCTTGTATTCGTAACTATATAAGCGTATTCGTAAGTCTAGTTGCTTAGTATTGAACGAGAACAATTTTCTAGTTGCTTAGTATTGAAGCTTTTATTTTTTCATTCATTCAGACTTTGTATATTTTTACAAATATTTTCTTTCACTAACTTTTTTATTGTTTAATTTTTAATTATTTGAAGCGTGTTTAAATATTTTTTATTTGGAGAGACATTTTTTTAATTCTTTGAAAAGGACAAAAAAATAAGGTTTATATTTAAAAGGAAATGTTTAGAATATTTTTTAACGGTAAATGTTTATAAAAACTTTTATGGTCTAACTCTTTTAAAGAATAAGTATTTTTAACTAGAACTTTTTTAACCAATAAGAATAAGAGTGAGAAAACAAAGATTTTAAAAAACACTCATTTTGGTAAATAAATTCTAAATCACCCATTTTGGTAAATAGTTTTTCTAATTACACCTATTTGATAAAAAAAAACTCTATATATTTTGCTGTTAAAAAAATATTATATATATTTTAATTTGAATCTTTAATGCGGTGGACTGGATAATCTTCAAATTTTTAAATTACATTCGTGGAGCGGTAATCTATAAAATAATTGAAACTTTTAATTTTTAATTCATATTTTGTTTAACTACTTTTGATGCGGTTTGCAATTTAAAGGGGCATTCATATATATTTTTTATTTACGTTATTAAATGCGGTTATGGATTAAACCGCAGTAAATGTTCTTTTCCCGGCCTTACCGCATTTAAAAATCAGTTTTGTAGTAGTGTTGAAGTTGATATAAGCTTGATTTTTGTTATCGATGAGATGAAATGACTCATTAAAATAAGGGAAAAAGACGAAAATGTCCAGATTGAAGAAAAAGGTAACGAAAATGCCCATTTGAAAAGTCAACAGCCACATTATGCCCACAACTACAGTCGCCACGACTTCAATTAAGGGTCGCCACGACCCAACCAATAAAAATCCGACACGTGTTACAGTAACAGTCGGCACGACCGTAGAATCCCCGACAACGACCGTTAAACCGCCGACAACGACCCTGCCACGTGTAAAACCAAAAGTCGTCCCGACATTCCCTGACGGTCGTCTGACACGTGTTGGGGGTCGAGACGACCACCTATATATATATATATATATTTTTTTTTATAATTTACGGGGTCGTTGACCAGTCCGTGGGGTCGTTGACCTTAACGGTCGCCACGACCGACATGTATGGTCCTTGAGAATAAACACATTCTTCTTTTCATTTTCACAACTGTTAGGGAACGTATCAGGAACACGTTCAGAATAAACAAATTCTTCTTTTTTGAAAAAGTTAGGAGTTTGGTTATCAGAGCCACATTTTTCATTGAAAGCATACTCTTTCGAAGGAATATTATCATGAAGATAATCATCGTTGGGAATATTTAAATCGGGAATATTTAAATCAGGAATATTTAAATCAGGTTTAGGATGACTCGAATCTGAGCTTGAGTCGTCAACAACATACAAATAAATAGGCTCTTTTTGATTACTCGCAACAACTTTAAAAAAAATTGAAATATCGGTATCATCCTTAATATCAACAGGAAAACAATATGTCGACAATTTATAAGATATTCGAGAAATACTAACGATATTAAAACGAGTAGAAATGAGTCTCTTCAGATTAAGAAAAGTTAAATTTGAGTACATACTGGTTGCACGACGAACGCAATTAAGAGGTACGTACTCGGATACGTTATTCCTTTCTTCCCATTTCCCGCCAACGCATACAACGATGTTATGAAATTCCATTTTTTCAGTAGTAAGACGGGTGGTTTGAAGTGTTTGTGATATATATAGTGCAAATGGTCTAGAAATTCAATCTGAGTTGTGTTGTGTTATAAACATTGATGAACATTGATGATGAGTTGTGTTAAATATCACAAACACTTCAAATTAATGATGGGTTCCAGAAAATTAAAACGGGGTCGTGTCCTCGTCAACGACCCTACATGTCGGTCGTGACGACCGTTAAGGTCAACGACCGCACGGACTGGTCAACGACCCCGTAAATTAAAAAAAAATATATATATATATATATAGGTGGTCGTCTCGACCCCCGACACGTGTCAGACGACCGTCAGGGAATGTCAGGACGACTTTTGGTTTTACACGTGGCAGGGTCGTTGTCGGCGGTTTAACGGTCGTTGTCGGGGATTCTACGGTCGTGCCGACTGTTACGGTAACACGTGTCGGATTTTTATTGGTTGGGTCGTGGCGACCCTTAATAATTGAAGTCGTGGCGACTGTAGTTGTGGGCATAATGTGGCTGTTGACTTTCAAATGGACATTTCCGTTACCTTTTTCTTCAATCTGGGCATTTTCGTCTTTTTCCCTTAAAATAATTTATGAAAATAGATTGACAATCGTAAAAATTAGTAATAAATTGCCAAATATATACGATCAGTATTAACGGATTAAGATTGCTATTTGAATGGAAAGTTGTAGACATAAATGAAAGAAAGTCTAAAATAAATTTAGAAGGCTACTACTGTATTGTTTAATAACATCCCTAAATTATAACTTAACAGAGGAAATCCTTGAAGATAATAGAATTAGTAAAAAAATAGTATAGATTAGCATATATAATAGGAAACTGCCAATTCTATTTTATGGCTTCATACAGGAAATCCTTCAAGTACTATTCTTCCTCCCCACGCAAATAAAATCAACCCATTTAAAGGTTTCTAAATATTACAAAAGCATAATAGGAAATGGCCAATTCTTTTTAGTGCTTCACTTTGTTTCTTCCTCATCACGCAGCTTTATCGGATACAAACTATATAGTTCTCTTCAAATTAAGGTTTTTTCGAAACAAAATTTTGGAATTCCATATCGATTAAATTAGGGTTTTTGTCAACAGTAGCGATGTCGATCTCGAAGGTTGCAACATTATTGCGACAGGGTAAGAAGGCTTTGCCTGATCTTGAACTTCTCAAGATCTTGCAAACGGAGATCCGGCATCATCTTTACAATAAGGTAGTTAAATACAGTTTCTATATATATTCTAGCTAGCTAGCTAGTTATAAATAAATGCATTAATCATTCCTCAATATATACATACTCACCGGCCTGGATGTTGATTTAGAATGAATTAACCGAAACATTGGGAGATTTTGTGGTTGACTGGAGTTGGCCAGATGATAATAACGTAACCTTGCGAAGAAAATGTGAATCTGGTGAAGAAATTGGTGTTATCGCATTTGTTGGTCAGGGAACCTTTGTTGAAGGTAGCTTGTATCCTGATATAATTAGGGCTGTCCAAAAAGTTCGAAACTCGAAACACGTTTGAACTCGCTCGAAAAATATTCGGAAAATGCTCGTTCGATTGTCGCTCGCTTTAAAAACGAACCGAGCGGCTCGGTTCGATTTGTAAAACGAACCAAGTATGAGCATAGGTGCGCTCGCTCGATGCTCGCTCGAATTTATATATATATATTTAGTTATTTATTTTATATATTTTTATTATTTATTTTATCAATAATAATTTTGTTATGTAAGGAATTAGGATTGGAATTAAGATTTTTCATTATTCCAAAAATTCTTTGCACTTAATATTTGACTTTGGATGTAAGTTTAATATGTTAGTTTATCATCTTTTTAGCTTCCATTCTCTCTAGCCTCCTCCATTGTCATTGTTTTTATTAATCTTTGTATAATTCTTTCTTATATAGAATGTCTTTTCACAAAGAATCCAATGGTATCGAGACTTCTCATGTTGAATTAAGTGATGGAGAGAGTTTTGAGTTAGTTGATGAAATAAAAAATGAGGAAAACTTAAGTAAAGATGTTAATGCAACTAGAAAGGGAATGCGAAAAAATAGTTCTGAAGCACATCCAAATTTTGTAGACATCGAGGACATGTACAAAGGGAAAATGGTAAAAAAATAAAGAGTGCATTCATTATAATTATATCAGTTCATATTAGTGTTAGTTAGTCTAATAAAATACAAACAAGACTAGTGTGTTAGTTATTGGACAAAATGTGTTAAAATTGAAAACATGGATGAAAATGTTATGTCAGATCACCACCCACGCAACTTTCCTTTTTGTTCTGCGACGCTCGAAATTTACTCGGTGATCGCTCGAAAAATACTCGGATCGAAAGTCGCTCGTTCGATTTTGGATCGGTTGAAAAAATGCTCGGTTCGGTTCGGTTCGGTTTGTAAACGAACCAAACACGAGCAAAGGTCTGTTCGGTTCGGTTCGGATCGTGAACAGCCCTAGATATAATGGTGCTCATACGGAAGAACGGGTTGAGGGCTCCTGCATTACTGTTTGATTGTACAGTTTTAGATGAAGGTAAAAATAAAATCGACGACTTTCGTATTCAAAATGCTCATTATTTGAAATCAGGTGGTTGGATTTCTTCTGCCTACAAAGCTCCCGTTTTCAGGTACATTCATGTGACCACCCATAACCCATTATCATTCTTAATTACGCTTGAAAACTACTGAATCATCCCTTATTGCATGTTGCATATATGGTTTAAAAAAGATAGAGGCGAGCAAAGTGTCATGAGCCTTGGGCCTAGAATATATATGCTAGATGCAATAGGCTTAAAAAGCGAGGGTATGAGATAAGTAAAGCACATAGTATAAGTATATCGCTTTAAGGCTTTTATGTATTCCGTTACATCTTAAATGATTTTTTCGTTAACCTTGAAATAAAATCATGGGTCCGCCACTGAAAACACCCGAGCACCTCTTGCATGAGGCCCCTTTTAAAACCAAGGAATATTCTTATAAACCAAATCACTACAATAAGTTTTTTTTTTTAATTTTTCTATCATTTCTGGATTCTAATGTGAATTTTGGTTTATTATTGCAGTAAATTGAACCCTACATTGCAACAAGAGCTGAAACAGTATCTAATCTCCAGAGGAATAAGCAACAGTCTCTTTGCCTTTCTCCTCCATCACATTCATCACAAAGAGCAAGACATGTACCTAAAATGGCTGCAAAAATTGGAAGCCATGGTGATGGTAGAGACTTAATAGTTTGATTTTTGTTTTTATTATTATTAGATTATATTTATTTGTTCTTTTTTATAAATCTCAAATAAGTTAGAGACTAAGTTTGAATTAGAGTTCCGTTTGGTTTTCAAGTTTCATGCCTAACTTATAGTTAGGAGCATTGTTTATTTGATTGTAGTATATCGATTTCTTTAGTTTTTTTTAGTTTTGATAACATTGAAGAATAATTCTTCGTGATTTTGGATTTTTGCTTGAAATACTTGGTATTCGAATATTCTTTGCGGTTTGAAACTGCATTATTAGTAAGTATCAAATAGCAGTAGATGACTCAATGGCAAGACGGGAGCCAGATTCCATTCGCTTTCCCCGTAGATCTACCAGTATGGAGACGTAGAAACTGATGTGATAGGCTAAGCTTGGATGCGTGCGAAGCGGATCGTGAGCTTTGTGCACTCGTTTTGTATAACAAACGACACCTGATCATTGTGTATGAGATGTGATGATAAAGGTAAAACTAGAGTGCAAAATGGTGCGACGTGTGATGTATTAGTTAACATTGTTAGTTGGTTTAGTTAGAATAGTTAAATCATGTCCTAGGGTAGATTGTGTAATTCATGGATTGGTGAGGGACTTTAATGTGATATATGATATCTCATAAATATGAGATATATAATTTCCTGCCAACGAAGTGAGATTGGGAGTCTACAAACTGGTAAACGAAGTCAAGAGCGAACTTGGAGTTCATTACCTACGAACTGGATCTGCTTATATATGTATGTATTTGAGTTCGTGAAGAAAAACTAAGAACAAACGGTTTTCTCAGATTCGATTTCTAAGGTAGGATTTTGTTATCGTGAATTTCTGAGAGAATCGTTGTTAGGATCATGTTTAGAACCTGTTAACGAGTTTATTCATGTAATCATTGATTCGATTTGAGCTATAAACTGAGTTTTATTTATAATTTGTGTTCTTCAGTTCGAGTTAACTTTTGGTTAAGATTCGGTGTACAAATCACTAGATCGGAACAATACAAGTTTACATACTCGATAAAGGTTCTTGATTTTTATGTATCCTTCGATGATTTTTTTCTGATCGCAGTTGGTTTGAGTATGTTTTTGTCATCTCCTTAGATTCCTTTTAATTCTTTGTTTATTCGCCTCAATTTAAGTTGGATTTTGTTTCTTAGTCAGAATTTGAATGATTCTGCATGTTTAAATTGTTTATATATGGTTAATCATGTGTTTAAATTGAATATGTGAAGCTTTCTTTCCCTCAAAGACGGTGGTGAATATGTATGTCTGTCTATGTGTGACATGGGTTATTGTGAGAGCTTACTTTCTTGATGTCTTTACTACCTGAATTAAGGTATTCGACTTCCATTCACTTCACTGATAATCTTTTCTTATAAGTGTGTGTCTTGATTTATTTCTTAGATAGTTGTATATGTTAAGTTAGTTCATGATTGTAATTTGATTTGAAAAGATTTCATATAGTATTATTTTTTAATTATTTTAGAGTGGTTATATAGAAACCCTCCTTTTTTGCTAAAAACACCATTTTTATACGGTCGTTTCACCCAAAACGGCCGTTTTAGATGAAACGATCCCAAAACGATCTTAATGGGATGACGTGTCGCGACGACGAAAGCTTAAAATTCAGGGGGTCCCCCTTTTTTAAACGACCGTTTTGTACGAAAAGATCCCAAAACGATCGTTTTAACAGAAACGATCGTGAGGAATGGGTTTTTTTAGTAAAAAGGGGGTGTCTATAGCTAAACCCTTATTTTATTATGCTACATATTGAAGTTTAGAAATTGGTTAGAGCTCATCTTACAAGTTAGATTAGTAACTCAGACTTTAAATGCCTTTTTTATTTTCCAAACTATAGTTTCTTAAATTTGGATAAATAAGTAAAAAAAAACATGTTTATTGGTAGAGGAAGTTATGTAGATGTAGATTTGCACACTTATTGCTATGGTAGGTAATAGGAGTTTCTGAAAAGTGCATAAAAGTTGTAGACCTTTTTGTGATTTTGTTTTCATCTACAACATATTATGAGGTTTTGTGGGCAGAGGTATATGAGGTTGCGCTACATGCGATCAAGAATTATACGAATTTGCTATAAATTGAGCTTCTAATACAACTACCCAAAATGCTTTCTAATACGTTTATTCACTAAATTGCTCTCAGTGTAGGTGTGTTTTTCCTTTCGGCATCTGAGAAATTTTGTACATTGAACCTTTTTTTTCTAGGCACAAATCATAGTTTCATGGAAGGTCATTCCACAACCAAAAGGTCATAACGAAATTCTGTCTTTGTAAAGCTAAAAGCTATTCAAAATGGTAGTGGATTTCTTATGGTTTAAGAGATTGTTTTGTTGTTGACTTTTTACGTAAATCAGTTCCTGTGTTTGCTAATCTTTACACGTGATTATGGTTCGGTCTATTATTAGATTATGCTTTAGGTTGATAAAATATAACTTCTTTTTACTTAATTCTCAATATAATCAGTAATAATAATTAAAATAGTCTAAAACATAAACACCATAAAATTCAAATCACCAACGATGAAAAGTTTGAATCAACAATAATCATTTGCGTTATAGTAGCCAACTACTACATGAATTCATAACCATTTACAATTTAAAACGTGAATAACTAAAAGCATATAATCAGTAATAATCATTTCCAAATGAAATGGTATCCACAATTCCTCATCAAAATCATGTTAATAAAAACCCTATACATGGTTACTATTAACAAAAAAAAAACATTTCTTTCTCACAATAGTTATCATGAGTTTTATTAAATAGGAAAGAAAACAACAATCTATAAAACAACAAAAACAAAAAGATAAAAGGAATACAACGACATCTTCATCGATCATAGCCGAACCACCGTAGTTCCATCCTAAATCTCAGGATCTCAGACTCCATATCTATCAATCGTAGATTTCTTTCACTCAATGTTCTGTATTCCATAAAATAAAAAGAATTCAATACATATTCATTAATTCAAAATCTTCACAAAATAGAACTCTAAAGAAGATTTAAATAAAGAATAACAGTCATACAAACAACCTCAGAAGGATCAAATCATAAAACCAAAATCATCATAGTCCCAGTAACCCATCAGGAGTTCTAGGTTCAGATCTGAATACCAAATCATCACAGCCTCACTCTAAACGAAATCTTAGACAATCAAAGACACCCGTACGATATAATCGATTTTAAATGAACCGGAACTTTAAAAATCAACAAAACCTTCGTAACCCACTAACAAAGAAGTATGTTTCAATGTTTTAGCCCAGATCTGAAAAATCATACCATCACAGCCTTCGGCCTTCGTAATCCACCAACAAAGAAGCAGTTTTAAATTTTAGGCTCAGATATGCAAAATTAAATCATCACGGCCACCGTTGTAGTCGTAAGGCTCTGATATGAGCGGCGGCAGCGTTGAACGCCACCACACCACCACATACATCACGGCCACACATCGATAACCATCATCCATCTCTAATAACGTCATGACGGCACGCCGGGAGCCATCATCCAAGGCTAATAACGCGACTATGACACGTCGGTGATCTACCAGAGCCACAAATGGAACGGTGATCAACAATACACAGAAGATCCCTTTTTGGTTTGAATGTGGATTCGGTGGATGTGTCTTTGAAGGCTGGGGCTATGAATTGCGAGGCGGGCAACCTTCCTTTCAAGCATCTTGGGATGGTTGTCGGGGCAAACATGAACAGACGATGCAACTGGCAGCCCGTGGTGGAAGCTTTCGAGAAGAGGCTCTCGAAGTGGAAAGCCAAAAACTTGTCCCTCGGTGGTAGATTGGTGTTGGTAAAAAGTGTGCTCGATAGCCTACCAACTTATTTCTTTTCTCTCTACAAGGCTCCTAAAAGGGTTCTGGATGCCTTGGAGAGAATCCGGTTTAAATTTTTATGGGGAGGGACTACTGAGAGACGATGCATTCATTGGGTTAAGAAGGAAAATGTGTGTAGACCTAAAAAGGATGGTGGTTTGGGTCTTGCTAGGCTCCGATATGTGAACATAAGTCTGATCTGCAAATGGCTTTGGAGATTCAAGGTGGAAGAGAAAAATCTGTGCAAAAGGGTTGTTTCTTCTATTCATGAGGTGAGAGGCAGATCTGCGTTTTTTCCTTGTAAGATGCAGGTTACAGGGGTGTGGAAGAACATTGTTTCCGTCAACAACATGTTACGCAAGCAGAATCTGGGTATGCACTTGTGGATGGAGGAGGTCAGTTGGACTTGGAGGTGGAAAGGGGCGGGTTCTTCCCAGTTCTCGGCCAGGGATGTCCGGAACCTCTTTGGTGCTTCGGACGGGGATGTATCTGGCCCAACACTTCATTGGAGTAGGCTCGTCCCATCTAAAGTGAGCATTTTTGGTTGGAGAGCGCTCATAAAACGCATTGCGACGTTGGATTCTTTGGCCCGCAAGAATATTCGGTTTCTTTCGGGTGTGTGTTGTCTCTGCTTGTCCGGGTACAATTCTGTCCTTCACTTGTTCACAGGGTGTGCATTCACTGCTGGCGTTTGGCTCTGGGTTACTTCATGGTGCAAGATCCCGAATACTTTTGTGTTCTCCTTCAAAGATCTCATGGAGTTACATTTGGATGGGTGTATTGAGGACAATCGGAAGGAGGTGATTCATGGAATTATACTTGTGTTTTGTTGGTGCGTGTGGAAAGAACGGAATGCGGTTCTCTTTAATGGTGGTTCCCCTTCGGTTAGTAGAGTTGTTAAAGAAATTAAATTTTGGTGTCATGTTTGGTTTGAGAATAGATGTAACAAATGTATAGATTGGGTTAATTGTAGTTGGATGTAGCCTTTGGCTTGGTGTCGGTGCTGCCTCTAGCTCCTTGCTAGAGGGGTGCTCCTTTTGGTGAATAAAATAGTTGTTAAAAAAAAACAATACACAGAAGAAATCATTCTTCCGGTTAAATCATGAGAGAGAAGAACATGGTGTTAAATCATGAGAGAAAAGAACATGGTATCTCTTTAAAGTCATGAGAGAGAAATCAAATGAATTATTTAAATATTGCATACAACTTCAAATAAAGTGATAGCATAGCTGTGAGTCTGACACATAAATCAGAATATGAGACACTCATTTTCAAGAAAGAGAGCCACGCGTAGATTCAAGAGATCCAAGCAAGAAAATGTGGCTCAATTCTACTGGTTTAAATGATGTTGTGGCTCAATTTTAATGGTTTAAACGAAGTACAATACTTGTGTGTCTACGCCTCCGAATTAAAGTTGTTATTACCCTATACTAACATAATACAACTTGGAGTACAAATTTCAAAACATGGTGTACAAGCAACTAATGCACATTCTATTTTATTAAAGTTGCATTTTCTTATGCAGTACAAGTGGCTACGCATGATAAGGGTCCAAGTTTTTTAGCCTTGGGTACAACTTCCCCTTTTATCTGCTTTATACAACAATTTCTGCCCCATCTTCTCATTTCAAGAATTTCAAAGCAGGCCTCTCACTCCCTCTCTATAATCGTTGGCTTCTCTCTCTTCTCTCTCTGTACAAAGTAGCGACTCTCCCTCTACAAAGGGAAACCGGGTTCATGAACTCCGGTGAACGGTCGTAGATGCGATGGCCGTGTGTCACTCTCGCTATGATATTGCCGGTGGCGGCGTGGCGGTTAACGCAGCCGTTGCCGGTTATGAGCGAGTTAGGGTGTTCTGCTTGATCTCTTTTTTCCGGTTTGCCTTACCGATGATCTCACAGGCGGCTGCTGTGTTTATCGCAGCCGTCGCCGGTTATGAGCGGCTGGGATACTGTTGTCTACGATAGCTAAATGTGATGTAGTTTTTACTCATTGTTAATCTCAGATCTGTTGCTATTGCTGATGGTTTTGTTTAGATCGGAAGTTATATGTCTGATGTTGTTGGATCCCTACTTATGGTGAACCTATTTATGGTCGGCTATGAAGCTGAGACTCTGTTTTTTTTTTTGCCAAATCTGTTAGAGTTTATGGTGACGCCGCCGTTACGCCGACTGGTGACGCCGCCGTATATGACGGTTGGTGACGCCGCGGCTCCTAGCGGCTGGTGACGCCGCCGTTTATACGGTTTGAGACGATGGCGAAGGTTACTATTTGTGGGTTTAGGGTTTGAGATGGTGGCAATGATGATGGCGATGATGACTTCGGTCTGAGCTCCTTTTTACGGTGTGGTCGGATTTTTCAATAGCTCTGATGCCCGAATGGTTTCAGTTGTTGGTTTCGGGTTTGAGGCGACGGCGATGATGACTTTGGTCTGAGCCCAGTTTTCAGATTTGGTAGTATTTTGCTTTCGTTATGGCGATGATGATTTACATTAGGGTTTACATAACCCTAATCTAATCTGAGCCTCACTTCTCTTATGAATTTTGTATTCAGTAATTTTATGAAGCTTTTAACATTTTCTTTGATAATGATCTTTCCGACGGTAGAGTCGGTTCATTAAACTTTTTTGTTAGGGAGTTTTCTTATCTCTAGGATCTGACCAACATTTTTACTTAAAATTAAATAAGTTTTGATAGAAATAAAAGAAAAGTTATGAACATGCATTTTATTATGGTGACATGCAGATAGTGACATACATGTGCAATTAATCTTTACAAAAAGAAGCGAGTAATGATTTTTAACTTTTAATTGTTATAATGGTTTTTGATGCTAAATCTTTACTTTAACTTGGTGGTTATATGAAGTTTTAGTTTTTTTTCTTTTCATCTTGGAACAAAACTTTTTCACTTATTATTTTGTCTTATATTTTTTGACATTATTTTATGAAAAAAAAAAGATTTATATTCAAGTTGGCAGAGTACAGTTGATGCGTGATCTTAAAGAATATGTGATGGAAGTGGTTGTGGGTAAGTTCAATAATGTAATAGTATATGTGATGGAGGTGGTTGTGGGTAGGTTTAGTAGTGATTAATAGTACAATAGTGACATCCATGTTTGGTTTTTTACATAGAATGATGTACAAGAAACCAAAGAAATAGGTTGGTGTGTTGTGTACAAGTTTGTGGTTAGGTTCACGGCTACTACAACTACTCTGTTTGTATGCTTATTTAATATTTATAAATTGACCATAGGTAGGTTAGGACCTTTACAAAGCACAAAATCATTAGGAAATGCCAACGGGTCAACTCCGCGGCGAAGCGCGGGTTGACCCACTTGTATTATATAATATATAATTAAAACAATTTAACAACAATAATAGTATATAGTTATAACTATAAACATATAAAGGTAAATTATATCAAGAATAATTGAGTACTTAAATAATTTATTTTTGATTTTTACAAGTTTGGTTTCTGAATGCATCTGTTAACTGTCAAGTTTTATTAAAGATTCCTTCTAATTAAATGAAAATTATTTATTGGAATTTAAGAACACCTCAAGATGGAAGAGGGTCCTGTCAATGATTAAGTCTCATTTTAGGAATACCTTCAGAAGCAAGTTACTGATTTGAATCGATGTTGAGTGATTAACAATCGCTTGGTGCAAATCATAGTCATGATAAGTTTGTTAGTAAACTTCTCTGAGATATAAACCATAGAGTCTTGATGTGTCATTTCCAGCACAATATGCCATTACCATACCTCATTCCCATCCGATCGAAACATTTTGGTTCTTAATAAAAAAAAATCTTTCCAATTTGGTGTCTAAATGAATATTGGGTTCTTTGTTCTTTATGTTGCAGTGATCATGAAAAATTGGATAAGAAAGGGTTATAAATCATAAATGTAATCAAGAACTTGCAAGAACATTGTCAAGTCGTCACTACACGTTTAAGTTTGATGGAAAATTATTACGGACCCATTAGCAGATTTTAGTTTTTACTTCTGAAGGGAATATAAGTTTTTACTCTAAACTACTTTGATACCTTAGAATTTAGTTTTTTGACATCATTGATTTTATGTGCAATCTGCATTATGGACTTGAAATTGACAAAAGAAAGTTTGGATTCTAGACTTGAAATTGAGTAAACAAGGTTGGTCTTCATCTCAACTATTATAAAGTAGGTACGTCTTAATCATCGGTTTCCATTTATTTGATGATCAATCAAGATTCTGGACTTGAAATGACGTGTTACGGTGGTGTATACCTTCTTGTTATGGCGAAATTCTTGATTGTTGTAGGTTATTTCTTTTGTTTCTGATAAAATCATTTCTATCCATGAAGCACTTTAATTTGAAAACTTTATCTATTTGTATTTTATTGACTTTGTTATAATTTCAGTATATGTTTGCATATTGATGTTTCTATGCAGTTAGTAGTCTTGGGATATAAATTGAAGTTTCAATAAGGTACTAGAGATGATCTAGGATAAAATTCAAGGTTTTGATAAAAGCTTCTTACACAGAGTTGGTATGTATTATTCATTGTGATTGTGGTTGTTGGCATAATTTTTTTTTTATCCATGTCTATATTATTAAATATGGTTAACAAATATGATAATTATAAACAATTTTTTTATATGCACGTATGCAACTTTAAATTTTACTTCTTTTTATTAATTTAGGTTATTAAAATAAATTAAGATACTTGGTAGATTCTATTTTCTGTTTGTTTAAATACCGTCCGTGTAACACACGGGTCTAAAAGACTAGTTGTAATATATATATATAACAAGTTTTTTAAATCTGTGTATTGCACGGCAGTATATGAATAAATAAAAAAGAAAAGTAAAAAATACATAATAAAGATTAAATTAATCATTTGAATTAAAAATAAGACGAAACGTATGATAAGTTCTAAAAGAAAATTACATATTCGAAAATACAGATTTATAAACAACATTCAGTGTCTGGTTAGTCACGTTGCAATCTTCATCCAGTATCAAAAGTTTAAGTCCGTCTTTCCTCTTCACTCTTGACAATGCGACGTAAAGCTGTACGTGACTAAAACATGGATTTTTGAGATACAAACCAAGTTTTGAGAGTGACTGACCCTGACTCTTATTAACGGTCATTTCCAAACACACCGCAAATGGATACTGCCTTCTTTTAAATTTATATGGTATTTTTTTTATCTGAAGTATGTCATTAAAATCAAAAAATATAACACCAAAATACCTGCAATCTCATTGACACCAACCCCTCCAAGCAACTTCTCCTTCCACGTGCTCAAACTCTCATCTTCCTGTAACAACACGCATAATTAGATGTGCAAGATTCAACATTTACCTATAAAATAGGTTGATCTAGGTTCACTATAACAAATAAATCAATTATTCACATTTTTTTAG
This sequence comes from Deinandra increscens subsp. villosa, assembly GCA_039602395.1. Classification (NCBI taxonomy): domain Eukaryota; kingdom Viridiplantae; phylum Streptophyta; class Magnoliopsida; order Asterales; family Asteraceae; genus Deinandra; species Deinandra increscens. The sequence goes on along the minus strand of JBCNJP010000009.1, from coordinate 72,831,324 downwards.
TTTAGTTATTCATATTTTTAAATGTGTAAAATAATATTGTTCACACTTGAATTGGGTGTGAAAAAAGTTGGTGTTACAAAATGATATCAAATTTTCTTAACGCTTGAAAGTGTGAACATATTGTTGTAATTTTTCACACTTGAAAATATGAACATATTTTTATAATTGTTCACACTTGAATTTGTGAACATATTGTCTTAATTCTTCACACTTTCATGTGTGAACATATTGTAACATGTTCACACTTTCAAATATGAAAAGTTCAAACAATATAGTGTGAACATTTTACCATAATATGCAACGTTGCAATTTAGTTTATACGGATCAAATAAAAATATTCAATATACCCTAATAGCATATAGATAGAAACAATTTAAATAAAATGGAGTAAAAGATAATTATGATTACAACTTGAAGTTAATATAAGCTTTGTAGAAACCGGGGTCGGTGAGCCAAGCCAAACCCCGATGGCACAGCGGAAGCGGATCGGAGACTTTGTGAGCTTCGTCTTTGTAGAACAAATATAAACACCAAGAAGAACATAATGGACCGGATCTTCAACAATGGTGTTTGAGATGTGATGATGATGATGAGGATAAAATAGAAGTAGTGATGAACAAGATGAAGATAAATGGATAAATATAACCGAATGCTTACATTTACCTACCCAACACATGCTAGGTTCATGAACAAGTGTTCATGAACCCACACAACTTCAAAGAAACATGACTAAGCTCTCTCACTCATACACACATTTAGTCTTTCACATGAGAAAGACTATATATACTAACCAACTAAGACCAAGGGCAAACTAGTAAATACATAACTAGACTAGTGACATAAATAGTACAACAATAAATAATAAAGTCACTAATGCCAAGTCTTCGGTTAATGAGAGTATCGAGTCATAAACTTCACCGTGTTGTGCGAACGGTTAAACGGTAAGTGGTACATTGAGTTTCATCTAACCAAATCTCGAACTCGTCGGTCTCGGAAATTTCTAACAATCTCCCTTATTTGGTTGATGAACAAGCGGATCAATAACTCAACTCTTGTGACATTCGGTTCCCTTGTATTCTTGCAACTTGACTTCAAGAAAATCTTCATACGGCTTCAAGTCTTTCATTTAACCATTCTCCTTTGTGAAGCTCCCCCTATGAAGAAGAGTTGTTCTTCTTCTAGCCCAAACCAATAAAAAGCCCATAGGGTGTTTACCAAAATTAACAAGCACACTACGTTTAAGGATGTCCACATCATCCTAAGTGTGGTTAAAGGTAAACAAGATAAAGGATCAAAGAAAAATCAGAGAATTAATCCCATAATTCAACCGTCTTGAAAATACTTGCCAAGAATACCAAACCGATGCATCACTTCAAAGATAGTACCACTTCAAATAAATTACCTCAACAAGTCATGAGTTCCAACTTTGCCTTTGTTTTTACCATCACGGTTATGGCTCAAGGACTCTTCAAAAGCTAGAACTTAATCCAACATTAGCAAACAAATCCTTTAATGTAGAAAAACTCAAATTTGTGCACATTCTTCAATTTTCAACCCACTTCTAAACACGTCTGCTTATAACGAAGAGCGTCTCAAATAGAAAAATAATTTGTAAACTACAAGTGTACCTTGTTTGTACACCAATTTGTTGCGATGGATTTAACGGTTTGCATCCCGTTAGACTTGTAGTAATTTTAGCAATATAACAGTAGCTCAACAACAATTGATTTAAAAGAACCTGCCCAGTCTCAAGTTTGTTTAAGAATGGCAGGCCCAACATCTGTTTTAAATCAAATGCAAGCCTAAATCTGTTTTGCTTTACACCCATTTCAGCAGCCCAAACTGACCAAATTTGCAGCCCAGTAGAAACAGAAGCAGGCCCAAATTGGTTATATAGAGGTGATCCAGCCTGATTCTTCTTTGAAGGACAGAAACCCTAAAGATGTTGAGTGCTGCCAATCGAAAGAACTCGTACCATCCGAAGACCTGAAGCACGATTTCCGGCGAACAGATCTAAACAGAAGTCATGAATGGCTACCCAAGAGTTCCTCTGGAAGAATTCGAGTTATTCCGGAACTTTTCCGGTTCCTCCGGAAGTTTTCATCATCTTTTCTTTCTATCGGAATTGAGTTCGAGTTCCCTCGGAACTCTGCAGTTACTCCGAAACATTTTCAGTTCCTCCGGAAGTTTTCACCTTCACTTTTCTTTCTCTCGGAGAGTTGACAGGTTACTCCGGAACTTTTCCGTTTCCCTCGGAACGAACAGTTTACTCCGGAACGAATTCCCTTGGAACAATTTCAAGTTGGTTTTCCGTAGAAAGTGAATCCTCCGGAATAAGTTACCTCGGAAGTCGATGGTTCAACAGGAACTCGTGAGAGTTCTATCGGTGACATCTCTCGGAGATCAGAATAGTTCAACATGTTGATCCGGAACAAGAGATGGCTAGGGTTTAGCGGAGACGTTCATTGCGATGTGGGTTCAACCGGAACACATTTTTCCGATGAGTGGTTCCTTCACGACGAAGAGAGAGAGAGAAAACTGTTGCACTGTGTTTGATGGAGACAGGACTGCTGCAACTGTAGACAGAAAGTAGGGTTTACCCTTTTTCCTTTTCTGTTTTCTACTCCAGCAGAACACGACAAGCACAAAAGTCAATAGCACTTTTATCTCTTTCTCACCCAAGAACCCAGATCATGAACCATGTAGCCATCTTTGTCATAGTCAATCGAAACTCAGATTCATGTATAATCAGTGTAGAGACCGACCACCGTCATGAACGACGCATGAACTTCGATCCACATATAAACCCATCGAAAATCAACCACATAGAACAGGAACATGTTGTCACCGTCATCGTCTTCCATGTAACGAAACCCAGTTTGAACTAACTTGTATGAGACCCAGAATATGCTAACTCGCAAACACTGTCACCATCTTCATACCAAAACCATAAACCCTAGAACAAGGTTGTTCCTGCCAAAACCTAATCACAAACCAGTTGTAACAATTTCTTCGACCCATGAACCAGCGACGAGATAAGATCGTAGCCATCATCGATCGTTCGGTTCATCCATAACCAACACCAATCATTAATTTCAATGAATTCTTGCAAAAAGAAAAAAATATTTCTTCTACCAGTGTGATTTTTCTTTGCAATTTCGAAGAGAGAGAGTGGGTATGGTTAGGTGAGAGAAAGTAGGTATGTTTAGTATAGGTTAGGCCTGGGAGGCGTGTATCCTTTTCAAGTCTGCAGTTTGTAAGTTTCAAGAAGTACGTAAGTCAACCCTTTGGCATATGGGTGTGATGGAGACAAGTCCAATGTTTCAGAAACAAAGTAAGATTACTTTGTCGGTTGAGTAAAAGAGAAAATAAAAAGAAAATAAAAGTTAAAGGATAAACTCATATTTCTTTTATTCTCATGAATTCTATTGGACAACATTGAGGCTCACACTAAAAATTCTCCATCCGTAATCTATCTGGGAAATATTTTGAAAGAGTTTTGAGTTGCTCAAACTCAACAAGAACTCAATTTTGTGTTGACATATTCAAACACAAACAACAAAATATTTTAAGGTTTTGAACAAACATGGGAGATTTCAAAAACCTTTCAAGAACAAAAGATAGAACATCTCTATTTGTTACAAAGACAAGCAAACTAACACAAAGTTAAAGAAACCAACCGATTTGTTGCGTTTTCTTCGACCATGGCTCTGATGCCAATTGTAGAAACCGGGGTCGGTGAGCCAAGCCAAACCCCGATGGCACAGCGGAAGCGGATCGGAGACTTTGTGAGCTTCGTCTTTGTAGAACAAATATAAACACCAAGAAGAGCATAATGGACCGGATCTTCAACAATGGTGTTTGAGATGTGATGATGATGATGAGGATGAAATAGAAGTAGTGATGAACAAGATGAAGATAAATGAATAAATATAACCGAATGCTTACATTTACCTATCCAACACATGCTAGGTTCATGAACAAGTGTTCATGAACCCACACAACTTCAAAGAAACATGACTAAGCTCTCTCACTCATACACACATTTAGTCTTTCACATGAAAAAGACTATATATACTAACCAACTAAGACCAAGGGCAAACTAGTAAATACATAACTAGACTAGTGACATAAATAATACAACAATAGATAATAAAGTCACTAATGCCAAGTCTTCGGTTAATGAGAGTATCGAGTCATAAACTTCACCATGTTGTGCGAACGGTTAAACGATAAGTGATACGTTGAGTTTCATCTAACCAAATCTCGAACTCGCCGGTCTCGGAAATTCCCAACAAGCTTGATTTTTGTTATCAATGAGATGAAATGACTGTTTAAAATAATTTATGAAAATAGATTGACAATCTTAAAAATTAGTAAAAAATTGCCAAATATATACGATCAATATTAACGGATTAAGATTGCTATTTGAATGGAAAGTTGTAGACATAAATGAAAGAAAGTCTAAAATAAATTTAGAAGGCTACTACTGTATTCTTCAATAACATCCCTAAATTATAACACAAGAAATCCTTGAAGATAATAGAATTAGTAAAAAAATAGTATAGATTAGCATATATAATAGGAAACTGCCAATTCTATTTTATGGCTTCATACAGGAAATCCTTCAAGTACTATTCTTCCTCCCCACGCAAATAAAATCAACCCATTTAAAGGTTTCTAAATATTACAAAAGCATAATAGGAAATGGCCAATTCTTTTTAGTGCTTCACTTTGTTTCTTCCTCATCACGCAGCTTTATCGGATACAAACTATATAGTTCTCTTCAAATTAAGGTTTTTTCGAAACAAAATTTTCGAATTCCATATCGATTAAAATTAGGGTTTTTGTCAACAGTAGCGATGTCGATCTCGAAGGTTGCAACATTATTGCGACAGGGTAAGAAGGCTTTGCCTGATCTTGAACTTCTCAAGATCTTGCAAACGGAGATCCGGCATCATCTTTACAATACGGTAGTTAAATACAGTTTCTATATATATATATTCTAGCTAGCTAGCTAGTTATAATTAAATGCATTAATCATTCCTCAATATATACATACTCACCGGCCTGGATGTTGATTTAGAATGAATTAACCGAAACATTGGGAGATTTTGTGGTTGACTGGAGTTGGCCAGATGATAATAACGTAACCTTGCGAAGAAAATGTGAATCTGGTGAAGAAATTGGTGTTATCGCATTTGTTGGTCAGGGAACCTTTGTTAAAGGTAGCTTGTATCCTGATATAATGGTGCTCATACGGAAGAACGGGTTGAGGGCTCCTGCATTACTGTTTGATTGTACAGTTTTAGATGAAGGTAAAAATAAAATCGACGACTTTCGTATTCAAAATGCTCATTATTTGAAATCAGGTGGTTGGATTTCTTCTGCCTACAAAGCTCCCGTTTTCAGGTACGTACATTCATGTGACCACCCATTATCATTCTTAATTACGCTTGAAAACTACTGAATCATCCCTTATTGCATGTTGCATATATGGTTTAAAAAAGATAGAGGCGATCAAAGTGTCATGAGCCTTGGGCCTAGAATATATATGCTAGATGCAATAAGCTTAAAAAGCGAGGGTATGAGATAAGTAAGGCACATAGTATAAGTATATCGCTTTAAGGCTTTTATGTATTCCGTTACATCTTAAATGATTTTTCCGCTAAACGTTACCCTTGAAATAAAATCGTCAGCCACTGAAAACACCCGAGCACCTCTTGCATGAGGCCCCTTTTAAAACCAAGGAACATTCTTATAAACCAAATCACTACTATAAGTTTTTTTTTAATTTTTCTATCATTTCTGGATTCTAATGTGAATTTTGGTTTATTATTGCAGTAAATTGAACCCTACATTGCAACAAGAGCTGAAACAGTATCTAATCTCGAGAGGAATAAGCAACAGTCTCTTCGCCTTTCTCCTCCATCACATTCATCACAAAGAGCAAGACATGTACCTAAAATGGCTGCAAAAATTGGAAGCCATGGTGATGGCAGAGACTTAATAGTTTGATTTTTGTTTTCTATTATTATTAGATTATATTTATTTGTTCTTTTTTATAAATCTCAAATAAGTTAGAGACTGAGTTTGAATTAGAGTTCAATTTGGTTTTCAAGTTTCATGCCTAACTTGTAGTTAGGAGCATTGTTTATTTGAATTGTAGTATATTGATTTCTTCAGTTTTTTCTTTTTTTGTTAACTTTGAAGAATATTTCTTCGTGATTTTGGATTTTTGCTTGAAATACTCGGTATTCGAAGATTCTTTACGGTTTGAAACTGCATTAGATGGTATCAAATAGTAGTCGATGATTCAATGGCAAGACCGGAGCCGGATTCCATTCGCTTTCCCCGTAGATCCACCAATGGAGATGTAGTGACCGATGTGATATATAGGCTAAGCTTGGATGCGTGCGCAAGCAGATCTTGAGCTTTGTGCACTCGTTTTGAATAACAAACGACACCCGATCATTGTGTATGATATGTGATGATAATGAGTAAACTAGAACAGAAGCATGAACAAAATCGAAGAGAATCTTCAATACAAAAATAGAAGCAACATCGAAACAGAACCTTCTTGATCAAAACTCCAGCAGAAACAAAATTCAGTCAAAAGTACATCTCTTCGAACAGACCATTATCGAAATAGAGGTTTCATCTCTCAATACCCGACAATTATTTCTGAATCAAAACCCAACAGAACCATGCATGGCTCAATCATATATAAACGTACTGAGTACCTGATGTTTTTCTTATCGGTAGCTATTTCCGGCCATTAGCATCATCCCCAGCGAGCTGAATATGATCATAATATATCTTCAATGACTTGAAGTTGATGTCCTATCGGAGGATTCGTTTCCGGTGGCCTGAATCAGAACAAGGTCGTCACAGGTGTAAGACTTTTCCACCGGCCGGGTAGTGGTCTTCTATCGTCATAGCTTCATCTTGCTTCAACCGTAGTAGGATACTCACCGGGTACTGGCCTGAATCAGAGAGAGGATGTAGCAGTTTTTTTTCTTATCTTAACAACAACTTTCATTAGGGTGTTGTAAATGCGCTTAATTGCAACACATTTTATTCATCACACTTTTTTTCTGACACATCAGCGCCACATTATCTTATCATACTTTCTATGTTTTTCTGTGTAATGGTCATACTTCACTTTTTCAACCACTTTTTATTATTATTTTTTTCTCATATTAATTAAAAAAACTAACTATATACAAAATAAACAAATAACATTATATTAATTAAAAGAAAAAAAATTAGATGATAAAAAAATCACTAAAAATAAAAATTACAACGAAAATAAGTTCGGCTTGAGTTTGGGGTTGTGATGTTTGCCCTGTTGATATTTTAGATGCCTTCTTCTTCATTCCCTTTTTAAGGGTTTCGAGGATTGTATCGGGAGGGGTTTCTTGGACGATATCAACATCCTCGTGTTGTGAATAATTGCGGAGATAGTTGGGCATGATTCAGTTCCACCCAACACCCAATTGTGGAGGGGCAAATGAAACATAACCAGAAATATTGAAGACGTTTGGTTGTTGGTTCTGGTTTCCTCCCAGTATGACAAAAGAGTTAGATTGGGTATTCGGGTTTGGATGTTGGTTGGAGTTTTGTGGTTGATTGGGGTTTTGAAAAAAATAAAAGGGATTGGGATGGTTGTATGGATTCATGATCGTAGAGAAAAGGATGGAGAAGAATGTATAAACTATTTAAGGTGATATGTGTTATTTATAGATTGAAATTAAGTAATTACATAAATTTTTTAATGAAGACGAATCTGTAAATAAAAGATTGAATTCATTCTAATCAAAGGGGGCGCAGTTTTACCCCATGTGGTCACAGGAAGGGGTTTCTGCCAGGAGAAAGCTTCAGGAGGGAGTGTCTTGGTTCTCACGGAGGTCCGAGTAATCGACCTTGGACATAGCCCCGTAAGGGTAGATTTACACGTGAGACCAGGATCGCCTGATCGATGTCGTTCCAAAAAAAGATTGCATTCAGTAAATTTTTTAAATATGATATTAATTTCATTTAATGAATCTAGTTGATTTGTGCCTTTGTTTGGTATATCAATTTATTGAGCCCAATTAATTTATTGAATATAAAGTTTACTTTGAAAGATGGGATATCAATAAAAAGTAAAGAAAGTATACTTTGTTGAAAATAAAGTCTACGAAAATCCACTGCCGCATGAAACATAGAACTCACGGTGTAACACCGCATGTAGCGGTGTTGCATCTTCACCGCATCCTACTCATTTGGTCACTGCAGAGTGCAACATTGGCATTACCAACACCCTTAAGAACAACAAACACCCCACCAAGAAATTAAGGGCGACCACGAAACTACAAACAAAAAAGAAAGAGAACGATTACATTGAGAAAAAAGACCACATATTCCAGTAACCTCTCCTTTACACCCTTTACACCTGTTGCTGAACTATAAAAACATTAAGTTTTTACCTCCTTGATCACAAAACAAACCGAAAGGGGCTTTCCTTTAAAAATAGCATTGTTTCTTTCGTTCCATAAGCACCAACCTCCTGTGAAGAACACCGGTCTTATGGCCAAGCTCCTTCGTGAAACGCCGCTTCCCCCAAACGCACCATTAAACACATCAGCCACAGAAAAAAGATTGGGTTGGCAACCTTACACCATTGTGCTTTGATACTCCAAACACAATCCGAGAACGGGCATCTTGTTGAGAAATGCTCCACTGTCTCCTCAGTTCCCATGCATAAAGGACAACAGCTAGCTCCGATGTTAATGTTCCTAAGCATCAGGGTATTCGTCGTCGCCAGCCTCCCCATCAACGGCCCTCTACACGAACACATTGAATTTAACCGGACCCCCCCCCCCCCCCGCAACACTTAAAATCGCCCTCCCCCTGTTGATGATTGTTGACCAACACCTGCCTACACATATCTTTCACATATTACATCCCCTCTGCGTTTCATGTCCAACAATATCTACCCCCGTTCTCGACAATCAGGATTTGCAGCTTAAATGTCCTTCAAAAGTAAGTAAATAGATCTGACACATATAAAATGCGGTTAATCCCGCCATAGACCAAGCTATTATTGCAAAAATAGGTGAATACAACTATCATTCAGAATTTTATCTTTGGACCAAAAACATGCAAAGGGTGGAATACCACAAAGAGAAAGTGAACCTAATAAAAAAGAATTTTTAGTAATAGGTATATGTTTTGTTAAACCTCCCATAAGCACCATATTCTGACTTCTTTTGGCCCAGTGTTAATGCCCAACAGGTCAAAGTTGATTTTAATAATTGCTTTCCAAACCCCGGGAATCAAAGGTGAGCGAGGAATAGCCAGGTTGCATGATCTATCTCCATGAATGCTCACTATCACCATCCTCCATAACTGATCAGGTTCAGTGTTGAACCTCCAGAACCATTTCGCAAGAAGGTACCAATTAGACGTAGCCATTGGCACTAGACATAACCCCCCATACTTAATGAGTCTAAGAACATGCTCCCGGGCAACCCAATGAATTTTATTCGTTCTTTTTTCCATCCCCACCTCATAGGAAGTTAAACCGGATTTTCTTCAATTCGTCAACGCCATTCTTAGGCGCCCTATAAAGCAAAAAATAATACGTTGGAAGGAAATCGAGCACCGACTAAATGAGCACCACCTGCGCCCCCCCCCCCCCCCGATTGATAGATTTCTAGGTTTCTACCCCAAGAGCCTGGAACGAAAGACATCTACCACTTTTCACCAATTTTTTCTTTTATTCATATTTCTAGGATCGAAATTTAAACATTTTTTCTTTTTATTCATATTTCTAGGATCGAAATTTAAACACTTAGTTCAATTAACAAGATTTACTTGTAAGATTAACGTTACGGAATTATGTTAAGCTTTGCTCTACTCTAACAGATTTGCATTCGTTTGCAAAGTGTAAATAATATTTTTTTCCTGAATAGCAAGATCGAAGCAATAAATACTCGGCACTATTTGCAAACTCAACAAGATTACACGATTAGAAGTTGTTCGACAAGGTTCGTATTGCTGAGACCCTAATTATGCTATATATAGTGTAAAGGAAAATCAATGATAGCCATTGATTTCCATACGATCATCTTGACCATTAATATACAAAAAGTCAAATTACTACCAAAAGAATAATCTTCGATTGACGAGGTAGGATGCGTGTGAAAATCATCTTACCATAAGGGGTAGTCGTCTCTGTTTACTAAAAAGAATAAACAGATGCTTTACCGGTGAATAGATCTCTGATTAGACATGTTAGGAGATATTCGGGTTGAACTCTTTATCATCTGAATAATAGGGTTCACCCGGAATATTCGTTTCCACTTCAATTCGGCTTCTCCGGTTGATTCACCTTTTCCGCTTGGACTTAGACTTCTGCTCGAACCTTGTTCAGCCGGAACATCTTAGTTTTCTTAGTTCAGAAGGATCTCTCTAAGTACAATAATTCCTTACAATCTCCCTCTAAGCTGATGCTGGTAAATTCTTCTACTCATCATCGACATTATTCAACAAAAATTGACTGTACAAACACCTTCAATCTCCTGATTCATTTGCCTCCAGCCTTGATGCTATCACTGGTTGCCTTGTACAATTGATGAATTTTCATGTTATGTATCTTTGTGCACTGAAGCCCATCCCAATCTTGTGCACTCCATTGAGATTTATTAGAGACAAAATCATTTGCAGAGTAGGATCCATCAGCCATGTGCACATTGAACTTTTTCTCACTTTCTTCCTAAATGACATATCTAATTATACTTCTTGGCACTTCCTCTTCTAAAGTTTCTCTAAGAGGTTCTCGAAAGAGAAATCCGCTTTCCAGTACTTTAGGCTTAGTTGTGAACCACAAGAGACATTCAGCTCAAGTTGGAGATAGGATCTTTCTCAATCTCACATAGATGTCAGTCATTTCAATCATAGAAAGAAATTTGGGAACAACATGAACATTGTGTACAAGATTTGTGCCTTCAAAAGTTCGTAAAGTAAATTCGAAGGTTTCTTTATCAACTCTCCAGCCTGTAATCCTTATATTATTAGCAAAAGGACCTTTTCTTCTAGGCTTTTCTCGGTTTTCTTCTTCTTCATTATAAGCATACTTTTCTTTTTCTTCTTCTTCTCATCATTGGAGTCATCCTCTGATTCACCATCAGCGGGAGCCTTTCCTTTTCCTTTGGATGATGGAGAAGAAGGGCCCAGAGTCAATAAATCATCTAGTATCACAGGTGGTGGTGATTGAGGTGGTGGTGGCAGGTTGGTAGGTGGCAACTTTTGTTTCAGGAAGTGATGAAGATGATTGTGGTAGTGAAATGGTGCTTCCTCAAATAAGCTTTCAACCATAAAATTTTATGAATGTAACTCCAAATCTTCTTGATATTCCTTTGCCAATCTCTTATGTTCTGCTTCAACTCCGGCAGCATCTAGAAACTTGTTAAGTGCTAAGGCTTCTTCGGTTTGAACTGCATTTTGAATGGCCAAAGCATTTTTCGTTTGAACAAAACTTTCCGTTTGAACTCCTTCCTCTGTTTAAACTTTCGGTTGGCTGTTGTGGAGAGATACTAATGTTAGGGCGATATCTTCCACTTGATATTCCAGTTGCTCATCCGGTTGACCTTCCGATTGAATAAACAATTGGTTTTTCGTTTTAACTTCCGGTTGAATGATTTTGGCCGGGGAGATAACATTTTGATCGCCTAACACATTTTTCATTTGTGTAACAGCCACATCACCTTCCAAAGTAAATTCATTTGCCCTCTCATTCACCACTTCCATTTGAACAACAGTTTCAGCATCCATTTGATTCTTTTTTAACTACCTTCAAGTGCTCATCTTCAACTATCATTTCGTTTCCTTTACTAGCCAATTCCTCATTCTCATCAATCACTTCCTTCTCCTCGTCCTGCACCATGCTAGTGCTTCTAGCATTTAGAATTGATTGAGCATAAGCCTTTTCGGCCAGAATCACTGCATTCTTCATAACATCGACAACTAAGTTGATGTTGGCAGGAGATGCACCAGCAATTAATAGTGATGCTTGAAACAGTTGTGTAAGAGTGGGATCAAGATGAACTACAGTAAGAAGGTTACTGTGACAACCGGCAATTTCCCACGTTAAACCCGTTAATAACTTGTGTTATATTTCAATAACATTCGTTACCTCAGTTAACTATAATAGTTACACGAGCATTGCACATGAGTCTAGACGCCGGTTAACTTACTTGAATGTATATAATTTATAATTTTATATTAATTATATTTCACGATTTCACGAAAACGTTTTGTCATTTTTATTTATTTATTTTTATTTTGAGGCAATTATATTTATTATTTTTACGTGGTATATATGTGTATATATATACGCACGTCGTTTTATGATTTCATGTGACGGCGTGTCGCGTGATCGTACGAGACAATTCTATGATTTTATAGAAATCTAAAAACGATAGTTATTGAGTTATAACTATGATTTTATGCGAAATATATATAAGTTATATTTTTATAAAACTTTGTTCGTTAAATACGTTTTGACGTACACTCGAATAATTATAGTCAACTTACCTCCGTCAACTCCGTTAGTGAGTTCGTTAACATTTCGTAACCTTGAGGGGCCTATTCTGTTAATTCCGAAACTTGTTCTATCTATTTAAACTCTGGGGACTGAATTTGCCAATCAAGCAAACTTGATTATGTTTAAATGAGAAGTAAATGCCGACTGTCGAGCATTCCGTAACCGGTGACTTTTCTTTGATCGTTGTATTAAGTATACACCGGTTTCGTCTGAATCATACCAGCGGTTGATTGACATCGAATCATCAATCATCACCACCCTCATTCCCCCTTAATCTCACGTCAACACCACCCCCCCCCCCCCTCTTCTCTCGTTTTTTTTAGGTTTCCGGCGAACTCGAGTTCCGGGCAACCCCCACTGCTTTACCCCCTTTTTTTTCGTGCCTCACTGAGATCGTGGATCACCACTGAGCAACCCCGGTGCATCGCGTTCGTGAACGGAGCAACCCCGGTGCATCGCGTTCGTGAACGGAGCAACCCCAGAAGGTCGGAGTCGAGATTTTCGGTTTCGTTTCGACATAAAAAACGCGTCAAAACTCATTCTTGATTCGAGGTAACTATTTATCTATGTTAGTCGCACATTTACCTTCATTCTGTTTTTGGTTTCGCGATTTTCCGATGACCGGAATAAAACTCCGGCCACCGGAGTTTTTAGGAAGAAAGTGATAGTAGGTCAGGATGGGTTAAATACTTAACGAACTCGTTTTTAGCACAGTTGGGACTATGGCGCGGTTGGTTGGCGCTTTAGTTGGTGACCGAGAGGTCCCTGGGTCGAACCTCCCTAGCCCCAAATTTTTATTGTGTTATTTTTTTTCCCCTGATCTGGTTTGCCTGTTGCTACATGAGTAAAATGTTTGGGCCGCGAAACTGTTAACAAACGAGCCCCTAGCCCAGTGGCTAGGGCGCTGTGTTATAACATCCAGGTCGCGGGTTCGAGTCCCGTGACCCCTATTTCTCTTGATTTAATTCCGTTTTTAATGGTTCTAAGCATTATTTTGTCCAAAACTCAAAACTACTAATACATGTTTATCAAATCTATGCTCGTGATATTCGTTGAACTTTTATATTATGAAAACTCTATAATTTAAAAGAATTAAAATTGTATAGTCTCATTATTAATTATAAAAAAATTAGTTTTATATATAGATATATATATATGAGTATATACATATATATATTTGATTTAAGGTCATGCCAACGTTCTTTTAAAGATGTTCTTTTAACTCTTGAATTTATGTCACGACATATAAATATACATATATATTGGACGTTTTATGTTTCACACTTTAGATTACACCTCGACATTTATATTTACGAATATATATATATATATATATATATACATATATATATATATATACATATAGGGGAAGGATCCTATGAAAACCCTTTATTTTGTGAAAACGTGAAAACCACTTTAAAACCTACATAACTTCTTTATACGTTAATGTTTATTCATGAAATTTACGCCAAATGTCTTAGAATTACGTTATCTATAACTCTGGAAAACAATATTTATAAAAAAAACGTAAAAAAAAAACGTTTTTTTTTTTTCCGTTTTTGGTACACATGTGTACCATCATCACTACTACTACACAAAAACGAATTATAAAGTATAAAAACACTCCTTATGTTAAAAATATATTAAAAACATACTAAAAACAATAAAACATTTATGTTACGAATGATAATTAAACATAGTACACATGTGTAGCAATACTTAAAAAATCATAAAATGTTATTTTTTTCTTTAGATATAAAGATAATAAAACTATAATAATTAGGGTGCAATTTCCTTTTAAAACTATTAGTAACTCATATTAAATTTTGAGTTTTTTTATTGTGGTACACATGTGTACCAAAAACGGAAAAAAAAATAAAATAAAAATAAAAAAACATTTTTTTTTTGTTTTTGGTTTTTATAGAATTAAAGATAACGTAATTCTAAGACTTTTGGCGCAAATTTCATGAAAAAACATTAACGTATGAAAAAATTATAAAGGTTTTAAAGTGGTTTTCACGTTTTCACAAAATAAATGGGTTTTCACACGATCCTAATCCTATATATATATATATATATATATATATATATATATATATATATATATATATTTACCCGATAATCTCTACATTTATTACATGTAATAACATACACACATTGATTTTCATAAATCCTTGTGTCCTCGATCTAATGTCATTTTTTGACTACTTTTGTAATAAATGATTTCTATCACGTACTGAATTTGTCACTTACGTCATATTTGGAAATTATTTGATATCAATACCGTCGTCTAGGCTATGTTACTCATGTGCAAGCACACACTTACGTATGTAAAATCGATAGGTGCTCGGTAATTACGCAAGACTCGGAAGTCTAACTAAATTTGTAGCAGCGCACCCTAAGGTGAGTTTCACAACCTTTACGTTACGTTCGGTTTTGGACGATAACACACGCAAACACGTTACACCCGGGTTAGGGTGATAACACGACAACGTTTATGTATGATTAAAGTAGAAATCCAACATATATCACATGTTCACGTAAAATGCTTATCTTTGAAAGTCCTTACTTGTCGAA
The DNA here is from genome assembly GCA_039602395.1 of Deinandra increscens subsp. villosa. Classification (NCBI taxonomy): domain Eukaryota; kingdom Viridiplantae; phylum Streptophyta; class Magnoliopsida; order Asterales; family Asteraceae; genus Deinandra; species Deinandra increscens. Next base: position 72,816,155 of record JBCNJP010000009.1, on the reverse strand, counting down.
CCGTTAATAGTTTATAGCGAGGGGATATTGGGTAGTACTACTGGGGTCTGACAAACCCCACTCAGCGGGCACGAGATGCACCACCCGACTGGCGGTCGGACTGAGGACAATGTCAGCCTAACTTACCGTGATCGAGTAGACACGGGGAAGGCAAACCACGTAAGGAATTATTCCTACAACTAATTGGTCAGCTTCGGTTGCGAACGTTTTAGTGACATGAACTTAGGCTCGCTACCTACGATATGGATTGTACTGTTAATATACATTCTTACATACGAATAAAAACTGTTGTATTCGTACTGCATAACTATACTAGTTATACTTATGTGCTTATGTGAACTCACCAACATTAGTTGACACTTGCTCTTATGCATGCTTTGCAGGACGCTAGGAGGATCTGATTTTTGGGCACGTACGTTGGCTAAAACCTTTTGTTTTGGGAGTTCGTTTTTAAATCTTTTCAACTGGAACTGGTATTTACTAATCGGGCGTTTGCTTGCGCAACTTGACTTTTATGAGCTTCCGCTAAACATTAACTCTGTTTGATATTTCCCGTTTGGAAATATATTTACATTTTGAACCCTTAACTTATGTTGGATGTAACTAATGACTCGGGTCCTGGTCTGGTTCACACCCCACACGGTAAAACTCCGTTAGTGGAAATTGGGGGTGTGACAGTTACTGACCCTGATATTTTCCCAAGCCTCTTCTATAGTGAATGGGTGAGTGTTAGCACTTTTAAATGCTGACCATCTCACATTAACTGGTAACCTATCTTCTTCATCATCTTGAGCAGTGGTTTCATCAGTAGAGAATGAAGTTTGAAAAAGAGGGATAGTTTACTACCCCAATTTGGCAGCATCGGCTTCATCAGCATAAGATGCACCAAATTCTTATGTTGGGTTTGAAGAACTACCTTTCTGATATTGAGTTTCTTCTGTTATTGGTACCAAAGGTACTGTCTTGATTAAAGTAAGACCGGCAACACTGGAATTAAGAGAATTCACATGTGCTTGTAAAGATTTGCATAGTTTTTTTTAATTCAGGTAGTGATAAGTTATCCTCAAATGGATTTTTACCAGTATCCTTGGAAACCATTGAACTATTGAACCTAGTTTGATCAATTTCAATACCATGGCCTTGGCTTCTAGGCACATGAGATTCTCCTTCACTACATCAGTTTCCTTTGCTTCCAGTGAAGGACCCTTAGGATCAGAGCAATAGGGTCAAGGTCTATCAAATGTTCTCATGTAATGAGGTGTTTGAGTTAATAACACCGTTATTTGGACTTTGATTGAGATCATTTCACTCGTGGTCATGGGTGAAGTTGGTTGGAAAAGTGGGGTGATCCTGTGGATGGGTATTGTACATCCAAATCTAATGACCCCCTCAAAAGAAGGTTCACCCCTTAGAGAAAACCCAATTTGGTTGGCTTCTGCACATGCATTGTGCCTTGTGCAGGGTCAGAAGCTACATTGGCTTTGGTTTGCTCAGGTAGAGGAGACCTGGCAACCACTTATTTCTGCTTTTTAGAACTTGCAGATGGGTTGGGTGTAAGATTTGTGGCAGTGGTGTTTGTAGGGTTAGACCTTTTCCTTTTTTGTCGGTTATAAACATGAAGAGAGGAGCATGAGGGTTGGACAGATGTTGGCTCAACAACTTCCGGTGTTGCAGTGTTATCACCTTGAGCAAGTTGCTCATTTGCACCAATAATTTTGGGTTGCTCCTCAGCTTGTTGAGGATCAACCGAAAATTGCCTCGGAATTGGCATGAGATGGTCAGTATCCTTTTCAAGAAATGGTGACTTGTTCAGAGCCAAATTAGAAAAAGTTTTCTCACTTAAGACCTTCGCTTATAAAACTGTGCCACTGAAAACGATTTGAGGATATTCCTATTTCAGAATGTAATATAAAAATCTTGGGTAAATGTAGAAAGAAAAGTTTTCAGCATTGCATTTTATGGCATGAAAGGTGAGTTCGGAAAAATTAAAGTTTTCACCATTTACAACAGCATAGAAGGCAGATGCCTGTTTTCTTGCCAATTCATCAAAATCTGCTCTTTTAGGGGTGAGGCATACCATTAGTGTATGTGCCAAGAACCTTCATTTGTATGGTTTTGAGTGGAGCCACCGTAGCCGAGAGCGACAAACATGGGAATATACTCCCCTCCTTCTACTTTTAAATAACCGTCCTCATCGTTAAGTGTCAACCACTTTCTCACAACATCCTCACTGATTACTGAAAAACCGTAAAACGGATCTTACTAGAGGTTTGCTTGTGACAACTGCAACTTCCCCAGTTAACTCCGTTAACTTTTTCCGTTAGTTCTGTTAGTTCCGCTAGCGAGACCCGTGACCCCTTATTTGAATAATTGTATATTGTTCATGTTTAATTGCTAATTGGTGTTAGTAACTTGTTTCGTGAATTCGTTTCGTGACATTATGTGTTATTTGAAAATTTTCGCGATTTCGGGTAAAACCGGTCTTCGTGCGTAAATTGGAAATTTATGTCTAAATGTTAAATTTATGTAACCCGACTAAATCTTGCATGTTAAATAAGTTAAAAACACTTAGAAACATTTTAGAATTTTTACTTTGCAAGTTTTTAGTTAAAAACCCACCTAAAATAAGTTTTATACCTTTTATGTTCATAATGAAAGTTGAGGGGCCATTCTTGTAACTTGAACTTAAAAGAAAATCTGCCAAAACCCCTCCCCCCCACCCTCATTCACGCATTTTCTCCTCTCCTCCCTCTCTTCTTACGGATCCAAGCACACACACACTTCAAAATTTCGGCCTCCGTCATCAAATCAAGCAAGGATTCAAGGTTTCTAGCTCCCCCAAGGCTCAAGAACGCTAAAGGAAGCTTCTTCTCCATCTCATCTTCCTCCATTTTCGTTTTCTTCAAGGTTTGTAAAAACCCTAAAACCCCAAATCCGAATTTGTGAGTTGCATGTGTATTTGCTAGTGTTTTTGTGCTAAATGTGGAGTTTGTTTGCTCATGAAACTTGATTTAGGTTAAGATATGCTCACTCTTAATTTGGGACAGATTTTAAATGGGTTTTAAATCTGGAAATTGGTCCCCAACATGTGCTCCATGTGTTCTTGAGGTTGGGTAGGTGTTTGGTTATAGAAATTGGGTGTTTATGCTCTTGTATAAGCTTCCATGTTGAGTTTTTGCTCTGCTTTTAGTATGATCTTATTCATGACAGAAATTTCATGTTGAAAGGGTTATAATTATGTTAGTAGGTGTTGGATGACTAAATTGTTGCTCAAAATTAGAAAACCAAAACTTTTGCAAACTATAAAAAATTGGACAGATTCGGCCAGATTTTTAGGCCATTTTGCAGAGGTCATAACTTGCAATATTGCTCAGAATCAGTTGATTCTTTTTCCCTAGTAAAGTATTATGTCTTAGATTCGATTGGGCTACTCGCACGCCTTCTAAAACATCTGTTTGGTCATCCAAAACACAGCTGCAAGTTAGGTGTGCAAAGCTGTCATTTTCTATGAAAAGTGGACTTTTCAAATTTGTTGGGCATGCTAATCTTGTTTTATTGACGAGTTTGCTAATTGTAAATGAGGTATATATATTAAAAGTAGGATCTGGAAAGTTTGGTGCTTGAGTTCTAAGTTTTGAATGAGTTATGCAAGTTTTCGTTTTACTTTAACTAGTTTGCTAAATGCTGAAAGTGCTAACTTCCGATGTGCATAACTTTCTCATTTCTTAACCTTTTTACTTGATTTTTTTTTTTGCAACAAGTCCTAATTGATATGTAGTATATGCCTGTAAAATTTAAGGAGTTAACTCCAAGTAATGTGGATTTTAGCTATGTCACTAGTTAGGTGCTTGAAGTTTGACTTTCTAGGTCAACTTTGACTTAAATTGCAATTTCTTGGTTTTTCTCCCAATTTGGGACTTGTATGTGCATTCAGTTACTTGTATGATTGCATGAAACATGTTTAGGTGCTTATGTGCTATTTTTCGTCCTAGCGACACCTTCTAATTTGATTAGGCCATATTTACCCGAATAGGTTGACTTTGACCAACTTGCTGAACCAAGTGCCGAGTACCAATGCACCCTAAGGTGAGTTCATTTACACTATTATTGTGTCCGTTCAGGGACGATAACGCGCAGGTGGTTGCATCCAGTAAGGATGCTAACCCAAA
>JBCNJP010000009.1:72739823-72811486 GCA_039602395.1 Deinandra increscens subsp. villosa | reverse complement strand
CATTCACCACTTCCATTTGAACAACAGTTTCAGCATCCATTTGATTCTTTTTTAACTACCTTCAAGTGCTCATCTTCAACTATCATTTCGTTTCCTTTACTAGCCAATTCCTCATTCTCATCAATCACTTCCTTCTCCTCGTCCTGCACCATGCTAGTGCTTCTAGCATTTAGAATTGATTGAGCATAAGCCTTTTCGGCCAGAATCACTGCATTCTTCATAACATCGACAACTAAGTTGATGTTGGCAGGAGATGCACCAGCAATTAATAGTGATGCTTGAAACAGTTGTGTAAGAGTGGGATCAAGATGAACTACAGTAAGAAGGTTACTGTGACAACCGGCAATTTCCCACGTTAAACCCGTTAATAACTTGTGTTATATTTCAATAACATTCGTTACCTCAGTTAACTATAATAGTTACACGAGCATTGCACATGAGTCTAGACGCCGGTTAACTTACTTGAATGTATATAATTTATAATTTTATATTAATTATATTTCACGATTTCACGAAAACGTTTTGTCATTTTTATTTACTTATTTTTATTTTGAGGCAATTATATTTATTATTTTTACGTGGTATATATGTGTATATATATACGCACGTCGTTTTATGATTTCATGTGACGGCGTGTCGCGTGATCGTACGAGACAATTCTATGATTTTATAGAAATCTAAAAACGATAGTTATTGAGTTATAACTATGATTTTATGCGAAATATATATAAGTTATATTTTTATAAAACTTTGTTCGTTAAATACGTTTTGACGTACACTCGAATAATTATAGTCAACTTACCTCCGTCAACTCCGTTAGTGAGTTCGTTAACATTTCGTAACCTTGAGGGGCCTATTCTGTTAATTCCGAAACTTGTTCTATCTATTTAAACTCTGGGGACTGAATTTGCCAATCAAGCAAACTTGATTATGTTTAAATGAGAAGTAAATGCCGACTGTCGAGCATTCCGTAACCGGTGACTTTTCTTTGATCGTTGTATTAAGTATACACCGGTTTCGTCTGAATCATACCAGCGGTTGATTGACATCGAATCATCAATCATCACCACCCTCATTCCCCCTTAATCTCACGTCAACACCACCCCCCCCCCCCCTCTTCTCTCGTTTTTTTTAGGTTTCCGGCGAACTCGAGTTCCGGGCAACCCCCACTGCTTTACCCCCTTTTTTTTCGTGCCTCACTGAGATCGTGGATCACCACTGAGCAACCCCGGTGCATCGCGTTCGTGAACGGAGCAACCCCGGTGCATCGCGTTCGTGAACGGAGCAACCCCAGAAGGTCGGAGTCGAGATTTTCGGTTTCGTTTCGACATAAAAAACGCGTCAAAACTCATTCTTGATTCGAGGTAACTATTTATCTATGTTAGTCGCACATTTACCTTCATTCTGTTTTTGGTTTCGCGATTTTCCGATGACCGGAATAAAACTCCGGCCACCGGAGTTTTTAGGAAGAAAGTGATAGTAGGTCAGGATGGGTTAAATACTTAACGAACTCGTTTTTAGCACAGTTGGGACTATGGCGCGGTTGGTTGGCGCTTTAGTTGGTGACCGAGAGGTCCCTGGGTCGAACCTCCCTAGCCCCAAATTTTTATTGTGTTATTTTTTTTCCCCTGATCTGGTTTGCCTGTTGCTACATGAGTAAAATGTTTGGGCCGCGAAACTGTTAACAAACGAGCCCCTAGCCCAGTGGCTAGGGCGCTGTGTTATAACATCCAGGTCGCGGGTTCGAGTCCCGTGACCCCTATTTCTCTTGATTTAATTCCGTTTTTAATGGTTCTAAGCATTATTTTGTCCAAAACTCAAAACTACTAATACATGTTTATCAAATCTATGCTCGTGATATTCGTTGAACTTTTATATTATGAAAACTCTATAATTTAAAAGAATTAAAATTGTATAGTCTCATTATTAATTATAAAAAAATTAGTTTTATATATAGATATATATATATGAGTATATACATATATATATTTGATTTAAGGTCATGCCAACGTTCTTTTAAAGATGTTCTTTTAACTCTTGAATTTATGTCACGACATATAAATATACATATATATTGGACGTTTTATGTTTCACACTTTAGATTACACCTCGACATTTATATTTACGAATATATATATATATATATATATATACATATATATATATATATACATATAGGGGAAGGATCCTATGAAAACCCTTTATTTTGTGAAAACGTGAAAACCACTTTAAAACCTACATAACTTCTTTATACGTTAATGTTTATTCATGAAATTTACGCCAAATGTCTTAGAATTACGTTATCTATAACTCTGGAAAACAATATTTATAAAAAAAACGTAAAAAAAAAACGTTTTTTTTTTTCCGTTTTTGGTACACATGTGTACCATCATCACTACTACTACACAAAAACGAATTATAAAGTATAAAAACACTCCTTATGTTAAAAATATATTAAAAACATACTAAAAACAATAAAACATTTATGTTACGAATGATAATTAAACATAGTACACATGTGTAGCAATACTTAAAAAATCATAAAATGTTATTTTTTTCTTTAGATATAAAGATAATAAAACTATAATAATTAGGGTGCAATTTCCTTTTAAAACTATTAGTAACTCATATTAAATTTTGAGTTTTTTTATTGTGGTACACATGTGTACCAAAAACGGAAAAAAAAATAAAATAAAAATAAAAAAACATTTTTTTTTTGTTTTTGGTTTTTATAGAATTAAAGATAACGTAATTCTAAGACTTTTGGCGCAAATTTCATGAAAAAACATTAACGTATGAAAAAATTATAAAGGTTTTAAAGTGGTTTTCACGTTTTCACAAAATAAATGGGTTTTCACACGATCCTAATCCTATATATATATATATATATATATATATATATATATATATATATATATATATATTTACCCGATAATCTCTACATTTATTACATGTAATAACATACACACATTGATTTTCATAAATCCTTGTGTCCTCGATCTAATGTCATTTTTTGACTACTTTTGTAATAAATGATTTCTATCACGTACTGAATTTGTCACTTACGTCATATTTGGAAATTATTTGATATCAATACCGTCGTCTAGGCTATGTTACTCATGTGCAAGCACACACTTACGTATGTAAAATCGATAGGTGCTCGGTAATTACGCAAGACTCGGAAGTCTAACTAAATTTGTAGCAGCGCACCCTAAGGTGAGTTTCACAACCTTTACGTTACGTTCGGTTTTGGACGATAACACACGCAAACACGTTACACCCGGGTTAGGGTGATAACACGACAACGTTTATGTATGATTAAAGTAGAAATCCAACATATATCACATGTTCACGTAAAATGCTTATCTTTGAAAGTCCTTACTTGTCGAACCGTTAATAGTTTATAGCGAGGGGATATTGGGTAGTACTACTGGGGTCTGACAAACCCCACTCAGCGGGCACGAGATGCACCACCCGACTGGCGGTCGGACTGAGGACAATGTCAGCCTAACTTACCGTGATCGAGTAGACACGGGGAAGGCAAACCACGTAAGGAATTATTCCTACAACTAATTGGTCAGCTTCGGTTGCGAACGTTTTAGTGACATGAACTTAGGCTCGCTACCTACGATATGGATTGTACTGTTAATATACATTCTTACATACGAATAAAAACTGTTGTATTCGTACTGCATAACTATACTAGTTATACTTATGTGCTTATGTGAACTCACCAACATTAGTTGACACTTGCTCTTATGCATGCTTTGCAGGACGCTAGGAGGATCTGATTTTTGGGCACGTACGTTGGCTAAAACCTTTTGTTTTGGGAGTTCGTTTTTAAATCTTTTCAACTGGAACTGGTATTTACTAATCGGGCGTTTGCTTGCGCAACTTGACTTTTATGAGCTTCCGCTAAACATTAACTCTGTTTGATATTTCCCGTTTGGAAATATATTTACATTTTGAACCCTTAACTTATGTTGGATGTAACTAATGACTCGGGTCCTGGTCTGGTTCACACCCCACACGGTAAAACTCCGTTAGTGGAAATTGGGGGTGTGACAGTTACTGACCCTGATATTTTCCCAAGCCTCTTCTATAGTGAATGGGTGAGTGTTAGCACTTTTAAATGCTGACCATCTCACATTAACTGGTAACCTATCTTCTTCATCATCTTGAGCAGTGGTTTCATCAGTAGAGAATGAAGTTTGAAAAAGAGGGATAGTTTACTACCCCAATTTGGCAGCATCGGCTTCATCAGCATAAGATGCACCAAATTCTTATGTTGGGTTTGAAGAACTACCTTTCTGATATTGAGTTTCTTCTGTTATTGGTACCAAAGGTACTGTCTTGATTAAAGTAAGACCGGCAACACTGGAATTAAGAGAATTCACATGTGCTTGTAAAGATTTGCATAGTTTTTTTTAATTCAGGTAGTGATAAGTTATCCTCAAATGGATTTTTACCAGTATCCTTGGAAACCATTGAACTATTGAACCTAGTTTGATCAATTTCAATACCATGGCCTTGGCTTCTAGGCACATGAGATTCTCCTTCACTACATCAGTTTCCTTTGCTTCCAGTGAAGGACCCTTAGGATCAGAGCAATAGGGTCAAGGTCTATCAAATGTTCTCATGTAATGAGGTGTTTGAGTTAATAACACCGTTATTTGGACTTTGATTGAGATCATTTCACTCGTGGTCATGGGTGAAGTTGGTTGGAAAAGTGGGGTGATCCTGTGGATGGGTATTGTACATCCAAATCTAATGACCCCCTCAAAAGAAGGTTCACCCCTTAGAGAAAACCCAATTTGGTTGGCTTCTGCACATGCATTGTGCCTTGTGCAGGGTCAGAAGCTACATTGGCTTTGGTTTGCTCAGGTAGAGGAGACCTGGCAACCACTTATTTCTGCTTTTTAGAACTTGCAGATGGGTTGGGTGTAAGATTTGTGGCAGTGGTGTTTGTAGGGTTAGACCTTTTCCTTTTTTGTCGGTTATAAACATGAAGAGAGGAGCATGAGGGTTGGACAGATGTTGGCTCAACAACTTCCGGTGTTGCAGTGTTATCACCTTGAGCAAGTTGCTCATTTGCACCAATAATTTTGGGTTGCTCCTCAGCTTGTTGAGGATCAACCGAAAATTGCCTCGGAATTGGCATGAGATGGTCAGTATCCTTTTCAAGAAATGGTGACTTGTTCAGAGCCAAATTAGAAAAAGTTTTCTCACTTAAGACCTTCGCTTATAAAACTGTGCCACTGAAAACGATTTGAGGATATTCCTATTTCAGAATGTAATATAAAAATCTTGGGTAAATGTAGAAAGAAAAGTTTTCAGCATTGCATTTTATGGCATGAAAGGTGAGTTCGGAAAAATTAAAGTTTTCACCATTTACAACAGCATAGAAGGCAGATGCCTGTTTTCTTGCCAATTCATCAAAATCTGCTCTTTTAGGGGTGAGGCATACCATTAGTGTATGTGCCAAGAACCTTCATTTGTATGGTTTTGAGTGGAGCCACCGTAGCCGAGAGCGACAAACATGGGAATATACTCCCCTCCTTCTACTTTTAAATAACCGTCCTCATCGTTAAGTGTCAACCACTTTCTCACAACATCCTCACTGATTACTGAAAAACCGTAAAACGGATCTTACTAGAGGTTTGCTTGTGACAACTGCAACTTCCCCAGTTAACTCCGTTAACTTTTTCCGTTAGTTCTGTTAGTTCCGCTAGCGAGACCCGTGACCCCTTATTTGAATAATTGTATATTGTTCATGTTTAATTGCTAATTGGTGTTAGTAACTTGTTTCGTGAATTCGTTTCGTGACATTATGTGTTATTTGAAAATTTTCGCGATTTCGGGTAAAACCGGTCTTCGTGCGTAAATTGGAAATTTATGTCTAAATGTTAAATTTATGTAACCCGACTAAATCTTGCATGTTAAATAAGTTAAAAACACTTAGAAACATTTTAGAATTTTTACTTTGCAAGTTTTTAGTTAAAAACCCACCTAAAATAAGTTTTATACCTTTTATGTTCATAATGAAAGTTGAGGGGCCATTCTTGTAACTTGAACTTAAAAGAAAATCTGCCAAAACCCCTCCCCCCCACCCTCATTCACGCATTTTCTCCTCTCCTCCCTCTCTTCTTACGGATCCAAGCACACACACACTTCAAAATTTCGGCCTCCGTCATCAAATCAAGCAAGGATTCAAGGTTTCTAGCTCCCCCAAGGCTCAAGAACGCTAAAGGAAGCTTCTTCTCCATCTCATCTTCCTCCATTTTCGTTTTCTTCAAGGTTTGTAAAAACCCTAAAACCCCAAATCCGAATTTGTGAGTTGCATGTGTATTTGCTAGTGTTTTTGTGCTAAATGTGGAGTTTGTTTGCTCATGAAACTTGATTTAGGTTAAGATATGCTCACTCTTAATTTGGGACAGATTTTAAATGGGTTTTAAATCTGGAAATTGGTCCCCAACATGTGCTCCATGTGTTCTTGAGGTTGGGTAGGTGTTTGGTTATAGAAATTGGGTGTTTATGCTCTTGTATAAGCTTCCATGTTGAGTTTTTGCTCTGCTTTTAGTATGATCTTATTCATGACAGAAATTTCATGTTGAAAGGGTTATAATTATGTTAGTAGGTGTTGGATGACTAAATTGTTGCTCAAAATTAGAAAACCAAAACTTTTGCAAACTATAAAAAATTGGACAGATTCGGCCAGATTTTTAGGCCATTTTGCAGAGGTCATAACTTGCAATATTGCTCAGAATCAGTTGATTCTTTTTCCCTAGTAAAGTATTATGTCTTAGATTCGATTGGGCTACTCGCACGCCTTCTAAAACATCTGTTTGGTCATCCAAAACACAGCTGCAAGTTAGGTGTGCAAAGCTGTCATTTTCTATGAAAAGTGGACTTTTCAAATTTGTTGGGCATGCTAATCTTGTTTTATTGACGAGTTTGCTAATTGTAAATGAGGTATATATATTAAAAGTAGGATCTGGAAAGTTTGGTGCTTGAGTTCTAAGTTTTGAATGAGTTATGCAAGTTTTCGTTTTACTTTAACTAGTTTGCTAAATGCTGAAAGTGCTAACTTCCGATGTGCATAACTTTCTCATTTCTTAACCTTTTTACTTGATTTTTTTTTTTTGCAACAAGTCCTAATTGATATGTAGTATATGCCTGTAAAATTTAAGGAGTTAACTCCAAGTAATGTGGATTTTAGCTATGTCACTAGTTAGGTGCTTGAAGTTTGACTTTCTAGGTCAACTTTGACTTAAATTGCAATTTCTTGGTTTTTCTCCCAATTTGGGACTTGTATGTGCATTCAGTTACTTGTATGATTGCATGAAACATGTTTAGGTGCTTATGTGCTATTTTTCGTCCTAGCGACACCTTCTAATTTGATTAGGCCATATTTACCCGAATAGGTTGACTTTGACCAACTTGCTGAACCAAGTGCCGAGTACCAATGCACCCTAAGGTGAGTTCATTTACACTATTATTGTGTCCGTTCAGGGACGATAACGCGCAGGTGGTTGCATCCAGTAAGGATGCTAACCCAAACGGTAAGGTATTTCTTACTGGGTAAATTTCCGACATAATATCATATGTTTCACTGAATTGAACTTTATTTATAAAAAGTCCTTACTTTCGGGCCGTTAATATACAGTAGCGAGGTAATATTGAGTAGTACTACTGGGGATTGACACCACCGCTCAGCGGTGCACATGATGCACCCTCCCGACTGGCGGTCGGACTGAGATCAATGTTAGCCTACCCACCATGATCCGTAAAGACACGGGAAGGCAAGGTTTATAGGTACCCCCTATCAAAACATTGTCAGCTTCGGTTACGAACAATTCAGGTGTACATAACTATAGGCTAGCTACCTTCGATATGGAATTTTACTGGTCTTATGATTATTGATTGTGTTTTACCTTTCTTTATTCATATACATTAGGTCTACATGTGACGTGTAGACCGCTTTAGTGAACTCACCAGCCTTGGCTGACACTTGATTGTTGAATGCTTTTCAGGTCGCTAGGTGGATCACGAACGGCACGGGCGGCAACAGTACACTTTACCATTTTCATTTGGAATTCATTATTTCAAACATTAAACTCATCGTTTTATAAACCCTAACTATAAACCTTAATTATGCTTTCGCTAAACTGTTAAGTTTGCTTTTGGATTGTAACTTAAGTTTTATGTCAATTTATAAACTCTGTTATGGTTTGGTTGTAATTGAAGTCTGGGATCCTGGTCTGGATCATACCCCCACACGGTTATACTCCGTTAGTGCAAATTGGGGGTGTGACATTACTTGATCGTATACGAGAGAACATGATGTAAATAAAAGTTTGTTTATTTAAATCTACAAAAGACTCAATTACAAACTCTCTCAAAAGCTCAATCAGAGAAACACTCTAAAAAACACATAGTTAAGATATGGTCTTTCTTAGTTCTCTCTCACATTGTTACTAAAAACAAAGACAAGCTTCCTATTTATACTAGTGTAACACCCCAACCGATGGCGAAATTTACATCGGGACGCTAAGATTATCCAGATGCTCACAACACTATTAAAGTTGTTATATATAATTATGCCAATTTTCATAGAACAACCAACAAGGTCAAACATAAATATGCCACAAACATCGGGTTCATACATCTCATAAAAGTTCTAGTTTTATTTAAAAGGTCTACTAAGTCCCATGCATAATCTTATGGCGTCGATAATAACATCAAACGGTAACACGTGCAGCATGTAGAAAATATGATTAACTACAAGAGTTGGTGAGTAATCATAGGTTTAAGTACGTACATGATAAATTATACAACATGCGATTATATGTTAAACCATGAACACAAGCATAGTAAACAAGAAATGAAACATAGCACATGGGGTCGACGTAACCCAAGCCCTCGGCATTTAGGCTTTCAATCACAAGGCGCCACACGTGAGGCAGGTCAAGTGGGTTGCCAGACCAACGGATCCATTATTGTAACTCCGGCTCAAATGAGCTAATGGGAATATGTCTATGAACATGAACATGAACATGAGCACCACATAAGTACAACACACACACAACACACAATCCATAGCAATGATCAGTCAAGTTCACGTATACTAGGCACATAGATCTAACACATTATTCGCATGCAGTTTTGGAAAATAAAGTTCAAGAACATGATTTGGATACGGTACATGTTGCACCCCAAAACTTAAAAGAAAAAGGGCTATAATACTCACCTGATGGTGGAGTAACGAGAAAGAAACTGAGCTAGCGGCGCGATATCAAACCCAGAGATCACATTGACGATCAAACGTGATAGCATAACACCGGCAATAAATTAATAGATAAATAATAAGTTCATGTGTATAATTCAAAGTGACATAACGAACATGATCGAATACGCGACTTGTTAGTGACATGACCGAGTGATAACGTACGAGAAAATCGACCCTCCTAAGGGTTAAAACTTAATCCAAAACAAAATATTTATTTTTTATGAAATTAATTATTTTCTTGACGAACAATATTTATTTTGACAAAACAATATTTATTTTTCATGACGGTTTGAAATAAGGTTTATTCAACTTAATTTAACATTTTCACGAGTTCTAGAGTATTTTTCTAAGAGCCCAACATGATTATTCTAAACCCTAAATATTAAAATAATAATTATTATGATGAAAATTCTAGATCTAAAACATAGTTAGGGTCATAACATAGATCTAGTCAAAATATTCATAAAAAGTCATATTTTTCATAAAAGAAAACTAGATCTAGCCATTAGATCTACTTATAACCAAGATGAACCCTTAGATCTAGGTGAAATATGTTATATGGAGGTAGAAACAAAGTTTTAGGTTCATAACTTTAAGATCTAACATGATCTAGAAAGCAAAAGTATGAAAGATAGTTGATTTAGGTTATAAAAATATTATTTATTTTCCAAGAAACCCCTAGATCTAAAGATGGAATGAAGATTTAAACGAGATCTATAGCTAAGTTCATGTTTTTCATACTTTTAACCAAAACCTAAATAAGATTAACAAGGAGATCTAAGATCCATGACAATCCATGAAGAAAAGTTAAGAAAAAAGTAAGCTTTTTGTTGTAAAAACATGTTTTTAGGTTAAGGATCTTAGATCTATCTTGTATGATGGTTTATCATGAAGAACACACATAAAAATGGCATCTTTACTCAGCCATAAACAAGAACTAGGTAGATCAATCAAGATCTAGCAAGAAAGCAAAAAAATGTTTATAAAAATTCTTGAAAAACTAATAAAAATTGAATCTTTTTGTGTAAAATCACTAGATCTATGATCTAAGATCTAGATCTAGGTTTAAAAGGTTATGAAGGCATGATCTTGACTAGATCTTGATAAGAAAATAAGAGGGTAGAAGCGGAAGTGAAGAAAACGTACCAAAAACCCAAAAACCGACACTTTTCTCTACTATATTTCACCAAAAAATGAACCTCAAAGGCTCCAAGATCTTTCTCTAGTGCCTCTCCAGTCGTTTTAGGGTTTTAGAAGTGATTAGGAGGTGAAATATGGAGGCTAGAATGAGATAAGTTGCTTAAATAGTCGAGTTTTAGGGCAAAAACGCGTTTTCCTCGTCAGATGTCGATGGGCGGTACGCGAGGCCCAGAAATGGGTTTCTTCGCGTACCTCCGCGCCCCACTGGGGTGCCGCGCGCCGTTTTCGCTCTAATTTCTTTGTTCTAACTCCGATTTGACCCCTGTGTTTTCCGATATTCCTCAGTTTAAGCCCTCTATCATATTAACCACATTTAGTCCACTCAAAATGATATAAGATATGTCTCATAATGATTAACGGTTGATAAAATAACACCCGAAATGCATTTTGGGTCGGTTTTGTCGTTTTTATCACTATTGAGCAAATCACCAACGTTTTGCGATCCGATCAGGTGGGTGATGACTCATAATATGTTTTGTGATTATAAGACTCACAAAAAGAATAAAATTGATATCCAAATCTCAAAAACATGATCTCCCGGTTAAAATCAAAACCGTGCGGGATTCACCGAACTTTCACCGATTGCGTTCTAGAACTTGAATTCCCACCAATCTTTGCTTGTATTTGCTTGTGTGCTTAACTAGTATCACATCCAAGTGTCATACATGCTAAGATCGATCAAATCCCCGGTTAAAACGTAATTAGCGACGTGTTCGCGTAAAATCCGAAATAAGAGCAAATCGACTCATTAATAAATAATAAACATAATAATGGATCAAATCATATCAAATGAGGTATAAAACATCATAGAGAACATAACTCTTCATTTATTATTGATCACGGGATTGATTATATGAATTCGGGTCGGATCTGACAAGTCGGAAACCCGAAATGTTACAACTAGACTGGCCGAACCCCAGCCGAACTTGAGGTTCGCCTGATCCGAACCTCAGGTTCGGACTAGGTTCGGCTGGAAGCAAACTTGTCTTAATCTTCACATCGTCTCGTTCAGATACTTCACAGGACGCACATATTATGTATCAACAATTACCACTTAAATACTGTTCACCATTGAAGAAACATGCAACACACCCTCTTCGTCTTTGATAACCTTGGCATTCACCCAGAATTCTTTCATTATTTCTTTATGAATCACCGCCTCAACAGTGAGAGCGTGATGTAAGTGTGATTTCTGGAGAAACTCAATCATTTCATTGTAAATCTCTATTTTACTTGGCTCTTCCAAGTATGCCACCAGATTGTGTTCGACTGCAAATTTGGTGGCTTTCACATTTTTCTTGCCACTGGAACTCGCATTGTGAGCCATTGTTGATTATTTTTTAGAGAAAATGACGATTTTTGTATTGAATTTTGGAGATATTTGGGAGAGTTTGAAGCTGAAAGGTTTACAAGTTTGTGAAAGAATGACGGAAGTTAGGGTATTTCCGTTTACGTAGGTTGACTCGGATAAGAGAGAAAAAATGCATCAGTTCAGAAAAGTGACCGGTGGGACCCCTAAATATCCATTGGATGTCATTGCTTCAAGTGTTTGTACGTTTTAACACCTTTAAGTATGAATCTGATATAAATTACCCAAAAATTACCTCGGATAGTTAATGGCAAAAATTTAATGGGATTTTAAATGTATACCCGCTTAGAAAGTAGTGCTTTCCGGTTAATTGAATATGCAGCCTTTGGCAAAAATATAACCGGAAGTTCAAGCGAAACCATTTTTCTCAAATTAAAACAAAAATTTCTTCCGTTTGAAGTTCAAGCGGAAAAGATTTCATTTGTTTTTCCTCAAACTTTTTGACCCTAACAGTGGTTGATTAACAAGACAGGTTTCCGGTTGATGTTCACCCGGAGATTTAGAAATTTGATTTTCTCACGAGTTGAACCGCAAAGAGAATGTAGATGCACAAAACACATGCATTTTGAAAATTTCTTGTATCAATCACCACAGTTTGATAGTAGGTTACTAACTATGGTTTAAATGTTGTTTAAATGATACAAAGTTTTTTCTTTTCTTTTTCTTTTTGTATGAAGAGATGGACTTTTGACACATGGTTTTATTCTATTAAAGTATCTGAAAATCTTTGAGTTTTAATCAAAGTTTATCATCCTAATTGCTGTGATGAGATAGGAAAATCTAGCCTCTTCAAAAGCTTTTGTAAAGAGATCGGCAATTTGGTGATCAGTGTGAACTTTAAGCTTAAGTTCTTTTCAGCACAATCTCTAATAAAATGGTACCTGATATCAATGTACTTTGTTTTGGAGTGCTTTACTAGGTTGTTGGTGATGGAAATGACACTGTTGTTGTCAGTAAAAATAGGAGTCTCCATGAAAGTGATTTCATAGTAGCATCTGATTTTGGATCCACAAGACTTTCCCACAGCAGCTTGAAGCAGCAATATACTCAGCTTCAGTAGTAGAAGTAGAAACATAAGTTTGTTTCTTGCATTGCCATGAGACTAGCCTCTCCCCATAAATTGACATTAGTCACGTATTCTTTACGTATTATTAAATTTTGGGATGCTACATTGTGGGATTGGTTTGTATGTGTGTTTTTAATTTTCATTTTAAAAACTAGGACAAGTTGTACACAGAAACTTATGGAGGTGATGTCATTTTAATCAGAGGAGGGTCCAAAGGTCACACATTTTTAAAAACATATAATAATCCCATCTCTGAATTTATCTTGGGATTTTATATTCACATTATTGTGGGATTGGTTTGTATGAGTCTTTTTCATTTTCATATTAGAAACCAGGACAAGTTGTACACAGAAAAACTATGGAGGGTGATGTCATTTAAATTAGAGGAGGGTCCATAGGTCGCACGTTTTAAAACCATGTAAGAATCTCATCTAGGAATTTATCTTGGGATTTTATCTTCACATTATTGTGGGATTGGTTTGTATGAGTGTTTTTCATTTTCATTTTAGAAACCAGGACATGTTGTACATAGAAAAATTATAGAGGGTAATGTCAATTTAATCATAGAAGGGTTCAAAAGACTCCTTAAACAAAAAAAACATACCACACGGAAACAAACACCATTAATTAACAAATCCTTAAACGGTTACATTGGGAGGTCCCAAAAGAAATAAATAACGGTGAATTGTATATAATTACAAAGTGAAGCAGAGTAATGCAACGATTGTTCAACTCATATTAAGAAAACACGGTGACATTGCAGCAAGATGTGCATTCAAAACACATTCTGTGAGAATTCTCAAACAAACTAATTGAATGATGATCTCATATAATGTGCTTTGAATGCACATCTTGCTTCAATGTCCCGCGTTTTCTTGAAAATACCTTCAAAAATTGTTACATTACTCTGATTACTTTGTAATTATAAAGAGTTTAAGGCTACAAACGTAAAAAATATAAGAAAATAGAAAATGGTTGAGTTGAAGAAAAAGGCTCATCCAACCTGTTCCATAAACTCCTTCAACAAAATTCGTTTAGCCGGTGGGTTTTATTTGCGGGACGGTTTCGATGACTTTACGACAAATCTTTGCCGGTGTTGGCGCCTATCGGATCGCGCATAACGTACACACATATACTCCTGTTATCGTTTGTACCACTGTACAAACTTAACCAATGGACGTCTAAATCTTCGGCTAACGTCTGCAAGCCCCTGTCAAGATCCTCATTGTTGTTGTGCTTAAAGTAAAACCAAAAGTTGGTGCTACTATCATACCCGAGATCCTGCATGATTAACGACATATACGAAAACCTAAACTTATTTTCGTCTATGTAGTCGACGCAAGTACACACACCGCTCATGTATATCCTCTCAGGTGTAGCTGTGAATTTACCTGCATGGAAAATCTTTAAGGTGAAATAATTTGGATGTCGTGAGTATGCATCATCTACGATTAACCCGTCCTCGTATTTATTAAAAGAACGAATAGAATACAAACGGCGGTTGTTGGAAGCCATTAGGTCTTTGAGGAAAAGTTTTGAGGGGTGAATTTTTTAACAAACTAGGAGGCTGGGGAACTTATTGTTTTCTTATTTTGAATCGTTCTATATATAGGGAGGAATAGGTGGTTGGTGCACTTCAAAACGGGGCATATAGGCTGATACTCCTCGTATAAGGCGTAAGTACTCTTCAAACAATACATAAGAAAAATCTGGTTCGCAAAAGATTCAATACTGTCAGTACACAGAGAATGACATGATTCTTTTGTTTTTTATAATATGGGTGCGTCAAATTAGAGATTTAGGGTGTGGAGTTAACAGTCTCTTTAGAAAAGATCTATTTATTAAACGCTAAATAATATAGAGCCGAACATTCAAGTGGAGATAAAAAAGAGTGGTTATAGAGAAACCCAGTGAGTTTACTAGAGAAACCCAATTTCTACGGTCGTTTTGTCCAAAACGGTCGTTTTAGGCAAAACGAAGTAACGTGTCGCGACGACGACAACCTTAAAATTCAGGGGGCCCCCTTTTTCCACAAATCGTATTGAGGTCGTTAGAAACGGTCGTTTTGGGGTAGTTTCACATGAAACGACCGTTGGAAATCTTAATCCTAATAAAGCCCTAAAATTTATGCCACATGTCTCACTTATAAATGGTTCACATCATCACCGCCACATGTCAAGCTCACAATCAATTACCAATTTAGTAAATCATCAATTAAGATTAATTACCAATTTTGTCAAAACTAAATTCTTATTTTAAAATTTTGATAAAATTAGTGTAGATTTGATATACTCAATAGTTTTAGTTTTTTTTTTAAATTAATCAACAACTTATCAAACATTATAAATTTCTTAAATTTTATTAATTATTATTTAATATATTATATGAATTTTATATCAATTATAAATTTAAAATTTTTTGATTATTATCTTTTTCTTTTGTATTTATCTAATATTATGAATTTATATTCAGCCCTCGTGTAATACACGGGTTACTAACCTAGTAGGTGAATATATCAATTTGATGTGTGGATATATTCATGGCGGATAAAAATGGAAATAAAACTATAAAATAAAATTTAACTATGAACGACGTGTATCTTTCTTTCAACCAGCACGACGGCCACACCACCACCGTAAGATAACACCAAAAATGGCGTCCCGGACACTCCGGCCCACCGGAATCTCTGCAACTATTGATCTCATCGGCGAAGACCTTCTGCAAAACATTGTCACTAGACTTCCGGCAACATCTTTCGCCTCCGCCGCTTGCGTCAGCCGTTCATGGAACGCCGCTTGCGGTCGCGTCCTTTGCCGTCCCAAGCTCTCCTCCGCATGTTCCTTCAATCCTTCTCTCCAGGTAACGTTTTCAAGCCCTAATTTTAACATGAGTCAGAAATTATACTCGGAATCGTGTTTTTCGACTATTTTTCAATTCTATGCCCTAATTTTCATTAGGTTGCTGTAGAAGACGTGTTGAATAAGATACTATCTGAGCCAATTCGTCCTCATTTTGCTATTGCTTCTATCGGTCCTTCGTTTGATCTGCAAGAGGCTCACCAACTCGTACGTTATCTCCAGTTTTAAATTGATATTGAATTTTTAAATTTTAATAAAAAATTCATCACTAGATAAGAGACTATAAATTTGAGTTCTTAAATCAAAATGTTATTTTTCTTATGTACTTCGAATGAATGGATGAATTGCAGATTACTAAAAAACTAGGTTCCCAAGTTCCTATCATTACTAATGATCCCTCTGGAATAATTGGAAGGGATGCGTTTTCTGATGAATTCAAAGAGGTTTTCTCAGTTGTTTTGAATCTTGATTGCTTAGCTGCAGCTTGTTATTCTTTGGTGTTAAAGTAACAAATCAGATAATCTGCAGATTCAGTGGGAAATTACTGAGGAGGATGATGAACCAGATGCTCCTCTAGTTCTATCCGAGACTGCAAACAGAGCAATCATGTTGATTGTTGGATTTCTACCAGGGATGAAAGTCAGAACCATCTCACTTTTAAAGCAAATTGAGGTAATATTTTGCAATGTTACTCATATTGCTTTAATTGGATTTTAATAATGTTTTATCCTTAATTAGTTTGTGTATTCATGTATCAGGAACCACAAATTGTCATGATTGATAAGTTTGTAACAGACATTAGGGACTTCTCAAGTTCTATTTCAGGATGTAAATCCCCTGCTGCTATAATAATGTTTGGTGTAAGTCATTCCTCATGTTATTTTCTGTATATTACTAAATACTAACAATTATTTTTCTCGTCATTTTAACAAGATCATATTTTTTGTTGCAGGACTCCCAAGCAGGCATCAAAGCTGTCGTAGAAAAAATGGGTTAGCTTTGCTTCAGAAACGCTTCACTGTGTTTTGCTGACTTATATAACTAAGTTTATGTATTTTTCTTCATTATTGTAGATTATGCATTGTCACCAGAAACTATCATTGTTGGTGATAGTGGCTGTCAGTTCCGACATACCAATAGTATCGATGGCAGTTCAAGGAGAATAATTGTTAATGAAGAATATGTTTCTGTTGCTGTTGCCTTAGTATTTGCAGTGGATAGGAATAAACCTCCTGGTAACATCAAAATCTACACTTGGGATATTTATTTTATCAGTACTTTTGCTGTTGTATCATATCCTTGTTTCTATCTCTGTTGATCTTGTACCTTCTTTTTATAGTTAATCACACGGATGCTTCTTGTGGTTAACCCATTTTGCAAGGTTGACCCTCAGCTTTGACAAATTACAATCTTGGCTCTCACTGTTCATGTTTTTGTAACAAGGGTGACCCCTGTAATTTCTTGAAGTTGAGCGGCATACATGCAATATGGGTCAAACCACAGGGAGCATCCATGTAATTAACTCTTGTTTTTATTTACTATTTTTAAGTTGCTATTCAGTCTCTTCACTTTCTCAACTCTCAAGTACTATAGATTGAACACCCAAATCAAGTATCCTTTTGTAAGTATATTTTTATTTGTTGCATTTAAAGGTATGTGATACGACTCTAATTCTGGGTTATGATCCACTTCAGCTTCTGGACCCATTAATTGATCCAGGACCTGATCCAATTCATCAGCTAGACCCATTATCCGAACCAAGACCTGGTCAATTAGTAACCCCAGATTATTAGGAGGTAGGGGAGAGGTGGTAGAGCAGTTTCCTTGAGCAGTTTAGTCTACAGTGACTTAAATAGGTTTCATTCAGAATGTTTAGACGAGGTTTTTGAATTATCATTAGTCATATTGTAATCTGGAGAGCCATCCCACTCTCGAATTGGGTGTGCTATCTTAATCATTCGACTGTTTTTGCTGTTCCTAAATCAGAGTTTGTGTCAGTTTGTCTTTTCCAGTTTCTAAATTTCTTCGTATTTTTTGAACAGGTGTAGGAGAAACTCAATTTCATACTGTATTATCAAGCGGGTTGTCACCGGTAGGCTCCACGTACAAAGCGGCATCTGTTAGAGACAAGCACCGTGATTCTATGACTTGGCTCACTGCAAGAAGAGAAGGACTGCGTGAGAATATTGATGGCGAAACTATATTGAATGAAGTTTATGATGAAGTATGTTATTCTTTATATCTAGTTAATACTTGAGCTCCTTTATCATAACTAATATAGTAATATATTAGGGCAATTTCGTATAAATCATTAAAAAAATTTAAGATATCATATTTAGTATTTACCCCTTCTGAAGTCAGAACACTAAATATTTCATATTTACCTTTTCAACGGTGGATTAATTAAACTCAGTTTAACAATAGTTATAAGCCTGCTTATTAAATAAACAAAGATAACATTGGGTTTGAGATGATTGATAATAATAATGTTGTTTTCCTATATATATATATATTTTTATGAAACAAACTGTTTTAAGTAATTTTCTTTCATTTTGGGCAAATCTGATATGTTTGTTCGCTTCTAGCATTTCTACTTGCATCAGAGAGTCGTTTATCTGCATGTGCTACATGATTACTTGTTTTTCTGTTTTCATGAACGAGTCTTTTTGCTTTCATGTATGAGTGTATGATCTGTTTCTCTGTCTTTCCTTCTATGTTGTATGTTTTATTTAAGAGGGGTTTATCCTGGAGCCGGGGGTCTCACTGGGAGCAGCCTCTCTATCCTTTGGGATAGCGGTAATGTGTGCCTTCTTTCCACCCTCCCTAGGCCCTACTTTCGAGTGGGACCTTTCTGGGTATGTTTGTTTGATTAATATTAAAGGTCTTCTTTTTTGGGCCAACTGTATAAATAAGTTACATAGCGGTCACCTTTTTATTTAGGGGATACAGTTTTGTCTCTTAAAATGGATCTACTTATCAAAAGCTTATAATTAAGGATCAAAGTTTCAGAATTTATATCTGAGGGAGTTATTTGGGTCAAAACTCAAAATGATGTGACAGAAGACTTGCCGCTAAGTCACTAACTTTGACCATGCTGTCTATTTTTGCTGATATGGCTCTCACGTGATTTTGACATGTCATATGAAAACTGGCCAACCCCTAACTAAAAGCTTTTTAGAGTTGAATGTTTTTATGTAGAGACTAGAGAGTATATGTATATCTGTATATGATATCCTGCTGTGTTTTGAATAGAAATATGACCAAACATTCTTACATTTTCATGGATTCTTTAAATCACCAAAATCTTATGAATTCCTCTTCATAATGACAGCTAGGAGACAGAATCCAGTTTCCTACCTTCTACATTGGTGTAACAAAAAAAAGAAAATGCACCATTGATCAGGAAAAGGTCGGATATATAACTTCTCTCGCATTCCATGAAGTTCTCGGGTAAGACACCATTTATGTTACTGTTTTATAATATTTTTCTCTTTGAGCGACTTCATATATCATCAATTATAACTTAGAAGTCACTCATCATTGTTCACAACTTCCCCTTTGACCCGTTTTCGTTCCTGTAGCTTTTTCAGTTTGTTAGAAATAAAACACAACCCACACAAACCATTACTAATTTTTTTTTTTTTTTTTTTTGTTTTTTTTGAAATAGCCACCTCTGAGGCTCTAACTGAATATCATCTTCATGCAGTGATAACGAGGAGTATCTTTTTGTCAGCGATGGGGACATCAAAACCGGAGATACATTTCGTTTTTACCACTCAGATTCCGCCACGGCTCTGTCTTCTACTGCCGC
This sequence comes from Deinandra increscens subsp. villosa, assembly GCA_039602395.1. NCBI lineage: Eukaryota > Viridiplantae > Streptophyta > Magnoliopsida > Asterales > Asteraceae > Deinandra > Deinandra increscens. The sequence continues at coordinate 72,791,893 of JBCNJP010000009.1, read as the reverse complement.
CGTCTCTGATCATCTGAGATCATTTAATCAATCATTCCATCAAGGGAGCAACAGCACCACTGGCAGTGATAAGCCGGAGGTGTTTGGCGGTCTTATATTCACATGTTGTGGTCGTGGTGAGTCATTCTTCGGCCAACCAAATATTGACAGTTCACCGTTTTTGGACACCTTCCCCGGTGTGACACTTGGCGGTACGTTTTGTGGAGGGGAGATTGGACGTGGTGATTTAACCCCGTATGTTAAAGAACCTCGAGAACAAGAGTCGGTTCGGTGTTGCTTGCATGTATATAGTGCTGTCTATTTAATCATGTCTTACACCCCATGAGAAAGGAATTATTATGGTTTTTCTGTTGGGATTTGGCGGGAAAGAAAGGAGAAACATTTAACTGTACAACGGTTTTTTTTCTAGTTGCTTGAGTTTATGTTTGTGGGATTTTTATGTTGAATGAATTTTCAAGTACTATTTATTGTTTTGAGCGTTTATATCGTCTGGTTCAATGTTTTCACCACCGGCCTGACTGGTGTCTTTGCCGGTCCGGTTAGGTGCCCTTGAACCAGTTGCTTTTTATCCGGACCTTTTTTGTGGTTTACCGGTTGGACCGGTAACCGGGTTGAAGGCCCGACTGGATTTAACTGGGGAAAGACGAAGCCAAAAAAAAAAGGAGAGAATATAAGTAGATCGAAGCGGAACTGGTCTTGAAAGAAGAATCGTACATCATGGCTTCGAAAACTGAGATCAACGAGGGTGAACCATGATCCATGACACCACTAGTGGTGAACGATGGTTAACGGTGAAAACATCGCAGTGGGTGGCCGGCTTTGTGAGGAGCGGCGACTTTTTTGGTAGAGAGAGAACATTGTTTAAAAGAGATAGTTGGATAGGGTTTCTTTTGTTTCATGTAGGGTTTTAAAAAATTTTAAGACAAAATTACATTCTTTGTCCTTTATGTTTACCCAATTATCAGCTTTTGTCCTTTAACTTCACTAATTATACTGAATGTCCTTTATCTTTGTTTTTTCGTTCACCTTTTGTCCTTTTTAACAGATTCTTTAAAATCGCCCGTTAAGTCAGGGGTAATTTTGACTTTTTACCTTTTGGGGTATTTTTTATAATTAAATAAAGAGGAGGGGGTGTTCTGTAAATCTGTAATCTTTCTCCTTTATCAACCCCCCCCCCCACCTAACCCTAAATGAAAAGTTAATTTGTTCTGTAAATCCGTCTTCTACCCCTCCCCCTTCCTTCCCCGTTGAACGCCGACAACCTCACCCCTCCGACCGATCGAACGCCGACGACCTCATGCTCCACCATCAACGACCTGCTCCAAACCCTATCTCTCTCTCTCTATCTCTCTACGAAGTCCGCTCACTCTCTCTGTTTTCTCCACTCCGTCGCCGCTACCCTCTGTGGCTGGCGTCTCCGCCTGCTGCAACTCGCCGTTTTTGGCGAGGCCGTCGTAGATCGTCGGTGACCTCGAGCGAAGATCGAACCCAGTCGTGATTCCGGCTACAGATCCGAACCCAGTTGGTGTGGGTTTTTTGGGTTGTGTATAATGTTGGTTTCTTTTGTTTTTCTAGCTCTAAATCTCCTGTTAAAGACCTGATTTCTTGTTGTTGGATAATGAAATGGTGTGAACCAATAAAGATGGGACCAAGGATGGTGGTGGCGGTTAGCTGTGGAGGTACGGTGGTCCGAGAGAGCGATGGGTCCGGCGGCGGTCGGTGTAGGGTTTCAATGGGGGAGAACCAACATGAAATGATGATGATGAATTAATTGAGTGAGTTTTTTAAAGAAATTTTACAGATTTACAGAACACCCCCTCCTCTTTATTGAATTATAAAAAAATACCCCAAAAGGTAAAAAGTTAAAAATACCCCTGACTTAACGGTCGATTTTAACGAATTCTGTTAAAAATGACAAAAGGTGAACGAAAAAACAAAGATAAAGGACATTCAGTGTAATTAGTGAAGTTAAATGACAAAAGCTAATAATTGGGTAAACATAAAGGACAAAAATGTAATTTTGTTTTTTTTTTAATTTACAACATTCAAATATGATAGTTGTAATGTTTTTAACACCTCCATTTCTTTATTTTACAATATTATTCTACTTATTCTATTATTTTTGACTATTTTTATAAATATATTATTTAAATGTCATACGGTTCTTAAATCCGGTCCGACCAGTAAACCGATAAGACGATCAGTTCATTGTCCGGTTCGGTTCTAAAAACATGATCTGATTTAATCAAGATTTTTATAGGACTAGGTCATTGGATCGGTCGCATTACGATTTGAACTAGTTTTTTTTTATTATTTAATACACACATACCTCAAGTCCTCATTAAATCTATTAAGACACACAGTGGCGGATCCAGGAAATAATATCAGGGGTAGCGGGGACTAACGGGGGTTCGGGGCAGCGCCCCCGGAAAAAAATTTTAGGTAGTTAACGGGCTTTTAATCATATTTTTAAGGGGCTTTTGATCATATTTTTAAGTAAAAGCCATAAAATTTCTTCCAGGGGTCGCGAAAAATTCGTTTCAGGGGTCGCGAAAAACCGAAAACCTATTAAAAAAAAAAATTAGCACGTCGGGGTAAAAGTTCAGGGGTAGCGGGCGCTACCCCTGGGACCTTAGTAGGTCCGCCACTGAAGACACAATAAAACTTCAGGAACAAAATAAGATTTATTATACTTAAACTCACAATTAAATTTTTTTTAGAACGGTCAACCAAATATTATTAATAAAAATCTATAAAGATGGTAGAAAAAAGTAACATCAACAATCAGAAATAAAAGGAAAAACAAACCAATTACAATATCATACTAGAAAAATTAAAACTATCATTCATCTCAAGATATCATCTTCTCCGACTGGTTCTTTAGTCAAAGAAAACAAGAATTTTGTGTTCTCAATTATTTTGTCCAAAGAAACCATTATTTGATTAAAAACCCATCATTCCTTACTCTCCATAGATTCCAAATTGTTGTGAGTATTACTAATTGAACCGTATTTTCTACATCGAGTTCCTATTGACATGTTTATGCGTGTTTAAAAGATCTCTAATCCAAAAAAAAAAAACAAGAATTTCACACCATCCCCCAATGTAATCCCAGAGTGACTGGGCTAGTCTACATTCCACAAACAAATGATTCGATGTTTTGTCGTTCTCGGTACAAACCAGAGAGTGAACCGAGTGCAAGTGCCTTTTTTCATTGGGTTTCTATAGAGTTTAAAAATAAATAATTATTTTTAAACTCTATAGAATATATATCAAAACAAAAATATATATATCATAAAATTTATTCAAGAATATATATCAAAACAAAAATTTAGAAAAGGTATCCTTGTAAATGGTGATTATGAAAAGTGGACTATAGTGGAGAATAACCAACAAGTAATTTCCAAAAATACCCCAATGGACTTGGACTCCACCATCTCTCACATGCCAAAAATAGAACCTGCATCAATGACTTGTACAGTCTGCAAAACCAATCATACTATTGGCATTTTGTTTGGGTGTGGTGGACCCCATGTTAAGCAAGTACCATGAGTGGAGGACGAAAGTCTGGAACCAGAAGCAATCAGACCCATGGCTTAATATCATGACACGTGGAATATGGACCAGATTGATTCATTAAAATGGATACCAAAGTGTTAAGGTATCATCTTTCTTTCCTTCACCTTTTCCATCTTTCTTTCTTTCATTATCTTTCTTTATATTTAATGCATTTTACACTTTTACCCACTCTATCATCATCATCATTCCACTTTTTTTTTAATTCTTTTTACTCTTAAAATATATTTAATAATTTAGTTTACATATCGACAATGATTTTATAAAAATAGAAACAAACACTAGCAAGAACCTAGATACACCAATACCCTAAAGTATATAACACAGAAAAACCAGCCAAAACAAGGGCTAGTCTCTAAAAAAAGACTAAAACAATCATCAAAGAATGCCTACATAGATAAACAAAAAAATAAAACTCATTAAGTGTCTTCGAGTAACCTGGAGACGAACTAAACGACCCTCGTTAAATTATCCCTAACACCTTTTACTATTGTTCATGTCAAATAAAAAGGTTTTAAAGTCGAGGTCTCAAGAGAAACAAACCTTCTATTCATATGATAAGAGGAAATTTTTACCCGTCCAATTTTCTCAAAACTTAAAAAATAAATGTATATTTATGAAATTTTATTAGATATATTTATTTGTTTATAAGGCTCTATGTTTCTATATATATAATAACACATGTGAAATATAACTAAAATTTTATATTTCTAATAGAGTAATTTATTATTTTTAGTTCTTATTGTTTAACTAAAATTTTATCATTATAGTCTATTAGTTTTAATCTTTCATAAGATACATTATATATTTTTTTAAATTATTATTTTTATCCACTTTCCTTAACACCATTAACTATAGTGTTAGATTTTAAGGGTATTTTGTCATTTTAAATTTTGTTTTTGAATGGCAAATTTGGATCACTGACGGGGACATTACACCACCCACCCGATCATCTCCAATCTTCATCAGGAGGAAATTCATCACTGGTAAGAAAACCCCTTGGCCTAACTTGTAACCCTCATTTTTTATTCTCTTATTACAAGTGGGACTTGAACCCAAGATCTCTAATTAAGAAGTCATTCACATTTGTCACTAGTAAATAATTAATTTTACTGTCATAATTATGGATTCAATCTCCATCCTTTTATCGTAAATTAAAATACACGTTTTAAAAAATACAGAACAAACTTTGTAATAGAACCAAAAATAGTTTTAAAAGTAAACAAAAAACAATTTTTAATATTAAAAAACTTTTTAAAAATAGTTACACAAACGACTTTCTCTAAAAAAATCAAAAATCCTTTTTTATAACACTTTAAAGATAATCATATAACGTGTTTATCAAAAAAGATGATGGGAAATAAAATTCTTAATGAATTAGGCAAGTAATATTTTAATTTTTTCAAATAAACAGAGAACATAAATTCATTTTATTTTCCCTAACTAGTATTTTTATTATAAACTTTTTTTAAAATATCATATAATGTGTTTATAAAAAAAAGATAATACTTTTTTAATGTGCAAAATTCAAAGACAATTTGGCTTAGAATACTCTGACGTGTCTAAAGATAACCATAGGAAAAAAAAAATACATTTTTTTGTTAAAAAATAAATAAATAAATAATTGTTTTATTTACATAAAGTTGTTTTTTTAAATTTTCTAAAACATATATTTTAATTTGTGATAAAACGAACTATTGCATTGAATTCACGATTAGGATGACACAAATTATATTTAATAATTCGGGGTGTTAATCAAAATGACAAAATACTCTTAAATCTAAAAAACTACATAAGGGTGTAATGATAATGTTTTTGAAAGTATAATATATCTTAGCAATATTTAAACTAATAGACTAAAATAACAATTTAAGTCAATAAAAACGACTAAAATAATAATTTACTCTTTTAATATATAACCTTTTCGAATAAGTTAGTATTTAATTAAAAAAAAAGTCTAAATATATTGTTTTATCGAGTATTTTTTTGACTCCTGATATTGTGTCAAGATACATTATGTTAGATGAAACCAACCTTACGTTTATCAAAATATTTAAAAAAAAAAAACAAAAACAAATACTAAGCAAAACTATATGTTTAGATGGGTTACGTTTAAATTAAAACTTTTTATTTTGAGAACTTTTGAGAATTTTTGAGAACTAAATCTCAACCACTAATTTCAGGTGGGGACCACTATAATTCATAGGGGTTTTCCATATATATAAATTAGTGACTGATGTTAGTTCTTTTTAGTTCTCAAACCCAATTGGTTCTCAAATGATCATCTCCCATGTTTAGATATAGTTATTACAGAAAAGTAAAGCATATTTAAAAGAAAGTTTAAGAAGAAAAAGATTATATGTTAAGTAAAAGAAAATAAGGACTATTACTACTTATCATAGTCTAGTGGTATTGTGGAAAAATGTAGAGTTTGGGAACCCATCTAGGGAGGGGGAAGGTCCCATAGTGGGTGATTTTCTTTAAGGCATCTTGTATACTTGGTGTGATAACTTGGTGTTATCATGTTATGTAGGTGATGACTAGATAACACTATTTTATCACACTAAATGTTATATATATGGTGTGATGGTGTGATGTTGAAAGATTATTTTATTAATTTTTTTTTACTTTTTTTTTAAATTGAAATAATACTTAAATATTTGAATTAATAAAAATAAAACATTAAAAATACTATAATTTATAAAACGCTTAAAAAGATAAAGTACTCCAAACATAATTTTTTCCTAATCTTCTCCTTCTCCACTTCGAAAAATTGTCAATCCACCTCGTTCATGTTCGACGTATCCACGCTCAACATATGCATTTGTTCCATGCGTATTTTTTCCTTCTTCAAATCCGTTTTTTTCCTTTTGAATTTGAATCTTATCATCTCTCAACTTTGTACATTTCATTTGCTCTTGGTTGAACAAATGAAGTTGCTCTATGAAAGCGTCGTCTTCCTTTTTTTCTTTTTCTTGTCGTATTGCTTTTTTCTTCCTCATCGGCCTTGCCAACACCTCGGTTTCCTCCTCCTCCTCCAAGTTGACTATGTCGTTAAGGTCAACCATTACACCGTCCCGTTGAAGCCGATCCCATAGGACTATCCATATCGGTGGATGATCGTTTGTTGCCGCTCGTAGTCGTAATATCCATAATCTCATTAAATTTTGGAGATTTTCTCAAAATGTCATAATGCTTGATGAGAGGTGCCATGTTATGATCGTCACGATAACAGTTGATAGGCCTGCATGACACTCTCAACGACGTTACTTTTGGTGGTGTGTCAAATGTGACCGTTGAAAATGGGTCTAAAAGGTGACCGTTGGGTCATTTAATTTTTTTTTTTTACCTTTTCTAACCTTTAAATACCCATTTTCTTCTCAACATTTTTAGACCTTTCTTTTTCTTTCTACTCTTCTATACCTTTACACTCTATATTTTTTAAACACCACCACAATGAATCCAAACAACCAAAACCCGTGGCATATGTCAACTTTCGCGGGACAACCTAACCCGTTGTTCGTAGGTACCAGTCAAGTTCCACCACAAGTCTATAACCCGAACCCCTCATACCAAAATTACGCTCAATGGGGTCAACTCCCAACAACTCAATTCCCACCATCCCAACATTCACCACAATGTTTTCACAATCACAACCACAAACACCCGTTGAAGAAGATGACGACTTGGATCTCATCGCGCATTGGCGAAGCTTGGGCGAAAAGTTTGAGGGGGCGAAAAGTCACGGATCCTAATCTCGAGGGGGCGGTCCTCAATATATATAAAAAAAAAATTCAAAAATCGCGAAAATTAGCACTACGGCCGAAAAAAACCGGAGGGGCGGTCGCCCCCCCCCCCCCCCCGGGTGTCCACTAAGCTGCGCCCTTGTCATCGCGGAGACACAAGTCCCCGAATCGTCTAAAAAAACTCGACGTAGGGGCGAAGAGAAAGTTGTTGGAACGCTCGAACCGCAAGGGAAGAAGAAATGGGACACGAAGGAAGAGTTGGATTTAATTCGTGCGTATGTTGATACGTCGGAATATCCAAAATATGGTATAAATTTTAACTTTTTTTATAAAAAAATTTAAGGTTTTTAAACTTATATTTTATTCATCTAATTTTTTTTTTTTTTTGGTAAGGAACGCTCAAACGAAAGGAACGTTTTGGTCTCGTGTTAGTGAAAAATTCCACGAGATCAAGAAATTGAAAGCAAATCCCGGGCATGATGTATTCTTTCGAAACAACGATAAGTTTTGTAGCAAATGGTTCAACATGAAAAAGAAAGTTGGAAAGTTTTGTGGCATTGTTTGTGGGCTCAAAAGAAATCGTCCAAGTGGGTCAAGCGATATCGACGCTTTAAACTTAGCCATCAACCGTTATCGTGATGATCATAACATGGCACCTCTCATCAAGCATTATGACATTTTGAGAAAATCTCCAAAATTTAATGAGATTATAGATATTACGACTACGAGTGGCAACAAACGGTTATCCACCGATATGGATAGTCCTATAGGATCGGCTTCAACGTTCGGGTGTAATGGTTGACCTTAACGACACGGTCAACTTGCAGGAGGAGGATGAAACCGAGGTGTTGGCAAGGCCGGTGAGGAAGAAAAAAGCAATACGACAAGAAAAAGGAAAAGAGGAAGACGACGCTTTCATAGAGCAACTTCATTTGTTCAACCAAGAGCAAATGAAACGTACAAAGTTGAGAGATGATAAGATTCGAATTCAAAAGGAAAAAACGGATTTGAAGAAGGAAAAAACGAATTTGAAGGAAAAAATACGCATGGAACAAATGCGTATGGTGAGCGTGGATACGACGAACATAAACGAGGTGGATCGACAATTTTTTCGAGGTGGAGAAGGAGAAGATTAGGAAAAATTTATCTTTAGAGTAGTTTATTTTTTTAAGCGTTTTATAATTTCTAGTATTTGTAATGTTTTATATTTTATTAATTAAAACATTACGTTCTGTTTGTAAGCATTAAAACATCTAGATATATACGATATTAATCATTGAAAAAAAATTGTTTAAGTATTATTTAGATTTAAAAAAAGTAAAAAAATAATAATAAAATAATCTTTCAACATCATACCATCACACCATATATACCGCACTGGTGTGATAAAATGGTGTTATCTAGTCATCACATGCATAACATGATAACACCAAGTTATCACACAATATATACCATATGCCGTTATAAGTATTTACATGTTATAGAGTTAACCCAATAAATTAAAGAAAATTAAGAGTCCCCTCAATTTCATAAAAGAAAAAAAAGTAACAACACTCTTGGATATTTTATAGATCCCAAACCTTTTTTCCAAACCAAATAGAAAATTCCTTAAATTTAATTGACGACTATTCGTATTTCTGACATTTTGTACTGTCGACTAACAAATCTGATTGAATTACAATTTAATTTTAATCACAATTCAAAATCAATATCGACTGCACGATTAAAATTGTCGGTTTTCGTAGGTTCCAAAATCCAAAGCCAAAGGAGTTTTAATTGACAGTCTATTTAACTATGTAAAATAGATCATTTTGCTATAATAATTTTATTTTGTTTATTGTTATTATGTTTATCATTGTTACATGAAATTGTATTTTTTTATATATATGACCTAATTTCAGTATTCGCATATGTCACTTGAAATTTCAGACAACCTTAAATAGCTCATGGGTGTTTTAGCTTACGCTCTAAACGAATAATGTACCCAATAATATATATTTTAGTTATATCAAAACTATTCATAAAGTTTAAAAATAATATAACGAGGATAATATTTTTCTTTATAGTTTATACCAAACCAAAAGATAGATAGGTTACAAGTACAAAACTTTTAATTCCAAAAACCTTTTTATTTTTTATCAATAAATAAAAGATTTTAATAAATAGTACAATAACTTCTAAAGGGTCAAGAGACAACTTTAAGGTTATAAAAGAAAGAAAAGAGAAGAATATAAAGAGATGGAAGAAGTGAGAATACAAAGATAGAAATGGGAAAAGGAAGGTTAGAGTTGAAGAGAATTGAGAACAAGATAAACAGGCAGGTTACCTTTGCAAAGAGAAGAAATGGTCTTCTCAAGAAAGCTTATGAACTTTCTGTTCTTTGTGATGCTGAGGTGGCTCTCATCATCTTCTCCACTCGTGGCAAGCTCTATGAGTTCTCTAGCACCTCTAGGTATCATCAAACCCTAACTTCTTTCTTCAAAATCTTTCTTGTTGTAGAAAGAGTTCATCTTTAAATCCAATTTCACACATGGGTATTACAAAAAGTTCAATTTTTTGGTTATTTTTTCAATTTTTTATAAAGATTGTTGTTTTTTATAAAACAAGATAAACAATATCATTTAAAAGAAACATGAAGAAGATGGTTTCTTGAAGCATATCTTGGTTCATAAGTTCAAGATTCTAATGCATTTTCATGTTTAAACCATAATTTCTTTCTTCAAAATCCTTCTTTTTTGCATAATTGGTTAACCTTTAAATCCAATTTCACACATGGGTATTTCAAAAAGTTAATTTTTTATTTTCTTATGAAAGATTATGCTTCTTTTATAAAACAAGATAAGCAATATCCTTAAAAGAGAAACATAAGGAAGATGTTTTCTTGAAGCATATCTTGGTTCATAAGTTCAAGATTCCAATGCATTTTCATGTTTAGACACTAATTTCTTTCTTGAAAATCCTTCTTTTTGAATAATCAGTTCATCTTTAAATCCAATTGCAGACAATGGGTATTACAAAAATTCATTTTATTGGATATTATTTCGACCTTTTTTTATAGTGTGTCAATAAATCAAAGTATAAAATATCCTGAAAAGATACGAACTTGAAAACCACATAAAGTCATAATATTTGATGCATATCTTGGTTCATAAGTTCTGAATTCTAATCATTTTCATGTTTTTTCTTTTTACTTTTTGGAAATTGTAAGCATGTTGAAAACACTTGAGAGGTATGAGAAATGTAGTTTTGGGCCTCCTGAACAAAGAAGGCCAGCCAAGGAGGATCTTCAGGTATTAAAAAAATTAAATTTCAAAATTTTAATGAATTTTGGTAATTTATTTATTTATTTGTATAAATTATTTCACTTGTTTATAAGAAATGATGGTTGATAAGATGGTGTTTTCATACAAAGTTGAAATTGGTGTTGGATGATGAAAGTGTAGGAAGTTTTCTAGCTTCTTATAGACTTTCTTGACTTTTTATCTTCAAATTTTTACAAGTCAACAAACTTTTACTTGATTAGGAACAAAGTAGTTACCAAGAATACATGAGGCTTAAAGAACGCTACGATGCCCTGAAACAACTTGAAAGGCAAGAATCCGTATTCTCTAATTTTGATCCATTTTAATAATCTATTTGGGAACTCGGTTTCAACTGCTGTAGTTTTTCAGGAATTACTATGGTGAGGAAATTGACTCGTTGACTACGAACGAGCTGGAGTCGCTTGAAAGACAGCTTCATTGTTCATTGAAACAGATTAGGACAATAAGGGTATATTTACAGGCTTATAGTTTCTCATATGTTTCAAATTTGACTCTTGGAAAAAAAACATGATTGACCTTTACTATAATCAACAAAAGTTACGAATCTGTATTGCTTTCGTGGATAAAAACACGTTTATTTATCTACCAAATAGCATAAAAATGTTACCTTTTTCGATTGTTCATAGTATGGCTGTGATCTTATTGAGATAGACTCGACAACTATGAACAATTTGACTGTGAGAAGTCAACACCTTGGACTTTTTATGAAATTAACAAAAGCCTATATTCTAATCACATATTTGGATACAATCCATGTTTACTTATCTATTAAAAAGCATAAAAATGTTAACTTTTTGGATTGTTCATAGTTTGGTTGTGATCTTATTGAGACAGCCTCAACAACTATGAACAATTTGACTTTTGAAAGTCAAAAACTTGACTCTTTATGAAATCAACAAAAGCCCGTATCCGAATCACATGCTTGGACACACAACCCATGTTTTTTTCATCTAACCAAAAGCATAATAATGTTATCTTGTTTGTAATCGGCTTTTATCTTGTTCACACAGACTCAATCGCTGATCGATAAGCTTTATGAACAACAAAAGATGGTATGAACTAGTATATTGAATTTGAATTCGTAATTGTTGGGTTAATTACTTTGTATTTGAAACCGTTTTAACTTTTTTTTTTTTGTCTTCAGGAACATCAACTTTACGAGTCCAACAAGACACTTCGACTCAGAGTATGCATGTTTTTTTATCTTTTGTTTCAAGTTTCTTTATAGAAATTTAGAGGTTGCAATACATGTCATTCTGGTTCGGGTCAAAACAGGTAGATTTCATGTGGGTCAAAAGCAGATGGATGCATTTGACACTTTGACCAACTGCAAACACCTATTACATTATTATGAATTTTTATAACCATTTTACTTGTATACATATACATCCTTCTTTTTCTTCTTTTGCTGCAGACAGCATTCTGCAGTGATCATTTGCCCATAACTAACATGTTAAATATGATTAATAACTATATAATTATAATTAAAATACTACTCTTTTTTTGTGACTCTCAACCCATTTGACCCATGTTAGTTGTTTTAACTTAGTGACAGATAAAACATAACCCAAATCAAACTCAAAATACCGTCACCTCTATTATTCGAATGATTTATTTGTCAAATTTTGTCGTGCCCGCAGTTAGATGAAGAAGCCCAAGCAGAGGCGCTCCAATGGGATGCACACGCCCATGCACAAGCACACGCAAATGGGATGGTTTACGGGCATCATCCGCAGCAAATGCCTCAAACTGCACACGGCGGATTTTATCACCCACCTGGCTGCGAAACCACATTGCAAATCGGGTAAAAGAAACACCGTATATAGATTGATCTCATAAGATGATAACTGTATTGTTCTTGTTAACTATGATTCCTGTAATAAGATTCAACATCTGTGATTATAGGTACCAAACCGAACAAATCTCGGCGGTGACCTCTACGAGCATGAACCATCAAATGCAGGGTTGGCTAGCATGAACCAAGATTATGTCTTTGGATGTTAAATTGGACTTAATATTGTGTTCTTAGAGGAACATTTGGTCTAGCTAATTTTTACTTGATATGTTTAATTTTCATTGTGACTTTTATCGATCTACATCCAAGTTATCAATCGCATTCGGTTAGTTTGGGTCTCTAATATCATTTGTGGGTCAAAATCGGTCGTATGTGTTTTTCTTTTTGGAACAATAATTTCTAGATTTTCTAGGATAAATAGACCATCACCTGCACCTTGCAGGATTTGAACCCCTAACCTTTTGATTATGAGAAATATCACTTAACCATCATGACGTTCCCTTGTATTTTTCTCATGGGTCCTATGAGAATGAAAGAAAAAACAAAGTATAAAATTATAAATAGAACTTACTATGTGCGGAAGTGTATCTTGTTTTAACACCCCGTTGTCTGTAAGGCCACAATCGCCACTAGTCATCGTAAAGATTAACATAACACTTGTACCAAAAGAAACTATGCATTAAGTAACAATTGTCAAAACCAAAATGAGCCAAGTTCTTTATAATTTACTCGAGATCCATTTGCTAATAGCTTAAATCAAATCAAGTTAAAAAAAAAAGTCTAAGCCTGTGCTGTGCTTGAGACTAAAAATAAGCTCGTTTACTAGACGAGATGAAGCCCAAGCACAAGCTTCATAGACATGGCGCTGATATAGACACGCGGGCATATGTATATAGGAATAGTAACCATCATGTGTGATTGAGAATTGCTGCCTCTAGCTTCTTGCTAGAGTGTGGCATTTTTATGAGAATTGTCGTTCAAAGTTCGTATATATAGGAATAGTAAGTTAGTAACCATCACGTGTGATTGAGGCATATGACGTGGCAACCTTATGAACTATAATAGTATACTTATATATATATTTTTTTAATTGTATTTTGCCCCACATAACTAATTGGGGCTTGTTGGGATAGTGAATCAACTCGAAGCCCACCTAGGTTCGTCTCTTGGTGCTACTTGTTATTTTTAACATTTTCTAGTGATTTTTTTGTTCTTTTTTCTACATCTCGTTCATAATTATAATACATGTATAAGATATAGGTATATAAATAAAACAATAAAAACACTTGGATCAAGCTTGAATTAGTTCTCCTAAGCCGAGCTAAAAAAACCAGTTCGTGACTTTGAACCGGTATGAAACTACTTTCACCCAAGCCGGTTCTAGTTTCAAACGGAACTTCTAGCTTCTAAATGATTCCACATTTTGACCTACCAAACGGAATCCGAATAGATTCTAAAAAGCCGGTTTGCCAGAAACCGGCCCAAAACAAGTAATAATCAGAAAAACGAACCGATTCCAAAACAATAAGAAGCGATCCCTATAGGTTTCAATTTTGGAGCTCGAGACTAAACTTGACTATCTAAACCCGGAATAATTAAAATAACATTCAAAATTTCAAATCAAATAACCACATATAACAATAATCATTATACGGACACATCCGAACACCTCTTTAAAGATGAAGGGTATACAATACCATCAAACCAAACAAGCAGGGGGGTTAAATGTAAAATATCTGTTTAAATTACTATCCGGCGTACACATGGACGCCGACGGCGACCAGAAACAGAGTAAGGATGCCGAAAAAGATAACGGCGTGAGCGATGACGGCGGCGCAGCTGGTTTTCATGCCGCCGAACTCCACCACCCTGTCGTGTCCCGACAACTGGAACAGCAATCCCGGCGTTAAAAGCACAAACAACACTATCGCCACCAGAACCGGCCCCCAAGCCGCCATCTCCGCCGGTGAACTTGAGGTTAAACGATGATGAGAGAAGTTAAGAGTCCTTTTGGTTTGAGTGGATTGGATTTTCAGGTGGTGTAATTGTAGATTGATATTTTTTTGTGGGTGAAAGGTTAAAGGTGGTGAAATTCGAGCTGTACGAGGAGACGTTGGGACGTGAGTTTGCGAATTTTGTGATTTTTCACGTGACCCCTAGAGTCGAGAACTCATAGAAAAATGTTTCATAAAATATTAGATTTTTAATACCTTTTTTATTTTCTTTTTTCGAAGGAGATTTTTACTAAAAGAAAAAACAAAGAACAACTGGTCACTAGCAAGGCATTAGAGACGGGACAAATAAAAGAGACGAACTTACATAGTAAAACTGAAAATATACCATGCGTAGGAACTAACGGAATATTGCCTTATTTGTTTGTTTGATTTGAGGGAGACTCGAGAGGTTCCACTTGAGTTGAGTTCTTAATAATTAGAATATTTTTTGATAAGTTTATTGAACAAGTTCTATTTATTCAACAATTTTTTCTCTTTTATTTGTCCATCACTTTTTATATTTATAGTATTATGTAATTATTTATTATTACTTATTATAAAATAATATAATAAGAAATCAAATATGTAATAACTCTAAAAAACGCTATGATATGTCTATAAAAAATCTAAACCGACACTCAAAATGTTTGACGAACAATATAAAGAATCATTATTATTTCGACACAAGAAAAAAAAAATTCACACTCTTTTCTTGTGTCGAATAGCACTCTAGTCTAAGGCCTTATTTCTATTCCTATTGGAAATCCAAATGAAACTTAAAGTTTTGATGTCTAGATAAAGTTTCTGGACAAGAGCATGTTTTTTTTGTTGAACACTGCCTTGTTCCTTGCTAGCTAAATGACCCTAGATGACGTATGAATGATAGCTTGAACAACCAAGGCATTTTTTCTTCTCCCAATTTAAGGTCGTAAAAACTTGGGTGAGGTCTTCCATCGAGAGCAAAAAATTTGGAGAATTTTGCACCAATTCGAAATCATCGCTCATATTTCCTGTAGCCACCTTGAAACCGATAAAAAGGTGTTTCACATAGGCATGTAAACGAACCAAATGTTTAGTGAACAGTTCGTGAACTATTCGGCGGGAAGTTCATTTATGTTCGTTTATTTAATAAATGAACGAACAGGAACATAATTTTTGTTCATTTAACTAAATGAACAAACATGAACAAATGTCTCGCTCATTCATTTATGTGCGTGAACCTTCGTTAATTTATGTCCGTGTATGTGTTCATTTATGTTCATTTACATTCGTTTAATTTTATTAATATAGTAATATAAGTAATTTTAATATAAAATACTTAAATTAAGATTGTTGGATAAATATTGATGGATTTTGGAATGAATTATGAACATTTAAACCATTCATTTAGATGTTTTTCTTGATTATTGACATTGTTGGAAACAAAATATATTTGTTTATATTCGCTTTAATTTGTGTTCGTTTATGTTCAAAACTCGTTCGTTTAGTCCTTAACGAATGAACACAAACAAACACGAATATTTCCATTTCCTTAATGAACGAACATGAACAAGAAAAAAAAATTCGACTAATGTTCATGCCCGTGTTTGCTTAAAGTTAAATGAACGAATACGGACATCCCTATGTTCATGTTCGTTCGGTTCGTTTACAAATCTAGTTCCACCAATTCGCCCATATCCCTGCACAAATGGCATAAAGGAGGTGAAACAACAATATTGCGCCGAAAGAAAGCATCCATGGTGGGAAGTCTCCCGAATTGGGCCCGCCACATAACCAAGATGACTTTTAGGGGGATAGCTAATAAATGAATTTGTAGGTTTAACATGTAATTTTTTTTAACGGCCAACTAAACGAGACCTGAACTTGAACCGGGAAGCCCAATGGCAAAGGTAGCTGTAACACCCCAACACCCTTTTATTGTTATTTTGGTATATAATAGTCGACCTAATTTTTTATATATATAAACGGGTCCATCCTTGACCAAAATAACCATTAGCATCCACCTAGTTAGTTCAGTTATCAATCATTTAAAACATTACATCAGAGTACACAGGTTATGATATGACAAATTAATATAGCATGCGTCTCCCTAAAAGCCCCTTGTTGGTGTTCGGTTCTTCATTCAATGCTCAATCCAGACCCGCTTACTTTTCCTACTCGTTACCTGCCATTATCACCAGTAACGGGTTAGTAACAATTGTTGGGTTTGTGGAGCCTTGATTGGGCTCGGTGACTTGGGCCCGTGTTTTGGTCCGTTTATTTTGTGTAACCCTAATATGATCTCTATTTATATATTCTTCTTGTACTTGTAATTCTCACGTCGAGTGAGGCAGATCAATAATAATTTCCTGGTTGCAGCCCGTGGATGTAGGTCACACTGACCGAACCACGTTAAATCTCGCGTGTTCATTCTCGTTCATATATTTTCTGCAGTGATGGTTGCTTTTGTGTGTTTGTGAGTGTTTTCAAATCCTAACAAGTGGTATCTAGAGCCGGGTTCGTTACTCACAGGTTCGTCTTCACACGGTTTTAGGGTTTCACAGGCAGTCATCGCCGCCTCCCGTGGTTCAACGGCTAGATCAGGTTCCGGCAGAGATAGAGTCGGAGATCAGAGAGAGCGACCACCATCAACCCGTTAATAACAATCAGCAAGAAAAGGTCAGTTTGTTCTCACCGGTTTATTTTAGGGTTTTGTCGGCAGTTAGTTGCCACCCTTGTTTGATTACCGTCACCATCGTCAAAGAGTGTTTATCTTGTTCGTTGCACAGATCATAAGAAATCAAGTATTGCAATTAATTTTTTTTGTTGTGTGGCTAATAACTCTCCACGACAGAATAAAAAAGAAAGGATTTTAATTGTGTTTACTTGGTGGTGCAATTAATAAATTGGGTGCAGAAAGAACGTAGAAGTTTGGTGAAGAAATTTTGACATAGAAACTTGCTCTTTGACCGTCATATTTTCGGTGGACCCTAATTAATGTTATTGGGCCGTGATTTTAGATGTGGGCAGGGTAGTAGCCAATTTTGTTAAACAAATTAATTTGTTGGGCCTCGAAATTATTTGGGTCGTGATTCGGAAAGCGGTATTGGTTATTTTTTGTTCAGAAATTCTTTGATATTGTCACCGAGATTTAAAGTCGAGTTTCTCAGTTTGAGACAATGGCTGAGAGCGAAAAACTTCAGATTGAGAAGTTTGATGGAAAAGACTTTGGTTGGTGGAAAATGCAAATTGAAGATTTGCTAATTCAGAAGGATTTGGACATGGTATTGGGTGAAAGACCAGAGAAGATTACACCAGACGAATGGAAGAACTTAGATAAGAAAGCCAAGGCCGTCATTAGATTGTCGTTGTCAAAGGATGTTGCGTTCAACATTCTGAAGGAAACCACAGCGAAGGGCATCATGGATGCATTGTCTAATATGTACGAGAAGCCTTCGGCAGCCAATAAAGTCTACCTGATTCGAGAGCTGGTTAATACGAGAATGCAAGAAGGAAGTTAAGTTACAGTGCACATCAACAACATGAACTCGATTTTGTCAAGACTTGGTTCGGTTGATATTAAATTCGAGGATGAGGTTTAGGCTCTACTACTGTTATCTTCATTGCCTGATAGCTGGTCAGGAACTGTTACAGCGATTACGAGTTCTACCAGTAAGTTCACTTTTGATGGGATTCGGGATACTATTCTAGGCGAAGACGTCAGACGAAGAAATTCGGGTGAATCATCGAGTGGATTGATGCATGTTGGCAGAGGTAGGAAGAACAACAAAGGTAGTGGGAGTGGGAACAGAAGAAGGAGTCAGTCTAGGGCTCGGGATGATGTGACATGTTGGAACTGTAAGCAGGTGGGGCACTTTAGGAATCAGTGTCCGAGTGAAAAGAAACAAGTTAACTCTGTAGAAGACTATGTTGATGATGAGACGTTAATATGCAGCGTAGAGAGCAGTGTTGATTCCTGGGTCATGGATTCTGGTGCTTCATTTCACGCTACCCACAGCAGTGAAGCATTGCAGAATCTAAAGGAAGGTGATTTTGGCAAGGTAAAAATGGCGAACAATGATGTTCTAGAAGTTACGGGCATGGGTGACTTAGATTTAAAGACTTCAGCCGGTTCATGGGTTTTGAAGGATGTCAGGGTGATTCCAAGTGTGACATCCGTCTATTTTTCATATTTGTGACCCGACCCGTTTCAGTTATCCATGTAATTTCAATCTATATTCAAGCAAAAATCATGAATATATTCTATGATTATCCTTGTTTCATTTTATACATATACATACATTTATACGTGTCATGATCATAGCCGAGTCAACCCAAAACGAGACCAGTGGTGATATTATTGGATAACTCTAAAACTAGACATTAATGATGGAACAATAATAAAATTTATAAAAGTTAAAACATTATACTCTTTTTTAAATATGTGACTTATATCATTATTATTCTCACGAAACATCGATCCGGCCGAAGTTTAAACGAAAAGGTTCAGACGGACTTCGTTCCGGTCGAGGTTGAAACATTAATGTTCCATATGTCCGTTTGTTATAATCTAGCTACAAACATGGTCATTAACTAGTAACGAATATCAAATTGAAACCATTATTTTATATCTCGTTTATAATATACCAATAGACCACCCACATGACTAAAGTAATCCTTTGCTAGTCCCCATGTAGGATTAAAGTAATCCTTTGCTAGTCCCCATGTAGGATTAAAGTAATCCTTTGGTAGTCCCCATGTAGGACTAAAGTAATCCTTTGGTAGTCCCCAAGATGGATTAAAGTAATCCTCTAGCTTTCCTCAAGTTAGTCATCCAAGACTAAATTTCTTGTATAAATACCAAAGCTAATGCACTTGTTTTCTCACACCTATACCTAAAATCTACCAGATTCGTTACAGCCACTTCTACAACCCATATCTCCCTCATAAATCGTCCAAATCCTTCCATTCTTGTCCAGAAATCTTCCCCTTTGAGTTCTCTAAAAATGCCAACTGACCTCACTCAAATTCGATAAAAACTCAGCCCTCTAGACCACTTTGAACGACGACTGCTCCAGAATCTCGCTGCTGTGCGACCTTGTTTTTCGTGGCACATTTGAGGTACCAAACGAGATCAGTTTGAGCTGATTCTTTTTCCTATATCTTCCTCTTTCAAAGTACTTCATTTTAGACTTAAAATCTGTACCATTTGGTTTCCTAAATTGTCCAGAATCATCCTCCAAAGTTGACCCAACTTTCTGTCAGAAAATCTCAAGAACTCCTCAAGGCTTCAAGTGTTGATCTAAGCTCAACCGTCATACTCACTACCTTCTCCTTGCTTGATTTCTGTGAGAAAAACATCTTATTTATATTCTTAAATACTCGTTCATATTTATACCTAAGAACACCCATTAAAAAGGGCTTGTTGGTTAATCACCTTAAAAGAGAACTACCCAACTTTAAATTCTGTGAAAACACAGATTCATTGTTAGACTTTTATCCGGCCATATCTTGGTCATTTCGAACTCAAATTCAACAAACTCAGACTCCACGATTAAGTTCGTTGAGTTAGCTTTCCAACGATATATAGTTTGCCTTTTAATTCAAACCGAGCAGCTCACAACAGTCCCTACAAGAAAGGTGCGCGTTTCTGTACCTTCTGTTTTGTGAGGCTGTTTCGAGCTATCTCTTAGCATTTTCTTAAAAAGCTTATTAAACAAAAAATGTTTGCATTACATTAAACTAACAATCTGTAAATTTTGGTAATTTATAGTTAACGTTTGATATTTTAAAAGCGCACTTAAAGTCACAGCTCATAAGCTGTCCAAAATCTCCAATTGATACACTAAACCAAAAACCAATACATATCACCAACGGTCAACGGATTAACCAATTTGAACAAGACCCAACTAGTCTTAAGTGGGTAACTTAGACATTCGATTCATGTCTCTAGACTTAAAGTGTCTTCATATAATCTAGGACAAGGATAGTCGTCTTCTTATCACTCGGACTCTTTTCATATTTCACTCACCACCTCAGGTGAGTACACATAATCCCTTTTCCTTTTCAAGTTTTGGGATGTAACATGTATACATTATTCAAGCACACATTCTTTCTTTTCTTTTCAAACTATGCGATCTCATTCTCTGTCTATGTGTGATTTCTATGCTATATGTTAAACTATGTTGTCACTATTCGAAGTCTATATTCTAGCATGATCATTAACAAACAAGCCTATGGTAACAATAATGGATTCCATTGGACTGACAACCCACCTGAATTTGACCGGTTTGGCATTCGGGTGATTGAAACCTAACTCAAGCTAAGCGTAACTTTCGAGTTACGGACACTAGTCATCGAGGTTTGATTATGCAATATTTGTTTATTCATACATGCATGAGTCTACATTTGACATATGAATCGCTTTCAAACTATTATATATATATATATATATATATTTATCTAAACTTATGTTTACTCACCAACTATTTTTAGTTGACACTCTCTATTTTTATACATGTTTCAGGACATGCAGTGTGAACTATAATTGATGCTACATCTAGGATGCTTTGGACCTAGATTAAATAAATCAAACTCTATCAGTATGTTATGTTATGTTATGTGTATTTGAATATATTGTAAGACTTGGAATTTGGTAATGATTAAGTATTGAAACTTTAATTAGTGTCATGAGCATTTGGACAATCATCATGCCCCGACGTAAATTCCGCCGTCGGTTGGGGTGTGACAGATTGGTATCAGAGCCGTGGCTATAGGGAATTAGGTTATTAGAAATGGTGACCTAGACTATGGCTTTAGGTGTCCAAACATGAGTATCTCATGTCTTGCATGCTTATTACATATTACTATATGTCCATATATATGCTACTTATTCCCACCTTATTCGATTCAAGCTCCAAATCTTTTCATAACACACACATCCACACTATCACTTTATGCCACAATTGAACTTTCATTATTCTATTTACTTTTCAATTTCCAATCTCATCAAAGTTTAAGTTCTAAGTGACGGGCATGTAGTAACTGGAAGGGTGGACACCGGTAGCCATGTATTCTGTCTAGAAAGGCATTTCGTATAACTCTATGTCGACCGCTGGACTCGAATGCCGATCTAGGGAACTCTTGGCGAAAATGTCTTACCTATTAGGCCAAAGCATGTCATACCAAACGTCACATGAACTAAAATAACTTTGATAAGTCAAGGTGATCAGTTTAATGATTACCATTCAATGCTTTGATTATTTCACAATTCAATGAGATTTATTTTTTCGTTTCATATTTCATTCCAAATACAAACCCTACGTTATTCTTGTGATTTATACAGATCGATTTACAATGTTTTCAATCTAATTTTCATGATTTTCATACACCCCTCACGTGTTTAGTATCTATCAATCCTTTTGAATCCTTGACTCACATTCTCTTTCACTTCAATTCAGCATGTCTATTCATTTCAACGGGCGCCGTTCTGGAAATTCGGGACGCAAGATGGCTGCCCAAATAGCCAAGCAAATGGCTAAGGTCATCCCAGAGATGATGGTTCAAATCCAACAGAACCTCAATACTAATCCAGGAAACCAAAATGGTGCAAATACTTCCAAATGCACTTTCAAACACTTCAATGCCTGCAATCCGCCCAAGTTCAGTGGGTCTGCGGGTGCCACCAAACTACTTCAGTGGTTCGAAGGCATGGAAAACACCTTCATCAATAGTGACTGTCCCGAGGAATTGAAAGTTCGTCATGCCACCAGCGTCTTCCTCGAAAAGGCACTCTCATGGTGGAATGGCGAGAAGCGTACCCGAGGGACAGAGACTGCATTAGCCCTACCTTGGAACGAAGTGAAAGAACTAATGATTCGGAAGTTCTGCCCTCGCAGCGAACTTCGAGCGTTGGAAGAAGAGTTCTGGGCTCTCAGGCAAAACAGTGGGGAAAACCAGGCCTTCAATGACCGATTTGATGAACTTTCCATGTTGATCCCTCGTTTCGTTGAGACTCCCTCCCTAGCCATCGAAAGATACATTATTGGGTTACCCATGTTGTTTCAAGACACAATGTGGGGTAGTAAGCTCGAGACTCTGCAGGAAGTGAAACACTTGGCTGCGACACTGACTGATAATCATGTTAGGGCAGGGACTTTAACTAGGAAGAGTGAAAAGAAATCAACCGGCAAATCCTCGACCGATCAACCCAAAGATGTTAAGGCCGAGTCATCTGCTGTTAACAAGAAGAAGCGGAAAGCTAACAACCGCAACTATGCTATCATCACACCAGCCACACCCATAGCCCAAGTTGCCCCTACAACTCAACCCATCAAGAAGCCTTACACTGGACCCTTTCCCCAGTGTAACTCCTGCCAATACCATCACCCTGCGACTACCCCGTGTCGCCAGTGCCAAAATTGTGGTCGTATGGGCCATTCTATCAATGTTTGTAGACAACCCATTCGACCTCGAGCTCAACAACCCTTTGTTCGACCCGCTGCTCTCCCCATTGCTCCTCCACCACCCTATAGGCCTGCTTGCTTCCAATGCGGTGACCCAACGCATTTCCGCAATGCATGTCCCATGTTGACCATTGTGAACAACGCTCAAGCCAACCCAATTAACCAGGGTGCACGTGGTCGTGCATTTAACATCAATGCTAATCAAGCTCAAGCCAACAATGAAGTGGTTAACGGTACGTTCCTTGTTAATAATCGTTATGCCTCGATTTTATTTGATACTGGTGCCGATAAGAGTTTTGTTTCTATTGAATTCGAACCCTTACTTGCTACCCCTCGAACCAAACTAGAGAAACCTTACACGGTTGAAGTGGCGGATGGAAAACCCATCACCATTGACTCTATTATTCCCAACTGCACACTTAACTTTAATGAGCACAATCTCTCCATCGACCTCATACCCATGCAACTGGGTAGCTTTGATATCATAGTAGGCATGGATTGGCTAACTCAAAATCATGCCGAAATCGCCTGTTTCGAGAAGGCTATTCGAATTCCTCGCACAGATGGTCAGGTTTTGGTTATCTACGGTGAAACACCATCTAAAGGACTCAAACTCATGTCATGCACCAAAGCCCGAAAGTACTTACGCAAGAACTACGTGGCATTCTTGGCTCATATTGTGGAGACAGATGCTAAGGAGAAGAAGATACAAGACATTCCCATCGTTCGGGATTTTCCTGAAGTCTTTCCTGAAGATGTATCCGGCCTTCCTCCTATTCGTCAAATTGATTTCCGCATTGATCTTGTTCCTGGAGCAACTCCTGTGGCTAAGTCTCCATATCGTCTCGCACCTTCTGAAATGCAAGAGTTGTCTAATCAACTCCAAGAGCTTTCTGAAAAAGGCTTTATTCGTCCAAGTTCCTCACCGTGGGGAGCACCTGTTCTATTCGTAAAGAAGAAGGATGGATCATTTCGAATGTGCATCGACTATCGTGAGCTTAACAAACTTACCATCAAGAATCGATACCCTCTACCAAGAATCGACGATCTCTTTGATCAACTCCAAGGCGCCAGTTGTTTCTCAAAAATCGATCTACGTTCTGGATATCATCAACTTCGAGTTCATGATGATGATATTCCAAAGACTGCCTTTCGTACAAGGTATGGTCACTTCGAGTTCACGGTTATGCCTTTCGGCTTAACAAACGCACCTGCAGTATTCATGGATCTGATGAATCGCGTTTGCAAGCCCTATTTGGATAAATTTGTGATTGTCTTCATTGACGACATCTTAATTTACTCCAAATCAAAGTCTGATCACGAACAACACCTACGTCTAATTTTGGAACTCTTAAAGCAAGAACAACTGTACGCTAAATTCTCGAAATGTGAATTTTGGCTTAAGGAAGTTCAATTTTTGGGACATATCGTCAATGACAAGGGTATCCATGTAGATCCTGCTAAGATCGAAGCCGTTAAAAATTGGAGTATTCCTACTACTCCTACCGAAATTCGTTCTTTTCTTGGTTTAGCAGGCTACTACCGGCGTTTTATTTCCAACTTCTCCAGGATTGCTTTACCACTCACTACCTTAACACATAAAGGCAAGCCATTCGAGTGGGGTTCTAAGCAAGAGCAAGCATTTCAGACACTTAAACAAATGTTATGTGATGCTCCCATCCTAACTCTACCTGATGGTAATGACGATTTTGTCGTTTATTGCGATGCATCAAACCAAGGTCTCGGTTGCGTTCTCATGCAACGAGGCAAGGTTATTGCATATGCTTCGAGACAGCTCAAGATTCATGAGAAGAACTACACGACGCACGATCTCGAGCTTGGTGCGGTCGTTTTTGCTTTGAAAATCTGGAGGCATTACCTATACGGTACCAAGTGTGTTGTCTTCACCGACCACAAGAGCCTTCAACATATTTTTGATCAAAAGGAGTTAAACATGAGACAACGACGATGGGTCGAACTACTAAACGACTACGACTGCGAAATTCGCTACCATCCTGGCAAAGCAAATGTTGTAGCTGACGCTCTTAGTCGTAAAGACCATGTCAAGCCTATTCTACTTCAAAGCATTCATATTCAAACTGAAGTTCAAATTCGTATCTTTGAAGCACAAAATGCCTCAGTCACCGAGGGTAACATGTATGAAGAAATGTCATGTGGTGCTGAACTCCAATTGGAAACCAAACCTAATGGTCTCCTATATTTCTTAAATCGTCTTTGGATTCCTAATCGCAACGATCTTCGTACTTTCATCATGAACGAGGCTCACAAGTCCCGCTATTCTATTCATCCCGGTGCAGACAAAATGTATCAGGATCTTCGTTGTCAGTATTGGTGGCCGGGCATGAAAAAGGACATTGCCATCTTCGTGGCTAAATGTCTCACTTGCTCCAAGGTCAAAGCCGAACATCAACGACCTTCTGGCTTGCTTGAGCAACCAGAGATTCCGGTGTGGAAGTGGGAAAACATAGCCATGGATTTCATCACTAAACTTCCACGCACTTCAGATGGTCACGATAGCATTTGGGTAATCATTGACCGGTTGACGAAATCAGCTCATTTCATTCCTATTCGAGAAAAGTATCGAGTTGGGAAACTATCTCGAATCTATATCAAAGAAATTGCTTGTCGTCACGGTGTGCCTTTGAGCATTATCTCCGATCGTGATGGTCGTTTTATCTCCCGTTTTTGGAAATCTCTTCAATCAGCTTTCGGTACTCGTCTAGACCTTAGCACTGCTTATCATCCTCAAACCGATGGTCAATCTGAACGAACTATCCAGACACTTGAGGATATGCTTAGGTCATGCGTTCTCGATTTTGGTGGCAATTGGGATTCACACTTACCTTTGATCGAGTTCTCTTATAATAACAGCTACCATGCAAGTATCGGCATGGCACCATTCGAGGCACTCTATGGTCGAAAGTGTCGCTCACCTATTTGTTGGAATGAGATTGGTGACGCCCAAATCACTGGTCCGGAGTTAATTCAAGAAACTACCGACAAAATCATTCAAATCCGTGATAATCTACTCGCCGCTAGAAGTCGTCAAAAGAGCTACGCTGATAAACGACGCAAACCCCTAGAATTCAAAGTCGGCGACTTAGTACTCCTTAAGGTATCCCCTTGGAAGGGAGTCGTCCGATTTGGAAAGAAAGGAAAGTTAGCACCTCGTTACGTTGGCCCATTCAAAATCCTTAAAAGGATTGGGAAAGTAGCTTACAAGCTCGAACTACCTTCGGAACTCAGCAATGTTCATCCAACCTTTCACGTGTCAAATCTTCGGAAATGCTTAGCCGATGAAAACCTCCATATTCCTCTCGATGAGGTACACGTCGATGAATCTATGCATTTTGTAGAAAAACCAGTTGAAATCATGGACCGTGAGGTGAAACAACTCAAGCGTAGTCGCATACCTATTGTCAAGGTTCGTTGGGATTCCAAGCGTGGACCGGAATTCACTTGGGAACGCGAAGACCAAATGAAAACCAAGTACCCACACCTTTTTGCACCAGCCTCCTCTCAATAAATTTCGGGACGAAATTCCCTAAAGTAGGGGAGACTGTGACATCCGTCTATTTTTCATATTTGTGACCCGACCCGTTTCAGTTATCCATGTAATTTCAATCTATATTCAAGCAAAAATCATGAATATATTCTATGATTATCCTTGTTTCATTTTATACATATACATACATTTATACGTGTCATGATCATAGCCGAGTCAACCCAAAACGAGACCAGTGGTGATATTATTGGATAACTCTAAAACTAGACATTAATGATGGAACAATAATAAAATTTATAAAAGTTAAAACATTATACTCTTTTTTAAATATGTGACTTATATCATTATTATTCTCACGAAACATCGATCCGGCCGAAGTTTAAACGAAAAGGTTCAGACGGACTTCGTTCCGGTCGAGGTTGAAACATTAATGTTCCATATGTCCGTTTGTTATAATCTAGCTACAAACATGGTCATTAACTAGTAACGAATATCAAATTGAAACCATTATTTTATATCTCGTTTATAATATACCAATAGACCACCCACATGACTAAAGTAATCCTTTGCTAGTCCCCATGTAGGATTAAAGTAATCCTTTGCTAGTCCCCATGTAGGATTAAAGTAATCCTTTGGTAGTCCCCATGTAGGACTAAAGTAATCCTTTGGTAGTCCCCAAGATGGATTAAAGTAATCCTCTAGCTTTCCTCAAGTTAGTCATCCAAGACTAAATTTCTTGTATAAATACCAAAGCTAATGCACTTGTTTTCTCACACCTATACCTAAAATCTACCAGATTCGTTACAGCCACTTCTACAACCCATATCTCCCTCATAAATCGTCCAAATCCTTCCATTCTTGTCCAGAAATCTTCCCCTTTGAGTTCTCTAAAAATGCCAACTGACCTCACTCAAATTCGATAAAAACTCAGCCCTCTAGACCACTTTGAACGACGACTGCTCCAGAATCTCGCTGCTGTGCGACCTTGTTTTTCGTGGCACATTTGAGGTACCAAACGAGATCAGTTTGAGCTGATTCTTTTTCCTATATCTTCCTCTTTCAAAGTACTTCATTTTAGACTTAAAATCTGTACCATTTGGTTTCCTAAATTGTCCAGAATCATCCTCCAAAGTTGACCCAACTTTCTGTCAGAAAATCTCAAGAACTCCTCAAGGCTTCAAGTGTTGATCTAAGCTCAACCGTCATACTCACTACCTTCTCCTTGCTTGATTTCTGTGAGAAAAACATCTTATTTATATTCTTAAATACTCGTTCATATTTATACCTAAGAACACCCATTAAAAAGGGCTTGTTGGTTAATCACCTTAAAAGAGAACTACCCAACTTTAAATTCTGTGAAAACACAGATTCATTGTTAGACTTTTATCCGGCCATATCTTGGTCATTTCGAACTCAAATTCAACAAACTCAGACTCCACGATTAAGTTCGTTGAGTTAGCTTTCCAACGATATATAGTTTGCCTTTTAATTCAAACCGAGCAGCTCACAACAGTCCCTACAAGAAAGGTGCGCGTTTCTGTACCTTCTGTTTTGTGAGGCTGTTTCGAGCTATCTCTTAGCATTTTCTTAAAAAGCTTATTAAACAAAAAATGTTTGCATTACATTAAACTAACAATCTGTAAATTTTGGTAATTTATAGTTAACGTTTGATATTTTAAAAGCGCACTTAAAGTCACAGCTCATAAGCTGTCCAAAATCTCCAATTGATACACTAAACCAAAAACCAATACATATCACCAACGGTCAACGGATTAACCAATTTGAACAAGACCCAACTAGTCTTAAGTGGGTAACTTAGACATTCGATTCATGTCTCTAGACTTAAAGTGTCTTCATATAATCTAGGACAAGGATAGTCGTCTTCTTATCACTCGGACTCTTTTCATATTTCACTCACCACCTCAGGTGAGTACACATAATCCCTTTTCCTTTTCAAGTTTTGGGATGTAACATGTATACATTATTCAAGCACACATTCTTTCTTTTCTTTTCAAACTATGCGATCTCATTCTCTGTCTATGTGTGATTTCTATGCTATATGTTAAACTATGTTGTCACTATTCGAAGTCTATATTCTAGCATGATCATTAACAAACAAGCCTATGGTAACAATAATGGATTCCATTGGACTGACAACCCACCTGAATTTGACCGGTTTGGCATTCGGGTGATTGAAACCTAACTCAAGCTAAGCGTAACTTTCGAGTTACGGACACTAGTCATCGAGGTTTGATTATGCAATATTTGTTTATTCATACATGCATGAGTCTACATTTGACATATGAATCGCTTTCAAACTATTATATATATATATATATATATATTTATCTAAACTTATGTTTACTCACCAACTATTTTTAGTTGACACTCTCTATTTTTATACATGTTTCAGGACATGCAGTGTGAACTATAATTGATGCTACATCTAGGATGCTTTGGACCTAGATTAAATAAATCAAACTCTATCAGTATGTTATGTTATGTTATGTGTATTTGAATATATTGTAAGACTTGGAATTTGGTAATGATTAAGTATTGAAACTTTAATTAGTGTCATGAGCATTTGGACAATCATCATGCCCCGACGTAAATTCCGCCGTCGGTTGGGGTGTGACACCAAGCTTAAAGAAACAGTTGATTTCAGTGGGGCAGTTGGATGAACAGGGACATGATGTTAAATTCGGGAACGGGCAGTGGAAAGTTATCAAGGGAAATCTAGTCGTGGCTCGGGGAAGAAAGAAAGGTTCGCTTTACATGGTTAGTTTACCGTCTGAGGGAGAGACCATCCCAGTTCAGAAGAAGTCCAAAGTCCGGTTCACAGAGCCTAGTGGGCAGAAGAAGGTTTGTTTTGCAGGAGATAAACCTAGAGCCACAGGTCAGATTCAGGGTGAACGTACTAGGAAAGGTTCAGAAAAACAGGTCAAGGGTTTTCGTGGCAGTGGGAGTACGGGTTTTGCTTCAGTCAGAGTTACCAGACGACCGTTTGTTAAGAGAGCTAGTGTTCCAGTGGTTAACACCTCTCCAGTGGATTACCTGCTTAACGTGGAGAGTGTTGTTTGTTCTCAGGGTATTTCAGGATCCGGAAATTCGTTTCAGTGGGAGCCGGTAGGGATCGAGGACGAGTCAGGGGCGGTTCTTGCCATGACTGATATGTTGGAGCTCGGGGGAGCTTCAACGGGCCTTCAGGTTAACTGATGAGAAGGTCGTTGCAGCCAGGAGGATTGATGAGAATTACTAGACGTACAAGTGTTACAGCGGATGGCAGTTGAAGATGATCAAGCCTCCAAGTGGGAGATTGTTGGGTTTGTGGAGCCTTGATTGGGCTCGGTGACTTGGGCCCGTGTTTTGGTCCGTTTATTTTGTGTAACCCTAATATGATCTCTATTTATATATTCTTCTTGTACTTGTAATTCTCACGTCGAGTGAGGCAGATCAATAATAAAATTTCCTGGTTGCAGCCCGTGGATGTATGTCACACTGACCGAACCACGTTAAATCTCGCGTGTTCATTCTCAATCATATATTTCCTGCAGTGATTGTTGCTTTTGTGTGTGTGTGAGTGTTCTCGAATCCTAACAACAATGACATTATAAACAAATAACCAACCACCCCACTTGTCGTGTGCATTCTCAAACCTTCGCATACCATTTGTTAGTCTTAAGGAACTACATATCTCATTCATATGCTCACCCAAGCTACTAATTACAATGAAACATCAAATCGTGAAACATTGTGAAAAGTGGTCCAGGGGCGTAGGTAGAGCCCAAAAATGGCGTCCAGACTCAACGGGCGTCCAGGAACTTGCGTCCAGACTCAACCGGCGTCCAAACTCCCTTTTGGGCGTCTGGGACGCCCACACCTGCACATTCAACATTTTTTTTGCTTTGTGCTTTGTATCTTTTGTTGTGCACCTTTCTTTTGATTTAACCAAGTTCCAAAACACATAAATAAATATTTATGCTTTTGGAACATATAATTCATCTACAATTTCAAGGGATAAACGTTCGGGAATCCAACTACCGAAAACCCAACCCGTTCGACCCACTACCACCAATTATGACAATAAGCATTCGTTTACTTCTTATCCTCACTCTTACATATCCTCTTAGTTACATCACTTTAATTACATTAACTCACTTTCACCCAAAGGGTGCATACTTGGAATTATATCTAATATAATTCCCATCTTTCCGAAGGTCATACTTATTGGGTCATAGATCCGTTTTCTTACCCAACCTGGTTAGGAATCTCCACTTCCCCAAATGGTCAATCTCACATCTCTTATCATTCATACCTTACCATTTAGATGAAATGTCCAAACGATTAATCCCTAAACTTAACACTTTTCTCAAACAAGACAACATGCTCATTGTAATCATTATAATAGCTATACTATGAGAAATTAAACACCTCATATGTTACCACTCCTATGATGGTTAGATGACACACTTATTTCTATCT
The DNA here is from genome assembly GCA_039602395.1 of Deinandra increscens subsp. villosa. NCBI lineage: Eukaryota > Viridiplantae > Streptophyta > Magnoliopsida > Asterales > Asteraceae > Deinandra > Deinandra increscens. Next base: position 72,761,007 of record JBCNJP010000009.1, on the reverse strand, counting down.
CGTCCTTCCGTCCATTTCCCCATTCCCAAGCTATCATTTATCCATTTACCATCATACAATTAATCGTAATTATGATCCCATAACTATTCCAGTATTATTCACCCAAATATATAGACGTACAAGTTACAATAGAAGTCCCTATACAAATACTAAAGTGACATACGATACATATATAGTCTAATACGCCCCCGCAGTTCGAGCGGGAGGGGAACGAACGCTCAAACTGTCCCGAAATGTCTCAAAAAGGGGCCTCGGTAATCCTTTGGTGAAGATGTCCGCAAATTGATAAGCGGACGGCACATGTAGCACACGAATATGACCAATACGAACTTTTTCCCGTACAAAATGAATGTCTATCTCCACATGTTTAGTACGCTGATGCTGAACAGGATTACCGGATAAATACACCGCCGAGACGTTATCACAATAAACAACCGTGGCGGTACGAAGAGGGACATGTAATTCAAGAAGTAAATTTCTCAACCAACTAACCTCAGCCACGACATTAGCAACTGCACGGTACTCGGCTTCAGCACTGGAACGAGAAACTGTCGACTGGCGCTTAGAGGACCAGGATAAAAGATTATCGCCCATGAACACACAATATCCGGAGGTGGATCGTCTGGAATCGGGACATCCACCCCAGTCTGCATCTGAATAAGCTGTAAGTGAATGAACGGGATTCAAAGTCAGCCGAATCCCCTTATCCAAAGTACCCTGTAAATACCGCAGTATGCGTTTCATGTAAAGAAAATGAGGCTCCCGTGGAGCATGCATAAAAAGGCACACCTGTTGAACCGCATACGTAATGTCAGGCCGTGTAAAGGTAAGATACTGGAGAGCCCCAGCAAGGCTCCTATACAGTGAACCATCAGGTAGTAGGGACCCGTCCGTAGCGCTAAGTTTAGAACTAGTATCGACCGGGGTGGCTGACGGACGGCAGTTGCTCATGTTGGCGCGCTGTAAAATTTCCTGGGCATACTGTGTCTGATGTAAAAATAAACCTGATGAATCACGCGTAACAGTGATACCCAAAAAATGATGTAAGGCCCCCAGGTCCGTCATGGCGAATTCCCTCGAGAGGGTGGAGATAAGACTCCTAAGAAAGCCCGCATCAGAAGCTGTAAGAACAATGTCGTCAACATATAATAGTAAATAAGCTGTGTGTGTGCCATGACGGTAAATAAATAATGAAGTATCACATTGGCTGCTCTTAAATCCCTGCTGTAATAAAAAGGTGGAGAACCGGTTATACCACGCTCTCGGTGCCTGCTTAAGACCATATAAAGACCGTTTCAATCTGCATACAAAATCAGGAGAAGACTGATCAATGAACCCCGGGGGGTTGCTGCATATAAACTGTCTCAGCTAAGTCCCCGTGTAAGAATGCATTTTTAACGTCTAACTGATGAATCGGCCAATGTCGTGACACGACCAAGGATAATACCGTACGAATGGTAGCCGGCTTAACAACCGGGCTAAAAGTCTCCATGCAGTCTATACCAACGGTCTGAGATTTGCCATTTACTACTAACCGGGCTTTATACCGTTCAAGAGAGCCATCTGATTTATACTTATGTCTGAACAACCAAATGCAACGTATAACAGGTTGTCCAGGGGGCCTAGGTACCAGTTCCCAAGTATCATTCTCCTGTAATGCCCGAAATTCAGTTTTCATAGCTTCACACCAATTTGGGTCGTTCAATGCATTATTATAAGAGGTGGGGATAGGGGAAATGGGTGGTTCGGAATTCGAGAGAAGGTTTAAGCGATGGATGGGTTTCGATATTCCGGCCCGAGCCCTGGTGGTCATCGGTTGGATGTTTGGATGAGAGGTAGTCGGCATCCCGTGTGGGGCCGTGGGTGGGGACTGGTCCGACGGTGAGGCGGATGAGGGAGTAGGCTGCGTGGTTGCTGGGCTAGATGGACATGAGGTGCTCGATGAAGGTGATGGGCTGTGAGGATCGTGATGGGAGGATGGGCCGGACGATGTTTGTGATGGAGTGGGGCTATGTGGGTCGTTGGGAGTAGGGTTCGGTATGGTGACAGAAGGTGAAGGAGGCATGAAAATTGGTTCTGGGTCAGGTGTGGATATTGGAGATGGGATAAACTCGGGGTATGGAAATGTGGCCTCATCGAAAACCACATGACGCGAGATGTGGACCTTGCCTGTAGTTGGGTCAAAGCAACGATAACCACGAAAATTACTTGGGTATCCAAGGAAGATACACCGAGTGGAGCGGGAGTGGAGTTTGTGTGGCTGCGTTGCAGACATATTCGGGTAACATGCACACCCGAAAGCACGGAGATGGTCATACGACGGGTGACGATTAAATAAAATAAATGCGGGTGTATTAAAATTTAATCGTTTCGTCGGTAGTATATTGTGAAGGTAACTGGTGGTGTGTAATGCTTCCACCCAAAAGGGAGGGGGGAGCCTTGCTTGCATTAGGAGGGCACGGATGATATCGTTTAGGCGACGAATCATCCGTTCGGCCTTGCCATTTTGAGAGGATGTTTGCGGGCACGCAAAGCGAAACACGAGTCCATTATTATGAGCGAACGATTGAAATTCTTTATTATCAAACTCGCCTCCCAAATCACATTGAAAAGTTTTAATTTTTGTTTCGAATTGGGTTTGGATCAACTTGTGAAACTTAGCAAAGGTTGGAAAAGTTTCAGATTTAAATTTCAGTGGGTAAATCCAGACATAGTTGGAATAATTATCAATTAATACCATGTAATACTTATATCCAGATTTACTCAATACAGGCGAAGTCCACAAATCGCAATGAATTATATCAAAAGGTTTAAAAGTAACGCTGGTTGAATCATCAAATGGCAAACGTTTATTATTAGACAACTGACATGAGTGGCACACAGGCACAAGTTTGTCTTTATTGAAAAAAATAAAATTACGAGAAGATAAAACTTCTAAAATATTCGCCCCTGGATGTCCAAGACGATTGTGCCAAAGTTGAGAGGACCGAGTGGTAATGCAAGCAAGCGGACTGGTGGAATGTGGCGTGAACGGGTAGAGATCTCCCGAGCTATTGTGGCGGGAAAGGATAACGCCAGTCTTGAGGTCCTTCACATTGAAACCATGTGGGTCAAATTCAACAGAAACGTTATTGTCACAAGTGAATTTCCGAACGGATATGAGATTTTTAATGATGGTCGGGGCATACAGGGTGTTGTTGAGTTTATAGTTTTGGTTTGGAGTCTTAAATAATGCATTTCCCGTGCCCCGAATAGGTAATGAAGAACCATTTCCAACATAAATTCGGTCAATAACAGAATTAGATAATGGGTTCTGAAAAATACCTGGATTGGCAGATAGGTGGTTAGACGCTCCAGAATCCATAATCCAAGTCGGGTCGTGAGGCGCATGTTGCTGATTCTGAAGAGCATAACTTAAGTCTGTGGGACTCAACGCATCAAGGTGAGGGTAGGGAGGTGCCGCATAGTTGGCAGTAGGGTGTGGGGTGTTGGGTCGTTGGTAATTTGAGGGTGGTGGGTACGGGAGTGGTGGCTGGTTATAATAAGGCGATGGTTGGGAGGGATATGGAGTAGGTGGTGGCGGATAATAGGCGGGTGGGTAAGTATAAGGTGACGGGTTTTGGTAAGGTTGTGGGTTGGATTGGTAACGCCCACCCCGGTTGTAATTAGAGCGCCCTCCCCTACGGTAGAAGCGGCCACCGCGGCCACGACCCCGGTTGTAGTTTCTAGTATCATAGTTGCGATTTGGAAGGTACTGTGGAGTGTTAGAGTTTTGGTTGTCATGTTCTGGGTTACGGTTCATGGGGGGGTTGGGGTTTTGATTTTGGTTTGCGGCATTATTATTATTGTTGGCTACCAAGACGGATTGTTCGGTGTCTTTTCGACCTTTGATGCGTTGATGTTCGAGTTGAAGCATATTGCAAGCTTCGTCCCATGTAGGAGACTGTTGGTTGATAATCGTTCCAACCGTATCATACTCGCGAGGCAATCCTCGAACAAGTTGAATAACCTTCCGGTTTGCATCAACAGTCATTCCAAGTTCAGTTAGTTGCTCTGCCAATTCCTGGATTTTTTGACAGTAAGCATCCAGGGATGCACACGACACCAGAGTGAGGTTCGTGAGTTCGTGGTCCAAGGCGGCGGCTCGAGAGCCCTTATTATTCTGAAAGTGATCCTGCAACTTAAGCCAAATATCTCGAGCAGTACAATCATTAGTAATATTGATACGTTTAAGCAATGTATCGGAAAGAGTACTGTAAATCCATTGAAGGACCACTGCGTCAATCTCAGTCCATACCGTGTAAGTCGGATCAGTTTCCTCGGGTTTAGCGGTGCCATCTATGTGATCGAGAACTTTGTAAGCACGAGCATGGTTGGTGAAGAGTTTCACCCACAATGAATAGGTGATATTGACTCCGTCTAAGACCTTCACGCGAACGTGAATATTGGTGACGGAGTAAGCATGCGAGAGTTTATCGGTTGCCTCCTTCAGGGCTGTGGCTGGGTTGTCCGCCATGTCTGAGACGTCGGATGAGACTGAAGAAGTCGGAGAGTTGTGCGGTGTAAGCGGTTGGGAAGCCACGACGAGTCTGGCAGTGAGATCGGAAAAAAAAGAAGGGTCGGCGGCAAGAAAACTTGGCCGGCGGCAGAGATGTTACGTAGAAAAAGAAACAGGGTGATTAGGGTTTTCCTAATTATGGCTCTGGTACCATAATCGTAATTATGATCCCATAACTATTCCTGTATTATTCACCCAAATATATAGACGTACAAGTTACAATAGAAGTCCCTATACAAATACTAAAGTGACATACGATACATATATAGTCTAATAACAATAACCTTGTATAATGGGTGTAAATTAAGCATTACACTATATGATCACCACACATTCTTTTGTACCTATCTTTTTACCCTAACATAAGATTAAGTTAGGCTCACCCTTCTCACCCAAAGGTGCGCGTCTTAGAATGATAAGAGTTATAATTTCATTCATACCCAAACAGGTCATAATACAAACCTTGTATATCACACATTGGTTTTATTCCACCTTAACCCAAACGGGTTCATTTAACATTCACTATATTAGCATACTTTGGCTCATACATCTAACCTAACTGGGCATTTTAACCATCTTACCCAAACGGGTCATTCACTATGATTCTACCCAACCGGTCATTGATTACTATCTTACCCAAACGGGTCATTCATTATAATCTTACCCAAACGGGTCATTCATTACAATCTTACCCAAACGGGTCAATATCTACATCTAACCCAACAGGTCAATACCTACATCTTACCCAAACGGGTCAATATCTACATCTAACCCAACGGGTCAATACCTACATCTTACCCAAACGGGTCAATATCTACATCATACCCAACGGATCAATATCTACATCTTACCCAAACGGGTCAATATCTACATCTTACCCAAACGGGTCAATATCTACATCTTTTTTTTTTTAAAAATCCACGCTAAATCATCGGGAGTTCATCCCGACCCACCTTCCTTATCTAACATAGCATATGGTTCATAAGTAACAAGAACAATACTTGTTAATTAGGATAAGATTACTCACATTTAGTCATGAATAATCAAAACACATCTTACGTTACCTCAAGTCTTCCAATTTAACATTCCTTGATAACATGTGTCTCTGTCATCTTCACCTATAATTCACTTGATCATTTAGATTGGGATTTAAGAATGTAGCCAACATAATAGTCAAGTATTACACCCACTTAACAATTTAACCAATAACCACTCATTTTCTAACTCAACAACCCACTTAAGCATTTTCACAAACACTTGGTGTGCATTTTTAATCACCCAACCTTTCGCATATGAGTTGAACATCCAACTTTACCACATTACTACGTACTTGCACCACATAACCCCTTTATGTCAAATTGATAATTTTTAACACATATATGAGCATCTTTAAGGTCTAATTTAGCAATCCCAACCCAACATACATGATAGAGTTCGACTTCTTGCTGTGGGGTAAACCCATTCATTAATTTCCATGGATTCACTACCATCCACAAACATGCATTCCATCTTCATGTATCATCTATATAATAGTGATGTGTTCGGAACTATAACTAAAAATAACTAATTAAACCTAGACCTATTCCTAGACCTAGACACACCTAATTTTACCGAAAGTACTTAAACTAGACCGAACCTAAGGCAAGTGTACCTATCGGTGGCAGTATAGCTTATGTAAGACCGGATATCGAACCCTAAGGACACTAGATAGCTAGACTATAACCTAGGACTCTATGAATGGGAAATTGAGTATTTGATTTAAATTTGAATAGAGAATTAATTTAACTAAATTTACTACCTAACTAACAACCGACTCAGAGAACTTAGGACGAATCAAGGATGAAAAAGGTGCCACCTAGACCTAGAATCCTAATTAATATTAACGACCTCACTCGGCTATGACAATTCTATGACAATTCTGATGGAACCGGGATCTTAACACACAACCTATAGAAACTCTACGAGCCCCCGAATCACTCTCCGGATGTTACTGATAGAATACCTAAAGACTGGAATACGCTTACCAGCTTGATTAGTTCACCTTTTGAGTTCTTCCTAATTGGTTACTCTAACGCTCGGACAAGTGGTTCACCTTTTGAGTACTTCCCACTTCAACTATCCTAGCCACCCTCGAAATAATCTAAGGCACTTTAAGACAGCCGGAGCTACCTCTAATTACTACAATTGACACGAAGTAACAAGCTAACCATAAAACCTAGGCAATTTCCTTTTGGGACAATTATTCCTAAATTCCATTAGCTAACCCGATTACCCGACAATCCATTACCTTTTGGGTTTCTAGATAGGCAGAATACTGAATTCAAGAAATCAATTACCAACTAATTCTATGATCTACCAAATTAGCAAACCACATTCAATAGCAAACACACAGTCACACTATTAAACTACCTAACTCAAACCGAAAGACATTCGCAAGCTAGGCAAGAACTAATCAATAATATCAACCCTAAAAACAATACGCATATGCATCCAATTGCAGAAAATATAGGAATTTAAAGAGTAATCATGTCCAACAAGAAATTGCCATAAACCGAAATAAAGTCATAAATACTAAAAATTCATCATACGGTATAGGTGGTAGCAAGAACTTAGCCAACCACCATGTCAAGAACAAAAACCATAATAAAAATTATAACTCTAGTCAAGAACATAGTTTAGTTTAAATGATTAATCAAGAAAACAAATAAAGAAAAGAACCCGGGTTGCTTAACGATGTCGAATGGTTGATCCCGAATGCTTTCTCTTTGTTTCTTTGCCTCTTTCTTCTCTGAAATCCGTCCCTCCGTATCTTGATGTCGGCTGAAATTTGTTGATGTCGACTCTCTCCTTTCTGCCGTTCTCTTTAATTCGTAGGGTTAATTTTGTGTCAGACTCCCTTTTAAAATTATATTCGTCCAATTGCTTCCGTCTAAAACCCAGCCCACGAGCTAGTCCAAAGTAAAGAAGTTGGCAGCCCATTTAAATTCGCGAGCCCATTCCAATTTATTTTGCTGCTTACGTTCTTTTGGTTCCACCTGAGCATGTGATCAGCATCAAAATTTATATGTTAGTGATTTTTTTCCTCTTGGTTTAATTTTGTACCCACGTGCCATTAGGACTCACAATTCACCATCTTGTCATTCTCTGTTTTTTTCTTTCTTTCACCGACTTAAAAATGAGTAAGACTAATTAAAGAACTCGGGTTTAGCTCTAATACATCATTTTAGCTGGATTCTACTTATAGGAGTAAAATTCTATTGAAATATCTAAAATTTAAACATGAACTCATTAGGAGTAAAATTCAATAAAAATTAACTCAAGTATCATTCAAAACGTCGGAAATATTTGACTAAAAATATGTATAAATTAAGCTACATCAAATAGCAACACTTACAATTGATTCATCACGCTTATTCTTCCAAACTAGGAAGTTCATATGATAGGAACTCATAAGAATGAACTTACATGATGATTAAAACTGAAATTGATGTGGAATTCATGTAGTATGTGTGTTCCTTAGCCTCAATTTCGAATCCTTTACCAATTCCTTCCAAGATTTGACCTTGAATCACCAATTTTGGATGAGCCCTAGCTCCCTCCCCTTTTCCTTCGACGTCTGCGTTCTTCTCCTCATGGAGAAGACCAGATTCTACTGTTTTAATAAAATATTTTCATACTGCCCCCTCCACTTTAGCCCCTTTTGCCACATTGTAGCCACATACTTTTATTTTACATATAACACCCTCAATTCCCATAACATTTCTATTAGTTAATCATAAACTTAGTAACTAATTATAACATCAATCTTTTACTTCGGGCCACCGTTTAAAAAAATGTACTTTACCCACTCATCCCGCCTATTTTAAAAATAAAACAACTTTAAATCAAAACGAGTTTTGGGATGTTACAGCCGTCATCGACGCCCAAGCCCATCAGTCAACCAGTTCTAGGAAAAATCACCTCCTCAAACGGCTGGATAGAAAACATGTTAGTTCAAATACTCGAACTCGTGACCTTATAGTTACTAGTCATCTCATCATCGCCTCAAGTCCTAGTGGTTGTTTAACGTGTAGCTAATCTTGTTATTTTATTTACACTTCAAAATCATTATCAAGGAAATGACTATTGTTTTTTCCTTAATCTCTAAAATTATTAATATTTTTTTTTAGAGATAAAAACACGCTTCATTTCCTCCTCTGAATTTGGAACAATGATGAACACAGAATTCATGGCGATTTCTCCCTGACGTCGAACTTCATCTTCTCCTTCCAATCGATTGCTCAATATCAGGTTAAATTAATCGGTACATCTTCGAGTTTTTCAATGTTTTAACGCTGTATGATATCGTCGTAGTAATCTCGTCGCCTCTTCATTTTGCAATCGATTGATTCACGCGATTTAATGTAGGTTAGGGCAAGTAATTTCCGACTGAAATTCCGATTGATACCTCGTGAAGATGCCGAACAGTCATGCAAGCTCTTCTTCACGAAGAAGCATGGCGTTAACATCATCGTCTTCTCAGAGGAAGAAAGTTTCGCAAAATGGAGCATCTGATCGTCGCAGATCCCTTGGTTCGGCTCGGTTCATGTATGTTCTTCGTATCATTTGTATCGCTCGACTGGTTTTGATTCTCGAGTTCTTAATCTACACACAATCAACCAATTGCACAAATGTTAACTATAATCATAAGCTTAATCATGAATTCATTCTGTTAATACTTATTTTAGAAAACCTGATGTGTTGCTCATTCAATCTCTACACTACTGTTTTTTAGTGAAGCTGAGCTAGGGCGGAACTAGAGAAGGTCAATAGGGACATTGATTTTCCGGTCACCAAAATTTATCAAGTTTTAATATATTAAAGCTGAGTATTTTAAGAAAATCATGAGTTCAACCCTTGAGTTGTAGTTAGTATAGAAGAGAATCTTATGATCACCACCGATTGAGGAGAAGAAGTAATAAACAAACTGAATACTCCTGAGGAGAAATGATACAACACTGAATGCTTATCGTATTACATCAAATCCTGTTTTATAGGTGATATCTAAATATCTTAGACTGAGTCAATTTTGGAGAACTGGAACCAACTCTCTAAATAAATGTGTAAATTACTCGAATAAAATATTAATGCCTTTTTGTCTATAGAAAAGGAAATAAAGTGAAACTTGTAAAATTGGGCAAAGCTATTATAGTTTGAAATGGGAGCTATAGGAAGATGAAGTTCAGGTTCAACAGTTGAGACAAATGGCATGTTGAATCGTCTCCGTCCATTACTTATGGGCCCCGACCCCCGTAAATTCAGTAGCCCAAGGTTATGCTTTTATTAGCTGGATCTTTTCTAGTCTGTGTGCCTTGTTGAGTGTCAAGCTCAAGCTGGTTCAAGTATGAGTTCGGTAGCTTGTGTATCAGCTAGATAATCACATATTATATTTGATTAAAAAAAACTTAGCATGTTGCATTCTATCAAATGATTGCATTCAGTATATGCTTATCACTGTTCATTGGTAAAAAAAATTACACATGAACTCTTCTTTTAACCTAATTAGCGAGTCTTTTACCCCTATTTTACAAGATGAATCTCATTTTTTCATAGGTCATTATGTTTATTAATTTCATCAATAATAAGAATTTGTTAAACACTCACACAACTGATAATCAGATTAGTACAGTCTCAAACAGTCGAAACACTATTTTTCCCGCTCATTTTATTACATCAATCTTACTTTTCAAAGGAATATCAGTTTCAAAATCCACACTTGATTACATGTTGACACGTATAATATACAGGGGATTAACGGGAGAGCGTACAGTGAAGCGTTTACGTCTCTCAAAGGCATTAACAGCACCTGAAACCACAAGCATCTATGAAGCATGCAGAAGAATGGCTGCTAGAAAAGTTGATGCTCTTTTGGTTACTGATTCAAGATCTTTACTATGTGGGATATTGACAGACAAGGTTAATTTGTTTTCACTTTTGACATCAAAAACTTTTATTCTTGATTATTAGTAATAATTACAAGTATCAATTGTGATTATTAAAGGATATTGCAACAAAAGTTATTGCTCGTGAGTTAGATTTCGAAGAAACACCTGTGTCAAAAGTGATGACAAGAAACCCGGTTTTTGTACTTGCTGATACTCTTGCTGTAGAAGCCCTTCAAAAGATGGTCCAAGGTTAGCATCAATCAACCATGATATAGAAAGTAATATATGCTAAATGTTGATTATAGTTATTAATATTGTACTATTGGGATTTAGTTGTATATAGCTCATGGGCCCGAGATATGCTTTTCTAGGGTTTCTCATCTGTATATATTGTGGGTTCTCCTCCATAGTGCTCATTTATTAGAATTCCCCTTTACACCAAACAACTTGGTAATTTAACAAATTGAAATATTTAAAAATTGCAGGAAAATTCAGACATTTGCCTGTTGTAGAACATGGTCAAGTTATTGCTTTACTTGACATAGAGAAATGTTTATATGATGCAATTGCGCGTATGGAAAGGGCTGCTGAGAAAGGGAAAGCCATAGCAGCTGCCGTTGAGGGTGTTGAGAGACATTGGGGATCTTCTGTTTCAGGTTAACTGAAATTCAATAATATATTACTCTTTTTAACTTGTGCACATCAATAGTTAATATTTTTTTAATAACTATATGAATAAATAATCATATAGGTTCCAACACTTTTGTTGAATCACTTCGCGAGCGGATGTTTAGGCCATCATTATCCACCATAATCTCCGAGAATCCAAAGTAGGTAATACCTTTACTTTATATATCTATATCTATATATATATATTTTTTTATGTTTTTGTGATTTTTTTATATGGAAATATAAATCTATATTTTCTTTATTCATCAAATTGAGCATCTACCAGGGTTGTCACAGTTTCACCATCTGACACAGTGATGACAGCAACAAAAAAGATGCTGGAGGGTCACACGAGCTCTGCTGTTGCAACCGTTGATAATAAGCCAGTTGGGATTTTAACGTGAGTTCTGATTATATGACAATTATGTACCCTGGCAAAACGGGCGGGTGAGGTTGGGTGGGGTAAGTGGATCAAACTGGGTTCGGGTCAAAATGAGTCGTTAAGACATGGTCAATAATATGGTATTTATGCTTACATTAGAATTAAAAAAACAATACCATAACATGATATTTCTCCATATATTAGATCAAACGATATCTTAATGAGAGTGATAGCACAAGATCTTCGCCCTGAAATGACCTTAGTTGAGAAGGTAAATACTTAATTTGTTCTAGTATCATTTACAAGCATGATATATGTGTAAATGAATCACAAATTTTTATTATGTAGGTGATGACTCATAATCCAGAATGTGCTACACTTGATACACCTATTCTCAATGCCCTGCATAATATGCATGATGGAAAGTATTTACATCTTCCTGTTGTTGATAGAGGTGAATATATGATTATCTTACCACACACACTCCAACAAACAAACAAACATACCCAGTAAAAATCCCACTCGGAGAGTTGGGTCGGGGGAGGATGAGATGAGGGCAAACCTTACCCTTATCCATGAGATAGAGAGGCCGCTCCCAGAGAGACCCTCGGCTCAGAAAAACCACCATAAATACCAGAGGGGATTAAAAAAGGCTGGTCGGGTAGGGTAACAGGTCATACCGGGTTTGGGTCAGCACATGTTGATTTATAAAAAAATCAATTTGGTTCCGGTCAAAATGGTTTTGACCAAAATAGGTTTTGGGTCAAAGCGGACCGATTTAGGAAAAAGAATATCAAATCTTGTTAATTATCACGTTTTCTTTTCGATCTTCAACATTCTTGTGAACAACCTATATAAAAAACATGTAAAAGATTGAAATTTGAATAACCTAATAACAACTTTGTGTATCAAAATTGTCTAGTATTAATAATAAGACATTAAATGACTTATGGATAATGTTGTCTACGAAAAGTATTATTCATCAATAAAACAAATACATAATACTAATTTTGTGTATAATCTGCTTTCTTACTAATTTGATTAGGTTGCCCAACTTGTAGCCCGATTTGACACGTTTGATACTTACTTTATTTAAACGTCCACCTATCTTAACCCATAGAGTATACAACCATTGTCCAAAAGTGCCCACATATATAAAACACGAGTCATTTGGATTGGTTTTAAAGAGTTTGGGCAGGAATCGCCAGGTTTAGCATTTATAAATATATACTGTTTGAGGGACCCTTTTGTGAAAATTCAGAAAGCACGTTTGTTTTTTTTTAATGTTATTAACCCAATAAATATTCTTGATTAATGATAAATACAATCCATATACATCTAAAACTAGCAGACAATTTGATGTAGAGGGAGCTGTTGTTGCCATTGTTGATGTTCTTCACATAACTCATGCTGCAGTAACCACAGTAAGTATACTATTTCCTCATTCTTCAAATACAAACATACTTACATACCCAGCAAAAATTCCACTCAACGGTCGGGTTTGGAGAGGGTGAGATGATGGCAAACTTTACCTCTATCCCATGTGATAAAGATATTACCTGTATCCCATGGGATAAAGATACTGCTCCCAGAGAGACTCCGGGCTCAAAAATGCAAATTTTTATATGGCTATCTAATAACCGGCTCTATAAAACTAGTATCATTTATTTATATTTCAATAGTGGCATATAATTTTCATAACTAAATTCCCTTCATCTCTCCGGTTCATTTTATTTTCTTGCATTTTTCCCTACCAAACGCACCCTTGATGGTTTGAATCTGATAATAGTTTTGAAATGAATTAGGTGGGGAATACAGCAGGCATAGATAATGAAGCTGCAAGTTCAATGATGCAGAAATTTTGGGATTCTGCAATGGCAATAAGTCCTGGAGAAGAAGATGATGAATTGAGGAGGTTATTAGCTGTGCTGTTATTAGTATACTACATTACTTTATTTTAATTTGCTTTTGGTTAATCCAAATAAATTTGTGATAATGCAGTGAGGGTTCTTTCAGATTTACTAATGATGCAGATACAGTAAAATCTCTTCCGTACCCCTCATCAACACTACCTAATACATTTGCTTTCAAAATCCAAGATAAACATGGTCTGATGCATAGATTTATTTGCGGTATGCGTTTTATTTTGTTTTTAACAAATAGAGATGACAAACGGGATGGTCGAATGGGTTGGCTTACATGTCTAACAGGCTTGGGTCACATTAATATTTTTGCCATGGTTGAAACGAGTGAGGTCGGGTAAAACACATTTTTGTCATAACTTTTTAATACATGGTATGTCAAATATGATACAAACATTATAATATTTATATAATAAACAAACATACCTTCAGTGGAATTATTTCCGCGGTTTCTACATGCATTATAAACAAGTCAAATGTCACTAAATAGTAACCTAGTTCATCATGAGGTCACTCTATTTTAGAGAGGTACAACGTCGTGGGTTTGAACTGACAACTAACGAGTTTTCTCACATAATTTTAAGTTCTTATAAATAGTTATTGTCCGGAATATGTTACAAAAGTTATAATTTTTCTATTTTATTTTACTTGATTGATGTGATACAAAAATGCACAACATGAATTGATCCATTTATTTATGATCTAAAGCTATAAACTTCGATTTAACGGGTTCTTGTTCTTGAGTTTAGATACTCGAAGTTTGGCAGATCTTATAACTGCAATACTTCAAAGAGTAGGAGGTGAAATTAACCGCAGCAACCTCCCTCAGATTCTGGTATTATTTTTAATGATTTATTCGAGATAAAAATACAATTATTATTTAGTCTTATGTTTTCTGCTAATCAAATTATCCCCTTTTCGTAGTATGAAGATGAAGACCATGACAAAGTTGTACTTGCAACAGATAGTGATCTAGCTGCCGCTGTCGAATACGCAAGATTATCCGGGTGGAAGGTGAGTTAAATCAAGTACTCATTATTATTGTTATTTTTTGAACGGTTATCATTAACGCCTGCTACCCAAGGCAAACCCAATGGCGAAAGGGCGCCCACACCCGGGAGAGCAGAGGGCAGAGCCATACTCTCGCGTGTGTAGGGTAGTCCAAACACATCAATTGAGTCTATTCCAGGAAAAACTCACTGTCTGAAGGCCCACTGTGGCAAAACCTGGGACTCCCGGGATTGAACTTGTGACCTCTATCAACAAGTCTCTCCATAGCCCAGTGGTTGAGTACTTATATTTCTATAATAAGTTTTCGTACAAATTATAATCATCATCAGTTTCACCCAAGCACTCAACTAGAGGTGGAAAGATGGACGGGTTGGGTAATGTGTCAAAACGGGTTTGATCCATAACCATTTTGCGGTCATATCTTCTATAAGTAAATAAAGTGTTAATTATGATTATAAATACTATTTAGATATTTAAATAAAACAATCATGACGTTTGGTGCATTAAGACTAGACTTGGGTGTCTCAGGTTGTAAGATAATGAGAATTTAGAAATGTAAAAAAAAAAGGGTTTGGAAACTGAAATCAGTTTCAAACTCGACCTAACCTGGTTTCACTTTAAATTTGATACACCTTATAGGTTTGAGATCGATTCCTAACTCTATACATGTAAACTGGTTTCAACCTGGTATAACCCGACCTGAACCGATATAAAACCCATTTCAAAACCAAACCAACCCGATATCATCCCAGCTATTTTCCCCATAAAAACTGTTCACAACTGAAATTGGTTTCATGAAAAAACGGTTTTGACTTTTGTTCACCCAACCCGAACCAGGCCGGCCACTAAATGGGTTTGTATACGCATAATGAGAAATACACTGATACAGTATCAGAGCCCAATTAACCGAGCCCATTACAAAAATACTAACCAAACTAATGTGACATGTATATATTATGCATACATCTGGATACAATGATCCCCCAATCCTATGCTAATCAAATATACTACATAGTAGACACATTATGTTAATATATAGTGGATATATATACGGGTGAGGTT
The DNA here is from genome assembly GCA_039602395.1 of Deinandra increscens subsp. villosa. Lineage (NCBI taxonomy): Eukaryota > Viridiplantae > Streptophyta > Magnoliopsida > Asterales > Asteraceae > Deinandra > Deinandra increscens. The sequence continues at coordinate 72,745,479 of JBCNJP010000009.1, read as the reverse complement.
ATTGTGAGAAGTTTAGTTTGGATAAGAAGGATAAGAAGGAATCATAGCCATTAGATCTTCAATTAAATAAAGATCTCTGGCTTAAAATTTTCCTGGGTAAATTAGAAAGAAAAACTAAAAGAAAATAAAAGATGGAAGGGTATTTTTGACTTTTTATCAAAATCCCCCCATTTTTTAAACCTTCATAACTTTTAGATACGACATTATATTTAAAAAAAAATTACACCATAAAAACGAGCGTTTTTTTATCTTTAAAACGCGTATAGTGTTGCTATAAAAAAAATTAATTTTTTTACTCTTTCGATTGTATCAAAATGTTTAGATCATTGTGTCATTGTGTCGTTGTGTCATTGTGTCAAAATGTTCAGATCATTGTGTCATATTGTGTCATAATGTTCAGATCATTGTTTCATATGGTGTTAAACCGAAAGAGTAATTTTTTTTAATTTTATATATAGCAGCACAATATATATACTTTTGACACGACGACACAATGACAATGATCTGAACATTTTGACACAATGACACAATGATGTGTCAGAATGTTCAGATCATTGTTTCATATGATGCCAAAAACCGAAAGGGTAATTAATTTTATATATAGCAACACTATATATACTTTTGACACGACGACACAATGATCTGAACATTTTGACACAATGACACAATGATGTGTCAAAATGTTCAGATCATTGTTTCATATTGTGCAAAAAACCGAAAGAGTATTTAATTATATATATAGAAACACTATATACTTTTGACACGACGACACAATGACACAATGATCTGAACATTTTGACACAATGACCTGTGTCAAAAATCGAAAGAGTAATTTTTTTTTTCATTTTTTATATAGCAACACTATATGCGTTTTAAAGATAAAAAATGCTCGTTATTATGGTGTAATTTTTTTAAAAAAAAATAATGTCGTATGTGAAAGTTATGAATGTTTAAAGAAAATGGGGGAAGTAGATAAAAAGTCAACAAAAGTGGCTAACCTCCTTCCTTTTTTATTAGATCAAGATCTAATGGTTGAAATTCCATCTTATCCTTCTTATTCAAAACAAACTTCTAATTTGAACCTCTCCCTATATATACAGGGCTTAAGACTGCATCTAGATTATTCTAGAATACTTAAACGCCGAAAAGGGCCTTCGACAGAACCCGGTGGTCTGGACTATGGTCAAAGAGATGCATGGAGCGCTGCATACAGCACGGTTGCAGCCGGGGCTGCCTTAGTAGCTGGTTTAGGCATGGTAGCTTTCCTGAGAAGGGGTGGTAATTGAAAATAGCTTCGGGTGTATTCGTTATGTTGTTGATACATAACATTTGAAAGTAGAAAATATACTTGTGAATGTAAAAAGTAGTCATTTTAGTGCTCAAAATTTGTTTTAAAGTTGTATGTTAATGAGAAAATGAAAAATGGTCATATTATTAATTGTTTTAACGATACGATGAATATATGAAAAAATTTCCATTTTTAAATATCATTTCTTCTTTTTTCCTTCTATTTATTAATTAATAACTAAATGGTGGCACTTTTAATATTGAGCAAAGTCATGTACAGTAGGGGTTTTGTTTGGGTTGTGCGGTCAAAAACAAGGTAATTTCATCTGAAATTTTTAGCAACCAACGACACAAAATAAATAGTAAAAATGATTGAAGGTGTCAAATAACATGTGGGGTGCCTTGAAGATTTGTGATTTTTTTATGCAGAAGGTCAATTGAAGGTGTGTGAATACAAGGAATATTAAAAAAATATAGGGTATCTATAGTGTTTCTTAAATATAGGAATGAGTAGTAATTTTTTTCTCTTTCTTCACTTACAACCACTAATAACTAAATCTTAAAAATTTAAGAAGTCCACTCACACAATATAGAGAATCTGCTGTGAATGCTGATTAACTCATCACCAAAAAAATTGATGGTTTTTTTTTTTAATAAGAAGCTTGATCAGGTTATTTGGGTTGATTCGGATCTTCCATACGTAACTCGTTTACCAAACCAGAGAAGGGATGTTTGGTTCAACTTTATTTGTTAATCATGTTCGAAACTTTGATGGTTTAAGTTTAGGTATATATATTTCGGGTTTAGTTAAAACGTCACTCTAATGTAGGAGTGTTGATCGGGTTTCGACTAGTTTGGATTATGTTAATGGTTTTTTTTTTCTTTTTTTTTTGTGTGTGAAGTTTTATTCGATAAACCTATCCAAATAACAATCACAATAATGGGGTACGGTTTAATCTGATTTCATGTAGAATGGGCCGAGTTTCGATTTACAAATTATTTCTAGTAAAAGTTTGATCTATAATATCAAGAGTAAATTACGAATTTCGTTCATGTGGTTTGCCGAAATTTCACCTATCGTCCTAAGTTTTTAAAAATTACGGATTTCGTCCTCAACGTTTGCCAAAATGTTGCGGATTTCGTCCTTACAGCTAACGTCCGTTAAAAAAATCAGTTAAATTTTTTAAATTGACACTTTTACCCTTCTTTTACCCTTCTTCTTCCTCATCTTCTGCACAACCCACCACCACCGTATGCTTCCACCACCACCACCACCATGGCCACGACCACCACCACCACCATGGCCTCAGCCACCATCACCACCATTATCTTCCTAAACCTCCCACAACCCACAAACCCACAGCCACCGAACACCGAACTCACCGCCACCCAGATTCATGAAGTTCTCAAACCCAGATCTTACAATGGGAGGCATTCTGTCAAGGTTTTGAAACAGATAAGAGGTTTTGGATATGGAGAATATGTCTTAAGTGGACTATGATTTTATGTTATTACACACTCTTCAAAAAAGTGGACCACACCTAAAATAACCTCCGTAGTTGGTAGCTGTTCGACTTAGTTGGATATACATTGTCATATTACGAGAGATTATTAACATGAGTACAAACCAGAAGCCAAGGAAGTGAGGAGATGAGTGAAAAAGTTCTCAAACCCATCGCCTTCGACCAGATTCATCATCTTCCTAAACCTCCCACCACCCACCACCCACAAACCCACCGCCTCCGACGCTGCACCACCCTCTCACCACCGTTGTTGTACCACCCCGTCACCACCATCACCAACAAAGAGAAATGGCGGCTATAGTCGGGAGAACGAGAACACACTAAACACCTATCAAGGAGCCGGTTTGGAGTAGCGGTGTTGGCCGGAAACCACCCGGTTACATCTGTTTGGAGATTTGGAGCAGCGACGGCATGTGTTGGCCAGAAACCACCCAAGGAGTCGGTTTTACGGGGAGTTTTTGGGGTTGGCGAAGGCTGTGTGGCTGCTTCATCGGAAGGGGTGGGTTTTAATGGGAGGCGGCGCCAATTAAGAAGAAGCCGACGACATGAGGGTTTTAGTTTAGGGTTTTTTTTTAATATTTGTTTTTTTTATTATTTTTAATTTGTGTAAAGAGAAGGGTATAATGGTCATTTAACATATACTTAACAGAAAATTTTAACGGACATCCATGTCAGGGATGAAATCCTTAACGTTTTGGCAAACGTTGAGGACGAAATCCGTAATTTTTGAAAACTTAGGATGATAGGTGAAATTTCGACAAACCACAGGGACGAAATCCGTAATTTACTCTAATATCAATTACAAAACCACTATAAAGGATAATAAACGAATATGATTAATTAGTTAGTTTGAATTTATCTTTATCTCTAGGCAGCTAGTTTTTCTATCATTTATCTCTCTAGTTTGTTACCTATGAATTAGGTCCATCCCTTGCATTTAAACTATGGCTCTCGATCTGTTATTGAACCAACAATAAGCAAAACCTTTATGAATTTTCTCATGGTACCAGAGCAGGTTCTTGAGAACCCCCGCTCCTAAACCCAATCAGCCATATGACCGGCGAAAAAACACCCAGCGACAAGAACAATGTCGTTGACGTCAACTCACCATATTACATACACCATTCCGATTGACCCAAACAGATGCACATAAACGACTCCTTAACGAATGGCAACTATAGCGATTGGGCTAAAGAGATGGCCAATTTCCTATTCATGACGAACAAGATGGGATTCTTGGACGGAACGATTCCTAAACCGGAGAAGACAACAGAGAACTACATGTAATGGATGCGTTGTGATGCATGATCATAGGGTGGTTCACAACTGCGATGGATAAAGACATAGGGGGGAAGGTGAAATACGTTAATGCCTCCTCTGAAATATGGAACGATCTGAAGGAACGATTCAAAAAAGAAAGTGCCCCTCGAGCCTATGAATTAAAACAATCACTTTCGATCATTCATCAGGATGGCTCCTCTGTTTCAACCTACTACACCAAGCTTCATGGCATCTAGGACGAGATACAATCAGAACTGCCTTTTCCACAATGCACATGTGGAAACTGTACTTGCAATATCAGGAAAAAGCTCAAGGATTTTAAATAAAAAGAATGCCTGTACGAGTTTTTGATGAGGCTCAATGGAGACCTTTCCACGATAAGGACTCATGTCCTCTCCATCAAACCAACCCCCACCCTTGGAGAAGCTTACCGCCTTGTTTCAGAGGAGGAACAACAAAGGCAAATCACAATGTCAAAAAAGTCTCAAACTCAACCGGCGGCATTCAAGATCCAAGGGCGATGAGAAGGGAGTCCGACATTTTAACAAAACAACAAGGGGGTCTCAAGGGAAACCCAAACGAATTACAGGAGATGAAATCGGCCATTTCACCCATTGTGGGAGAGATGGCCACAAACGGGAGGGTTGTTTCAAGTTAATAGGCTACCGTGAGTGGTGGTCAGGAAAGGCAAAGTTTGATAAAGCAAGGCCGAAGGCAGCCTATATCGAGACCGAGCCCAGAGGCTTGACTGAAGCCCAATATCAAGTTTTTATGAAGCACTTCAACAACATCGAGCAAAAGAATGAAGGTGACACTGTTCGTAAAGCAAATATGGTTGGCAAGCATAATGAAAATAACTACTGGATCTAGAGGTGCACATACGCGGTTTTTTTCAAGAACCGGTTCCGGTTCTAGTCAACGGTCAGGCATGCGAAAACTGGGACCACTAGAATCGATTCGGTCCGGTTCTGGGACCGGTTCCCCCAAGGACCGGTTCCGAGACCGGTTCCCCCACAGAACCGGCGCGCTGAAGGCAAAGGCTGTGCAATTTTTTTTTTCTATTCCTTTCTTTTTGATTTGCTAAGCTACTGTGATGTTTTTGACACTTTTTTTTTTCAAATATTTTATTTTTTAGACACAAATATAACTAAAACATAACAACTTAACAAATATTAAACAAAATCCAACTTACTAGTTAACATTAAAAACATAAAACCGGGTTACGGGTTCGGTTACGAGTTCGGTTACAATAATGAAAATACAAATAACAACTACGACTTAAAGTCTTTAATCAACGACAAACCAAAATACCAAATACGAAGTAGGAAATAACCAAACCTGCCAAAAGCATTAAAAAAACTAATAAAGGCTGCAAACCTACCAAAAATCTGCAAAAAACTACAAAGTTCCGTTAGAACCGGTTGGGACCGGTTCCGGGACCGGTTCTTGAGGATCGGTTCTGGGAGGACCGGGTCTGGGACCGGTTCTGCGGCTGAAACATGGAATCGGTTCGGAACCGACGGTTTTTTCTGGGACCGGGACCGGTTCTAATTTTTCAGGTCTGG
>JBCNJP010000009.1:72722782-72739323 GCA_039602395.1 Deinandra increscens subsp. villosa | reverse complement strand
CCAGGGTAACCAGTCCCGATACACCGCAGAGCTAAATTGCCGCTCAAAAAAAAAAAAAAAAAGCACACTAATTAAGCTTACAACAATCGATATACATTTATTCGGGAAAGTTATTATACAAAGGAGATTTTTCATGTTTAAGCGTGCGAAATAAGTGTATGTCCGCATACATTTGATAATCACGCAAAATCTTGCCATCATGTTTTTTTTGTAGCAAAATGATACTAAAAGGACAATTGTCACTATTTTACTACCAAAATATGTTATAACAAAAGACCAGTTTTGTAGTAAAAAAATTTGTCACGATTTTTATGGCAAAAGTTATTTAGTGTGGCAAATAGATGTCACCAGCGTTTTTGTCACCGTCTTTAATGTGGCAAAATTGTGTCAAAAGGGCAAAAGGGCAATTGTCACAATTCTGCCACCAAATATGTTGTGACAAAAAACCTTTTTCGTAGTATTGATATTTTATAATCATGCAAGTTATAGTGCATATCACGTAAATTTTATTTCATAATCACGCAAGCTATATTGATAATCATGCAAGATATATTAAATAATCACACAATATTTGCCACGAATTTTGTGGTGACATATAGATGTCAATAGACACCGTGTTTTTTGTAGCAAAATGGTGTTAAAAGGACAATTGTCACCATTTTGTCACCAAATATGTTGTGACAAAAACCTTATCTGTAATAGTGATATTTTATAAGCACGTAAACTTTATTTCATAATCACACAAGATATATTGATAATCGCGCAAGATATATTTAATAATCACGTAATATTTGTCACGATTTTTGTGATGGCAAATAGGTGTCAGTAGGGCGTCACACGTTTTTGCAACCATGTATTTTATAGCAAAATGGTGTTAAAAAGACAATTGTCACCATTTTACCACAAAATATGTTGTGACAAAAAACCTATTACGTAATAGTGATACTTTATAATAACGCAATATATTATATAATCACGCAAGGTTACGAGGACACGTAGATGAGTTCTAAAAAAATATAAATTTAAAAAAAAAGTATAACAATACAATAATCGAATGAAAGAGAATTAAATGCTCGATTTTATGGTGTACTTTAAAAAAAAATTGATGTCATAAAAAAGTTATAGACGTCTATAAAAGTTATAGCAAACTTAAAAAAGTCAAAAATTATAGGTTATACCTAGTATACCCCTCCAAACTCTTTTTATGGTTAACTTTTTTTTGTTCACATATGGATTAGATTTAACAAAATCATTGATTGCTTAGATTTTTTGAACAGCCAACCAACATTGAATTGCCTAGGTACTCCGTACGGGGTGACCCAATGGTTAAACGCCACCGCCAGCTGGCCTAACCCAACCGCACGGAGCCCTTAAGCGCACCAAGTTATCTCCAGTTCCGGGGAAAACCCACCCACTCGAAGGTCCACTGGTGGTAAAACCCGGACGCCCTCAGGATCGAACTGGAGATCACAAAGATCCCAGTCTTCCTTAATTGAGCCACCATGCCCCCTCCAAAGTGATAATAGTGAGATTCGAACTTACGTCTCAAGTAGAGAACTCAAATCTTCTACCACTATACCACAATGAAAGTTGATTAGATTAATGGTTAAGATTCCTTTGTACACTTCACACGGTAAAGTTCCTTTGTATTTGAATTTTCACCTACATTTATTATCGTTATTACTTATTATCCGTCACTCACTCGGTGATGTTATTGTCCTCTCATGTTTGATATGCATGGTGTGTAGTAAAATACACGCATAGATTTCATTTACTATCTTGTCATGTTTCATTGTTTGTGTGGATAATTAATTACACCTTGGCCTGACAAAATAGGTGACTCGGGTGGGGTTAGGTAGCGGGTCAAAATGGGTGCAGTACAAAACATGTCAACTAAATAGTGGGTCGAGACGAGTACATGTCATGACTGATGGGGGTTAAGACGAGTCAACTTCTAGCACCTAATTAAATTTTCCAAGCCATTTAAATCTAGGAACAATAGAATATTAACGTTGGGTTCCCGAGTTTACTTAAAGAGGGAAAGGAAGAGAAATAAAATGAAAGGAAGTGAAAGGAAGAGAAGGTGAATGATTATTTTCCTTCCAAATCTTTCTAAATCGGAAGGAAAGAAAAACAGTACAAAATATCCTAACTTTCATTTCCCTTCCCTCCCTTTCTCTCCTTAAGTGAAACTCGGGAACACAACATTTTTTTTGTTTCCTTCCCTTTCCCCTCTGGAACACAAAATTTTTTACACTTATTTTCATTTCCTTCCCTTTCCTTTCCCTCCTTAAGTGAACTCGGGAACACAACGTAATATCAACATTGTTAATACATATTCCAAATCAATTCAATTTGGAACCTTCGGTACGCAAAACCAAGAAAGAAAGGTTCTTATTCCTTCTCAAAAGAAATTCCAAATCATTTTTGTACATACCAATTCTTTAAAGCAAAAAACCAGTATGTACTGATCACAATTGAGATTTCCTGATCTTACTCTCTTTCTTGCGATCCAAACCCATGCACAATTTTCGAATCTGCTCAACATGAATTTCTTGAGTTTAAAAATCAAAATTGAACTAAAAGTTCATATAAGTAGACCGACAAACACATCAGCAATGAATTACAATTCCATCTAACATTAAATCAAGAATCGTGTTGTTGAATCGAGTCATGAAATCATTATCATAGAAATGTTGTGTTGAAATTTTAGTCTAATTTAGATTGCGTATGACATTCAAACAGGACTCCAGCTTGTTTGAATGTTGTTTGAACTAACGGGGGTTCGAAGGCTATGCCCCCAAAAGAAGCAGGATCCAAGGGGCGGCACCTCTGGTGGGGTACAAGGGGCAAAGCACTAAAATTCCAACAACTAAAAAAATTCATTCAGAAATCTAAAATCATAATTTGATTTTATCTGATTAAACCCTTGACATCCACTATTCCACTTTATTTGTCTGATCTGAAAGTGATTACACGACTTCAGATTTATCCAAGTATTGCAATTTTCCAACATGTTAACGTCGATTGATTATTGTTTCTAAGGTCATCGAATTGCTCCTTGAATTAGGTTGAGGAGATCGTCGATTAATTAAGAGCCGTGTTGTCGAAATTGTAGCTAGGGTGGATTTAATCAAGATCTTCAAATTTCTCCCCTAAATCAGTACGATTTGTGGATCGAGTTTTGCAGCAAAACTATATTGTCGATGAAAGAACGAGAAAGCGAGAGATTAGGTATCTGACCTCCCAACCCGCGTTGATAAGTTTTTTATTTTAAGCTGGCCCATTCCAACTCTTCAATATTGTAACTGACCCATTTCAACCCACCAGGTTTTAATAAATGACCCATTCTGACCCATCTATATATACCTTTTAAAACATCAAACGCATGTTGGATATCTTTTATTGCTCTCTCTTGCACCTTCTTAAACTTATGATAGAAATAAGCCGTTTAAGTGGGGAAGGACCTCGACTCCAGGAAAGTAGGAAAGGGTGCCAAGGTCTTTGAGAGAAAAACGATTAGAAAGAGATACAATGAAGTTGTTGATGAGGTGTGAATCAGTGATGATGATATCATCAACGTAGACGATGAGATATATGGGAGATGAAGCGGTGTTATTGACGAAGAGAGAGCAGTCAGAGATCGTGGGCTTGAAGTGAGAGGATAAGAGAAAAGATTTTAATTCTTCGTACCAAGAACGGGATGCTTGGCGAAGGCCGTAGATGGCTTTGTTGAGCTTGCATACATGATTCGGTAAATGTGGGTCGATGAAACCGGGAGGTTGAGACATATAGACGGACTCGGTAAGGGTGCCCTGAAGAAAAGCGTTATTGATGTCTAGTTGGCGTAGACACCATTTATGGGAGGTGGCAAGCGAGAGGATGAGGTGAAGAGACGCCAGTTTGATGACGGGACTTAAAGTCTCGATGTAGTCTAAACCGGGCCGTTGTTGAAATCCTTTGGCAACGGGCGAGCCTTCTGGCGTTCAACGGAGCCATCGGGTTTGAACTTTCGAAATACCCATTTGCAACCAACTAAATTTTGAGAGGAGGATGGAGGTACAAGGGTCCAAGTTTGGTTAGTTTTGAGAGCATCAACTTCAAGTTCCATGGGTTGATGCCACTGTGGTTGTTTCAAGGCTTGGGTGATTGTGGATGGTTCGAGCAAGTGTCGGGTGGTAGATTGAGAGAGAACGAAATCTGGATTATGATATTTGGGGTTTGGGTTACGAGTGGCACGGGCGTGAGCTGGGGAATGAGAGCTAGTGGATGTTTGGGATGAGGAATGGTGGGTTGAGTTAGACGTGGTGTCATCTGAGGTAGGAGATAATATTGGGGTGGGGCTGGGTTGCATTTGGGGGGTCTTAGGATGAAGATTAGTGGGTGTTTGTGGGGAATTAATGGAATGAGGGAAGTTTGGTGATGAGGTGGTGGGTGAAATAATGGGTATGGGAATATGTTGCGAGGGGTCAAAGGGTATGAGGGAGTTGTTTGGGGGGTTATATATGGGAGGAAGTGTTTGTTTTGGAATTTGAGTGGGTAAGGTGATAGTTAACCACGAGTCAAGAGGTGGAGAGAGGTAAACACTTTGTTTGTAAGAGGATCTAGAAGATAGTAGCCACTTTGAGAAGGAGAGTAACCAACAAAAATACACGGTTTGGAACGCGGTTGAAGTTTATGATTAGAGTATGATCGTAGCCACGGGTAAGATAGACAACCAAAGCTACGAAGCTTGTTATAGTTGGGAAGTTTGTTGAAGAGACGAGAGTAGGGCGAGTCGTTTTGAAGAGTAATCATCGGTAGACGATTAATAAGGTATTTGGCCGTGGTGAAAGCGAAGGGCCAAAAATGTAGCAGCATTTTGGCATGAGATAGAAGGGTTAGACCCGTTTCGACTATGTGACGGTGGCGTCGTTCAACATAGCCGTTATGTTCGGGAGTGTGAGATGAAGAGATGAGATGTGATATGCCGTGTGAAGCAAGATGAGATTGAAGTTTGATGTATTTACCACCATTGTCGGAGAATAATTATTTAATTTTGGTTTGAAACATCAAGATCAATCACAAATAGTTACATCGAGAAGTAACTAATTAAGGTGGTGATTTTAGGCAATCAAGAATCATATCTTGGACCTCATCAGGAGGTATATCCCAATAAAAATCAATTCCTAGTTTGGAAGCTTCTAGTTGTGGGTTCAAATGAATATCATTTTCTGCAAGTAATTCACATGCATTGCGGATATTCCTTTCTCATTTTGTCTCGATATGAACTTCATCATTTGTAGGTTTTAAGCCTTTTATAGTTGAATAAACAGCAGGACCTTTCTCATTGCTAAAATGGTTACCCAATACTTTCATTTTAATTCCTGAAAATATAAAACGTATACCGGAGTTTGAAAGATGAAGATGAACAAAATCTAGATTTATGTAATGGTTTACATACCTCATCAGAACACCCATAATTAGTACAAGATGTTTGGATTATCGCTTGCTTCCCACAGCCACAGAACACCATTTTCAATTTCGTTCTAAAAGGTTGAGAGCTACGGATTTAGGGTTTGCCAGCGAAGATGTCAAGAAGGTATAAATGGGGGATTTTTGTAGCAGGTTTCCGTTGGTTAAAAAAAATAGATGAGGAAGTTTTTAAAATTACATATTTGCCCTCATATGTTGGGACACTAACGGTGGTGTTAACAGTTGGTCACCCAAAAGGACAAAAATTGTAATAAGTTTTCAACAAAAGGACAATACTTGAAACTTTGAAAACAAAAGGACAAAATCCATAGTTTGATAAATTTTAAAGGACAAAAATTGTAATTTAGTCAAAACTTTAATACTCACGTGGAGGCTTGGGCTATGCACATGGATTGGAGAATCAAGAAATAGTCACGGACGTAAATTACGTCCTTGACAACCTAATCTAGGACATATATATGGTGGCATGGCTTGGAGAAGCTATGTTCATCAACCAATCAAATTTGGACACCTCAAATGACTTTAAAATAAAGTCATGTGAAGTCACACCACATGGTATGGTGGTGGTGTGGCTTCAAATCAAGCCGTGTTCCACCTTAGTTTTTTTTAATTTAAACAACTTAATAAAATAAAAACTAATAATAAAAGTAAACAATATTCATTAAAATAAATACACTAGCAAACTTAAACAACATTCATTAAAAATAATAAAAATTACAACTTTTATTAAAAAAATATATAAATCTAGGGTTGAGGATTTGCGTTCACCTCCTCCTCGGTTAAAAACACTTCCATTGTGTTTTGGATGTGCTCGGTGATATCGAATCTGAGTTTAAAATAAGTCTCGCTATCTCGCAATTCGAAAATAACATTCGGGTCGAGAACCCGGTTAACCGGCGGATCTCGAATGTGGACCGGTGATATAGCAAGGCCATCGTCTTTGAGAGTCATGTTGTGTAGAAAAATGACTGCGCACATAATGTTCTCCATTAGCTTTTCTTTTATTGGACGACCCTTTCGATCAACTATTGCCCACTTTTCCTTTATCCGAGCAAACGCTCTTTCGACGTCTTTTCTAGCCCCCTCTTGTATCTTCTTCATTTTCTTCTCTTTAATCTCAAAAGGATGTGGAAATGCCTTCACAAAGACCGACCAAGGGGGATATATACCATCCGCAAGGTAATACCCACGTTTGTACTCTCGACCGTTGCAAACAAATGGCATTCTAGGTGCAACCCCATGCATCTCATTATTGAACAAAGGTGACTGGTTAAGAACGTTGATGTCGTTGTTTGAACCTGCAACACCAAAGAACGCATGCCAAAACCACATATCTTGGGAGGCAACTGCCTCGAGTGAAATTGTTGGTTTTTTATGATCGCCACGATGATATTGTGCCCTATACTTTCTAGGACAATTCCTCCACTCCCAATGAGTACAATCGATACTACCTATCATACCCGGAATACCATGCTTTTCTAAATGCGCATTATATAAAAGAGTAATATCATGGCTAGTAGGTGCACGCAAAAATTCATCTTTGTAAAGCTTAATAATGGCTTCATAAAAATAGTGTAGGGATTCACGTGCAGTTCTTTCAGAAAAATCTAAAGATTCATCATATTCGTCAGGAACGTTACCGTATGCGAGTTGACGAATAGCCACCGTGCACTTTTGTAAAGGTGTGAAACTTTCCCGCTTCGTCGCATCCAAACGGTGTGTGAACCACGACTCACTGTTTGTGATGTCGTCAACAATCTTCAAAAACAAACGTTTAGACATATGAAACCGCTCTTTAAAAATTCCCTCGTGGTAACGGGGATTTTCGGCGAAATATAGTTCCACCAATCGTTGGTGACCGTTTTCACGATCACGGTAAATACGTTTCCTCCGTTTAGGAGCGGAAGCCTCTTCTTGTTCTTCTTGTTCGATGACGTTAAGACATAGGCTAAAGTACTGCATCGCGTTCTGGTACGAACCATCGGAGCTACTTGACGATGTCGGAATCTCGGGTGGTGGAAAAAAGTCTTCTTCATCGTAAAGACTCATTTTTGTAGAGTGAAAGAGATGAAGAAAATGTTTGTAGAGAAAAAGATGTGTGTTTTATAAAAAAAATGAATGAGTATTTATAGTTTGTGTTTATAAATGTTAAAGAAAAAAAAAAGTTTGCTAGCCGTTGGCTACCAACGGTCGACTTCCCAACGGTCAAGAGAGGAGAAAGGAGGCCGGCTTACCCTGGCTTGTGCGAACCGTGGAGAATCGAGAAGAGGGGGGACCGCATCACGCGGTATCGTTAGCCGGTGGAAGCCACCCGGCTCCCTTTGGAACCGGGTGCCGGCTCCTCATCGATACCGCCTCCCCTAAGAGCACACAGTATACTCATACGTAAAGTCAGTGGCGAAGCTTGAAAATATCAAGTGGGGGTCGAGATCTAATTTTTTTTCCTAACGTCAATTTTTTAGTAAATGGGGGGTCGAAACCGGAGTATATCAAAATTTTCTACACGAAAATTATATACCCCTACATCGCTCCCTCCCGCCCCTTAAATGTTGCGCCACTGGTCAAAGCCCGTGATGATGGTTGGCGTCACGTTAACGGCACGGAACACCGCCCCCTCTAAAAGTTATGGGATGGCGTGGTTGATTCCCGTTAAAGGTTGGCGTGCGTTAAAGTTAGAATATACCCGTTCAATGGCTTAAAAATCGACCATTGGGGACCAAATTAAAAAAGTTAATTATTCAAATACCTATTTAATATTCATTAACTTTTCATCATTTATATACAATTCATCACCACTTTCATACTAAAACCTCTCTAAATCACTCTTAAACCTCTAAAAAACTAAACTGTGAATCTCCTTTCATCCAACGATTCATCCGAAGAAGCCGTCAACATGTTTTTTCAAATTATGGTTTATCGTCATCAATGTCGCCTTAACACACGAGTGAACCGAGTGTTAACTCGAAGAGTTCGTCTCAACCGTGACCGTAAAGTGGAGAACCAGATGCTTCTTAGATAATATTTGTAATGAAGGATGTGTCTACCCTGCGGAGGTATTTCACCAACATTTTCGTATGAGTTTGGATTTATTTTTACGAATTGTGAACAATTAAATACTTGCATTTTTATTAGTAGGTTTGATTCTTAAATACTTGCATTTTTATGATAATTGCATTTTGGATAGTATGTTTGATTTTTAAACACTTGCATTTTCACTATAATTGCATTTTTATGATACTTGTATTTTAATATTAAGTGTCTACAAGTTGTATAAAAGAAAATATTTACGACGACCTACTGCAGGTAATATTAGACAGCTTTACGAGTTTCATGAAAATAAATGAGGTTTTCGTAGAATGTTTGGTAGCATTGACGACACACACTGGGAGTGAAAGAAATGTCCCAACGCTTGGAGAGCACGGTTTATGCGTGACGATCATAGGCATCCAACCATAATGCTTGAAGTTGTTGCTTCATACGACATGTGGATTTGGTATCAATATTTCGGTGTCGCGGGGTCGAACAATGACATCAATGTTATGGATCAACTAAACAACTTGGGATGATATCATAGAGGGACGTGAGCCCGACTCCTCATTTGAACTACGAGGTGTCACAAACAAGCGTTGATATTATTTGGGGGACGTGATTTATCCCGAGTATTCTACAATCGTGAAAGGATTTACAGCTTCCGCAAGCGAGAGGCGTATAGTCTACAAAAAAGCTCATAGTGCCGCTCGAAAAGACATTGAACACACTTTTGCCCTTTTGAAAAATAAGTGGCATATCACTTTTGAGCCCTCACGTTGTTGGCACAAAGACAAAATAGCGAATGTTATGTGTGATTGCTTAATTTGCACAATATGGTTCTTGAGGATGATGTGTTTGTTATTTGCCAATTTAATGAGGCGGATTTGGATACAACATACGAGGAAATTGATGAGGATCAAATCGGGCTAAACGTCGAGAGATATGAGATCGATACATCCATAACCAACTGAAGGCTGATTTGATTGAGGATATCTACGAGCGTTTTTCTTAGTTTATTTATATTTGATATAGTTTTTTTTTCGTAATTTACTATTTTAGTATTGTAATGTTTTATTTATGTTAAATAAAAAATTGTTTTCAATTTCAATATTAAAATAGTAAAAATAAAAAATAAAAAAAATATTCCACCACACCATATCACACCACATAACATGGAGTATATCCCCATGTATGTGGTAAATGTGCGTTTTTTAGTCATTGCTTATGTGACAAAAATGTAACACCACATAACATGGAGTATACATCATGCCCTCAGTCTCTAATTGAGTTTTTCATGAGGGGGACATAAATTACGTAAGCGTGGACGTAATTTATGTCCTTGTTTGGAGAATTTTGATTTTTAAAGGGTTTTTTTACATGTATTTAAACTAAGCACCTAGGGTTACGAATATATATCTTTCTTTCCAGTCGTTTTTGGAGCATTTAGAGGCGATTTTAATGCAAGAACATGTTCGGATTCTTATATTTTATGATTCTATTGTTCAATTTAGTAATGAATTCTTGTTTTATAGTGAATATGCAAGGCTAAACTCATTGCAATTATCTCCGGGTGAACGATTTGTGTAAGTAGTTGTTTGATTTGAGTTAAGCCTAGTGCTGGATTGGATTTTGTGAACTTATTAAGTTCTTTGAATTCTTTAGCTGTTCGATCAAGTTAAACAGTTTGGTTTGTTTTGTAATAATAATACAACTATCATCTTTTCTTGGTTTTCTTGCATCGGGAATAATTTGATATTGTGTTTGTTTGGTGTGACTGAATTGGGTTGAACAAAACAAGGTCATGTTTATGTGATCTACAAACTAGGTAAAACTTGAATTGCACTTTATTGGCCAAAATCTAGAACCCGAAGGAATCATCTTTATTCTTAACTGTTTTTAACATCAATTTACTTCGTTAATTGCAATATCAGTTATCAAGTCAATAATCAATCTTCAACTTCAATTTTAGTTTTACTTGTTTAGTTTATTAATTAGCTCACAATTAACACTTTCCATAACTTCCATGTGGATACGACAACCATACTTCTTATACTACATTTTGTTGTATCTAAGGAACTATTTTTTATTATATTTTTTATTAGCATTTGATACGCGATGAAATGAAACTCTTTTTAAACCTCCAGTCATAACCTACTTGAAATGGTTTGAAATTGTCATTTACGTCATTAGCAATTTAAAAGTAAGTCCTTTGGTAGACGAAACTGGTCTTTTTTGGTTTGTTTTGCAATAATAATACAACTATCATCGTTTCTTGGTTTTCTTGCATCGGGAATTATTTGATATTGTGTTTGTTTGATGTGACTGAATTGGGTTGAACAAAACAAGGTCATGTTTATGTGATCTACAAACTAGGTAAAACTTGAATTGCACTTTAGTGAACTTATTAAGTTCTTTGAATTCTTTAGCTGTTCGATCAAGTTAAACAGTTTGGTTTGTTTTGCAATAATAATACAACTATCATCGTTTCTTGGTTTTCTTGCATCGGGAATAATTTGATATTGTGTTTGTTTGATGTGACTGAATTGGGTTGAACAAAACAAGGTCATGTTTATGTGATCTACAAACTAGGTAAAACTTGAATTGCACTTTATTGGCCAAAATCTAGAACCCGAAGGAATCGTCTTTATTCTTAATTGTTTTTTACATCAATTTACTTCGTTAATTGCAATATCAGTTATCAAGTCAATAATCAATCTTCAACGTCAATTTTAGTTTTACTTGTTTAGTTTATTAATTAGCTCACAATTAACACTTTTCATAACTTCCATGTGGATACGACAACCACACTTCTTATACTACAGTTTGTTGTATCTAAGGAACTATTTTTTATTATATTTTTATTAGCATTTGATACGCGATGAAATGAAACTCTTTTTAAACCTCCAGTCATAACCTACTTGAAATGGTTTGAAATTGTCATTTACGTCATTAGCAATTTAAAAGTAAGTCCTTTGGTAGACGAAACTGGTCTTTAAACGTTACTGCATTGTATTTCAGATTTTCTACAAAGTAACTGTTGAAAAGTTAATTACCTTGTACCATGTGCAGCGGAAGTTATACAAAAAGACGCAAGATCAGATTGTACATAAACGTACATAATGTGTAACAAAACACTGTAGCAATCAGCTTCAAAATGTTAATATATATGATAATTTGATAGATTAACTATGCTTTGCTTTATACATATAGATTTTTTACACTCTTTGTTCAAGTCTTCATGTTACGAGATTTCAACTCTCTCAGGTTATTTAACATTTTAGGTTTAGTTTGAAAATCCCTTATAGGCAGAAACCCCAGCAACCTGGTAACCCCCACCTCCCACCCCACCCTCAACTGTAGTCTGTAGACGTTGAGGTTCGAATCACGACTTCTCCTAAAAGAAGCCATCGGGCTACCACTAAACCATTTGTGAATTAGCAGCCACCCAAGTATGCCACATGGACCAATAGATAGCCACTAATATTCAACTTTGTTATATAGTAATGCACTCAACTTTGTTGTATAGTAAATTAGCAAGGACAAAATGGATATAATTTAAAGGGAAAATCACAAAATTGCATGTTGACCCAAGAAATTCTCAAAATGACCAACCAGAGACTCTAACCCAAACAAAACTTCACTTGTGACCAATACGAGGTTGCCATATAGACGTAGGTGGCTATGAAGGCAACACCTAAGACTCGAGTCCGAACAAGATTTCCTTCGCTTTCATGAACCTATTTTTATTCAATTCAACTAACTATTTCCGGTTTTGGCAAGTACCAATTCCGGTTCAAACCCAAACCATTAGTTTAAACCCAGTTTTAACCCCATGTTTGAACCGTTTTGAAACTGGTTTAAACGAACTTAACCTGTAATAAAACCGTTGGAATAAAACCAATCAAATCCCTCTTGAAAAACTAGATTCTAAGACGAACCGCTTCTATTCAAAACTGATTTAAACTTCTGTTTGACAAGACCAAACCGGTTTGAAAAGAGTGCCCCACTAGTCCATGGCAACCTTACATGTGTTGCTAGAAGAGTATGCAATAAGCAGAACATTAATCACCAATATAGAGGGTGACCGAAGAGTGATTGGAGGATTGGTTATTTATTTTTTATTTTTTTTGTAATAAGAATGGAAAGCTTCTCTCTTACAACAACAAAATAATAATAACAATAATAATAATAAAACACCACTAATTTATGTTGCAACTTTTTTCTTCACTAGGATGCAGGCTTGACATCATAATCAAAACTAAATGTAACCTATACCCAACAATTAGTTTTCTTAAAGATTACCAGTTGTGCTTCTCAACATCATATATACCAATCTTGTCTTTCACTTGTCTGAAATCTATATATTATAATTTGAGTAATTCTAGATGTAGGAAAATGAACACAACAACTTTATGAATCAACTATGTGTTAGAATTACAAAGAAATCAATTTCATATGTAATATGAATGAAAATGAAATTTGATAACAAGCATGTATACATTACCTGTTAGATTGTATGTATTCTAATGGTTGATTGTTTTTACCAAGCAAGCACGTTTGTATGAAAAAATCCGTGGAACTCAAGATGGATAGCGTCCTATACAGATAACTAACGTTTAATAACAAGACGCTATCCCTCTTGAGCTTCAGAGACATTTTTCATGCTATAAAGTGGGGATTAATGGTGAAGGAACGAGGCCTATTTATAGATAGATCAAAAGGAGGAGAAGGAGCAGACATAACAATAATTCCACTCTCCTCCATAGACCATAATGGTGTTTAATTTTGCCCACATGAATATACTATACAAAAATTAAAAGAAACTTTATTTAAATATACATGTATATATTATTGAGTTGTACTAAAAATGAATTTCACAAGACAAACTTGAAAACCAACCGTTCGTGACCAAGGAAAACGTGAAAGCACACTAACACACCGTTGCAAAGCAAAATCACTTGGTGCGAAAAGCGTGTTCATTTACAATGGTGTGTTAACTTGCGTGTTGTTTGCAACGGTGCGTAGTGCGCTCTTTTAACTGTGCGTCAACACATGTCTTTGTTTATCGTGAATGTGATGCTTTGACGTGTTTTTATTTGCTCTGAGATTTTTCTTAGATACATGATGATGAATTATTAGTTCCCACGTAAATCATATGAATCCATATATATTTTTATATATGTTATGTTTAGTTCATGGTTTAGTTTAGTTCTTTGTATATTTTTATATATGTTATGTAAATGTTGCAACTTCGACCCATTTTTTTATAAATGTGTCAATTTGAATTTTTTTCATCTTTAATTGGTCAACAAGTTCAAATTTAAACAAAAGTAGTCTAAATGACAAGTTATATCAATTGAAAGTCGCTCTAATTAAGTTTAGATTTCATGCAAATAAATATATTAAGATTGTTATATTATAATTAGAATAACATATGTAATTATGTATATGCTTCACATTGCTTTTAGAATGTGTGTTGCGCTCTGATACTTCTATTCATGTATTCTCTTAATCTAAATTTGTAAGTTTGTTTCTTTCAAAAATTTGGGAGTTTAATTGTTCATAATGAGTATCTTACGCTACGTTAAGTCTTCATCATGGTTTGAACCTTGAGCTAGATTAAGTAGTTTTTAGTTACTAATTTATGTTAGAATGTTGCCAGGTCTTATTATGTTATTATCTTTTATATTCTTATTTTCCAAAACCACAACCTTACATTAAAATATGATTTTTGCAACTATATGATTCGCTTTATGGAAGAAAATTTCCAATGGATAGTTGGCTTGAGGTAAAACAAATTGTATATAATCCATATTTCATAGATTATCGTTATAAATGGATTTACGACGGTATTCGTCGTTTTAGCTAGTATAAGAATTATAAAAAAAAGATCAAGAAATGAATTATTTCTTTCTTTGTCTATTTCTTGGTTTAAAGCTGATGTTATTTCTTTATGTGACTCACTCTGGGAACTCATTGTGGTTATTACGTCGTTTAATGTGCAAAGTACATGTTTAGTGTATTGCTGGAGCCACATAGAAATCATTGAAAAATGAGGAAGTTTGAAATTCTTTCCAATTGCTCATGTCGCACATTTATCGGGAAAACAAAATCTTAATTAGATTTTGAACTCTTTTTTGGTAAGATTCACAAGTTCTAACACATGCACTCGTTACATTAAAAATTACTACATCATTTATTTCCTATAGGTGTTATTGACGTGCGAATTACTCATGTTGATTTCTAATGATTGTTAATTGTATTTAATCTTTAAAGATGTTAATTTAAAATTTCTTAAAGTATTGTCATATACTAATCACCCATATTGAAGTAAATCACTCAAATCAGTATTCATGGAAGGTAAAATTTTGTTTTTAGTTTTAGTTTAAATCTAATAATATGAAACGAATATGTTTATTATTAGATAAACAAACTGTTTGAAACTTTAAAAACCTTTTGTTTAGTTTTAGAAATTATAAACATCTCAATAACCCTTCTTATATGTATAGTGATCTTACTTATAGTTGTACAAAAAAAAAAAACTATGTATAGTGACTGATTTTTGTTAGGATTCGGTGAAGTGTATTCAAAATTAACTATCTTTTATATTACTATTTCACATTTTTGAAATTGCTTCACATATTTGTTTAATAAAATAATTACTACTCAATAGTACTTAAGTTCCAAACCCTATAGTGAAAAAAAAAAATTTACCTTAAAAAAAGAATATTTGAGGAAAGGATGGATGTACATAGTTAAGGCTGTCGTTTTTTTTTTTTTTTTAAGAAAATCATAAAGTTAAGTTAGAATCTTGAGTGAGATTGTGTATTTGTGTATTATTCATCTTAGACAATTGTATAACACAAGTTTAATTGGTTTATTCCACCAACTACTTATCGCTTTTTACTAGTTTTTATTGATATATTATATTTCAGTTTTTTTTAACGACATCGATCAAACGATCTTGGTTTCACGTGTAAACCTATCCTTGCGGGGCTATGTCCAAGGTCGATTACTCGGACCTCCGTGAGAAACAAGACACCCCCTCCTAAAGCTTTCTCCTGACAGAAACCCCCTCCTAGGACCACATGAGGTAAAACTGTCTCCCCTTGAATTAGAACCCGGATCACATAGTGACCAAAGCTCTAAGAGCCAAAGGGGTAACCACTAGGACAAGTCCTAATAGTTATTATTTCAGTTACTAATATTTTCCCCTCCTTATGAAACAATATATTGTTAGCTGCCTTAAGTAACGTATAAACTTGAAGATGTAATAAAAGTTTATAAAATAAAGTAAATATAAAATTATATAAAATATAAAAATTTAAAATATAGTTAAAAATAAAGTGGATTGTTTTAATAGTTAGTTTTTTTTATTATGCAGTTATTTTTTTATATTTAAAAACAATTTAGATAATCAAATTCATAATCTATAACTTTTCTGTAACAGCCCAGACCCGTCGCAACCAAGATATTGTCCGCTTTAGCAGCCGGCATGCCCTCAGGCATCCGCCCCTCACGGTTTTAAAACGCGTCTTGGTGGGGGAGGTATCCACACCCTTATAAAGGCATGCTTAGTTCCCCTCCCCACCAATGTGGGATGTTACAATCCTCCCCCCTTAGGGGACCAGCGTCCTCGCTGGCACACTGGCCGACGACCGGCTCTGATACCATCTGTAACATCCCAGACCCGTCGCAACCAAGATATTGTCCGCTTTAGCAGCCGGCATGCCCTCAGGCATCCGCCCCTCACGGTTTTAAAACGCGTCTTGGTGGGGGAGGTATCCACACCCTTATAAAGGCATGCTTAGTTCCCCTCCCCACCAATGTGGGATGTTACATTTTCCTTCTAAATTCCTAAAAGTAACTATAAAAAGACAATTATACGTGTGTTTCTCAAATGTATTAAAATATAGTAGAGTTAAGCTGGCCTTTTTTTTTAATGAATAGAAATGTTCAGTCCATGCTTCCTCGTTAAAACCGAGCCAAGCCGACTCGTCAAGCAAACTAGTTTAACATTTTAAACTTAATTATTT
>JBCNJP010000009.1:72701282-72722282 GCA_039602395.1 Deinandra increscens subsp. villosa | reverse complement strand
ACAGAACTGTAACAACAGGAAAAAACAAAAAATCATCAACACGATGACCAGATCAACAACTCTACCCAGTTACAACTATCACTACGATCTAACTGAGACAAGGATCATCAAGTGTTGATGAATCCTTCAAGAACTCTAGATCAGCGAAGAAACGTAACGCAGAGATGAAGACGAAGAAAACGAGAGCGGCTCGAAATATCTCGAGAGTTCTAACCCTAACCAGAGAAAGAAACCCTTTTATACACCCTGGAGCTCCAACAACCCAACGAACTGAATCCCAGCTAAGCTAAGCCCAGTCACCAACAGCCCAGCAACAGGAACTTGGGCCATGGGCCAATTGGCCCATGACATCTGCACAAAAACCATATAAACAATAAAACTGAAATATAAAAAATACAAACACTTATATTTACATAACAAATTTGTATTTTTAACATCCCCCCCTCAGTTTTATTGTTGAACACATCAAACATATTTAAGCTATTACAAAACATTTCATGTTGTTGAACCGACAATCCTTTCGTGAACAGATCAGCTATTTGAACTTCAGAAGGAACACTCACAGTATTCATACAACCCTTCATGATCTGATCACGTAAGAAATAAAGATCAAGTTCAAAATGTTTAGTTTTATCATGAAAAACAGGATTAGAAGAAATAGAAATAGCAGCAGTGTTATCACACATAATAGGGACAGGTAAATTAACTTTTATATTCAACTCACTAAGCAAATTTATTAACCACATAATTTCACATGTACCAGCACACATTGCCCGGTATTCAGACTCAGCTGTAGACCTAGAAATAGTGCTTTGTTTCTTACTTTTCCAAGAAACTAAAGTGTTACCTAAAAACACACAATATCCTGTAACAGATTTTCTGGTTTGTAAACATTTAGCCCAATCAGCGTCAGTATAAACTTTGACATCCTTTACAGACCCAGGAGTGATAAGAATACCCATTCCTGGAGATTTTTTAAGATATCTAAGTAATCTTAATGCAATCTGTAGATGACCATTTGTGGGCTTATGCATAAACTGACTTAGGAAATGAACAGAGTATGCAATATCAGGCCTAGTGTGAGACAAATAGATTAATTTACCAATTAACTTCTGATAACCAGTTATATTTTGTAACACATTATTATTTTTGGCACACAAAGTAGTTAAGGTATAATTTTGCTCTATAGGACAGTTAACAGGTTTACTACCTGTCAACCCAAATTCAGCCAACAATTCAAGACAATATTTCCTTTGTGATAAACACATACCATCATTAACACTAATAACTTCTATACCCAAGAAATATTTTAGAGAACCAAGATCTTTAATTTTGAACTTTGAGTTTAAAGCCTTCTTAATTTTCTCTATTATGGTCACATTATTACCTGTGATAACTATATCATCAACATAAACCAACAATATCACAAACACAGTTTCAGATGACATAACAAACAAGGAATGGTCACATTTGCTTTGAACAAAATCAAGACTATATAGCACCTCAATCAGCCTCTCATACCACATTCTAGGAGCCTGTTTCAGCCCATACAGAGATCTATTTAGTTTACAAACTTTAGTCTCATTCTGTGAATAATAACCTTGAGGTAAAGCCATATACACATCTTCATTTAAATTTCCATATAAAAATGCATTATTTATATCAAGTTGAAATAAAGGCCACTTATAGCAAACAACAATAGTTAAGACACACCTAACAGTAACCATTTTAACCACTGGAGAGAAAGTTTCATCATAATCTATCCCCTCTTTCTGACTATACCCTTTGGCAACTAATCTGGCTTTGTATCTCTCTATCTCACCTGATGCTTTATATTTAATCTTGTAAATCCACTTACACCCTATTGGTTTTCTATTGTCAGGTAAATCTACAAGAGTCCAAGTATCATTTCTATGTAAAGCCTCAATTTCATCATTCATTGCTGCAACCCAATTAGGGTCTTTTACAGCTTCAAAATAAGTTTTTGGTTCTCTACTTTTATTTAAACTAGTAGCAAAAGACTTATTTTCAAATGACAAGTTTGAGTAATTTACAACTTTTTCAATACCATACTTAACTTTACCCTCAATTACAAAATCATTTAAAGACTTAGGGAAATTTGAGACTCTTCCAGACCTGGTCCTAAGAGTGACAGAAGGTGTATGTGAAGTATCACATCCCTCAGACATAACTGTTTGTTCTCTTTCAGTTTCAATAGTTTTATTTTTATCAATTTCCTCACCACCCTCAGCCCTACCAGGAGTTGAACCTGAGCTACTGGGTGAAGTAGTATTACCATCCTCTACCCCCCCTGCAGTAGACTCAGGAGTCAACGCCGGTGACTGAGGCCCATGGTGAGACAAGTCAACACCAGAATTTTCATCATTGGGACCTCTGCCACCCTTAGTATTGGAGAAACCATCTGAATCATACAAGTCAAAAAAATTAATAACATCAGAATCGGATACAATTGACTCATCCAAAATAGCAGACTTCAGCTCAGTTTTAAAAGGAAATATAGACTCATAAAATCTTACATCTCTTGAAAAAATGATTTGTTTATTATCAAGACTCCACAGTTTGTACCCCTTTTTATTATTTGAGTAACCAATAAAAACACATTTTTCAGCATGAGAGCCAAACTTGTTAGGATCATTTAACATAGTACTAAAACACAGACACCCAAACACTCTAAGATGACTAAGAGTAGGTTTGAAATTATAGACAAACTCATAAGGGGTCTTTCCACCTAAAACAGAAGAAGGGGTTCTATTAATAAGGTAGGCAGCAGTTAGTATACACTCACTCCAAAACCTAAGAGGCAATTTACTCTGAAACAGAAGGGCTCTAGCCACATTCAATAAGTGCCTATGCTTCCTTTCAACAATGCCATTTTGTTGAGGAGTGTAGGCACAAGTGGTTTGATGAACAATACCTTTATTCTTCACAAAGTCAGAGAATTGTTTATTAATGAATTCAGTTCCATTGTCACTTCTAAAGGTTTTAATCCTTTTATGAAACTGGGTTTCAATCAGATTATAAAATACTTGAATATTCTGAAAAACCTCATCTTTATGTTTCAATAAAAAAACCCAAACTGCTCTTGAGTAATCATCAACAATGGTTAAGAAATATTTGTATCCTTCTTTACTTAGAGTTTTGTAAGGACCCCAAACATCTAAGTGAACTAACTCACCTAACAGTGTACTCTTATGATCACTTAAAGGGAACGGCTCCCTGTGTTGTTTTGCCCTATGACAAACATCACAGGGACCAGGTAAATTAGTAGTGCCAATCTTATAATGAAGTTTGAGCACTTTAAGAGCCATTTCAGAGGGGTGCCCCATTCTAGCATGCCAAAAACCACAATTCTTGCTATTATTACTATGCACACAGTGAGACATACCTAACTCACCACACATGTACAGGCCATCTACTTGATTACCAATCCCCAGGGTTTTCTTGGTTAACAAATCCTGAATATAACATGAAATTTCATCAAACTTAATCATCAACTTACTATCTCTTGCCAGTTTGTACACAGAAATCAAATTGACATTGTAATCAGGCATGACAAAAACATCATACAAAGTTATCTTGTCATTTAACTTCAAATCACCAACTTTAGAAACAATGGCACTTGTGCCATTAGGGTGTTTAACAGAAACATCCATAAGATTAGTCATGCCTTTATCAGTCATAACCATATGTTGGTTAGCCCCGGAATCAATAATCCACCCATTTTTTACCCTTAGAACTATCATGACCAGCAAAGGAGAACACTCTAGGACACACACATGTAGAGCAAACAGACCTACCAGATACATTCCCCCCAGATGACCCCTCACATCCTTTTTCAGATAACAAACTCAGAAGTTTAGAGATTTGATCAGCTGTAAGAGAGTTAACAGGATGATACACAATATTATCAGTAGAGTCTGAAACATTATTAGAACTACTTGCACTTGCTCTCTTAGTCTGACCCCCCTTGGGTTTCATCCAGGGGGGATATCCAATGATTTCAAAGCACTTTTCCACTGTATGCCCAACCTTATTACAGTGAGTACACCTTAGATTTGGATTAGGTGTCCTATTTGGTCTTTTCTTATTATCAAAAGAAGAGTTGGTTCTAGAGGCAAATCCCATAGAAATATTATGACCCTTTGAAGAGCCATAATTCCTATGAGATTCTTCCCTAGATAAAACAGAAAAGGCTTCCTTAACAGTTGGTAATTCAGTTTGAATTAAAAGATTTGTTCTAACAGCTTGATAACTGCCATCTAGACCCATTAGAAACTGCATTAACTTGATTAAGTGAGAGAAATCATTGAACTTCTTTGAGGCATCACAAGTACAAGTAGGAATCTGTAATATTTGATCTAGTTGTTTCCACATCATGTTTAGTTTATGATAGTATTCAGTTATAGATAAACCACTTTGACTGAATGCATTAATTTTCTGATACAAATCAAAAACCACAGAACCATCAACCTTATCATAAGTTTCCTTTAATTCTTTCCACACCTCAGAGGCCAAATCAGAATACACATGTCCCAAATACAATTCATCACTCACAGAATTAAGGATCCAAGTTAAAACAATTGAATTACACCTATCCCACTGTTTTTTTAAAACCTCATCCTCAGTGGATTTTTTACATGAGCCATCTATAAAACCATACTTATTTTTAACTTGCAAAGCCAATTTCATGGCATTTGCCCAGAGAGTATAATTCTCTGAGCCCTTAAGTTTTATGCTTATGATGGTAAGGTGACTTGAATCACTAGCATGAAGATACAAGGGATCACTAGCATCTAACTTGCTGACCAAAGTAGCAGATGTAGAAGGAGTATCACCGTCAGTCATGATTAACAAGAATACACAGCACACAAGATATCACAGATATCAATGAAGAAAAATGAACAGTACACACAAAAGGGCACACAGGCAGGCAACAATGAAATTACCACAAAACCTAGAAAGCTAACACATAAGACAAGGGATGTCTCCCCTTGTACAACATACAAGCGGTATCAACAGTCCGCCACTGGAGTGGAGAAACAGACCACTACTGTTAATCAAACGATAAAAGTAACAAGAAATAGTAACAAGGAAAGATCTCACCGAGTAGATGACCCAAATTAGGGTTTCCAAGTCGTGAACTGTAACCTTCACTTAGGGTTACAGAGGTAACGACCAGCGCAACAAGCAATTCTCCCAGGAGTACTCAGAAACTCGACTCGGATTTCTGGATCTGAGATGTGCTCCTCCACGGATAGATCTTCAACACCAGCAGCCGATTCACAACCAACGGAGAACTCGTATGAAGACGACGGAGAGTCGACTACAACCACCAGTACCAGCGGTCAAACTGACTTACGTACTGTGTGGAGTCGGAACGCCGTAACCTCAACGAGGGGACTCGGAACGTACAACTAACCGGAACGCAACTGCAGTGGAGATCAGGTCGTCGGAGACACAAATCGACGAGTACAAGTCGATTACTCGAAGAACCGAAACCCTAGACAGTCGGAAAAACTCAACAAATCGGATATCGAGAGCAACCTTGCTCTGATACCATGTAGAAAACTATAGTTTGAAGCGATAAAATCAGAGCAATCAACCAAGAATCAGATCTGAATGAACAGAATGTCGAAATCTCATACAGAACTGTAACAACAGGAAAAATTAAAAAAATCATCAACACGATGACCAGATCAACAACTCTACCCAGTTACAACTATCACTACGATCTAACTGAGACAAGGATCATCAAGTGTTGATGAATCCTTCAAGAACTCTAGATCAGCGAAGAAACGTAACGCAGAGATGAAGACGAAGAAAACGAGAGCGGCTCGAAATATCTCGAGAGTTCTAACCCTAACCAGAGAAAGAAACCCTTTTATACACCCTGGAGCTCTAACAACCCAACGAACTGAATCCCAGCTAAGCTAAGCCCAGTCACCAACAGCCCAGCAACAGGAACTTGGGCCATGGGCCAATTGGCCCATGACATCTGCACAAAAACCATATAAACAATAAAACTGAAATATAAAAAATACAAACACTTATATTTACATAACAAATTTGTATTTTTAACAGATCTAATGATTTGTACACCGAAATTGAGATCGAAAGTTCACCGAAACTCATGAACACAAAAGCTAAATTAAACTCAGTTTATAGCTAAGATTCAACAACGATTACATTATTTGAACTCGTTTACAGCCTCGAATCACGATCTAGAATACAAAACTCTCTGAAAAACAAGATCGAAAACTCCTCCCCTTGAAATTGAACTCAGTGAAAAACGGTTATGTGAGATCTATCATGTCCGAACTCCAAAACTCAAATATATAACAAACTGGTTTCGTGACAGCCGAACTTCAGGTTCGGTGACAGTTCGGCATATTGCCGAACCCTAAGTTCGGAGCTCCTCTTGGTTGTCTTCAAAACCTGATCTTCAACAAATGTCTACAAATCACATTTATGTGATTTTACTAAAACACACACAAGGCCCTCTACTTTAATAGAATGACACAAACTACCCTATATCATGATTTAACCATTCTAACTAAAACAACTAACACAACTAACGAGACTAACTGATACACACACGACACACATATTTTGCACCAACAACTATATAACAAAGTTGAATATTAGTGGCTATCTATTGGTCCATGTGGCATACTTGGGTGGCTGCTAATAAAAAATATAATAAAAAATAGTTCCTTAGATACAACAAACTGTAGTATAAGAAGTATGGTTGTCGTATCCACATGGAAGTTATGAAAAGTGTTAATTGTGAGCTAATTAATAAACTAAACAAGTAAAGCTAAAATTGACGTTGAAGATTGATTATTGACTTGATAACTGATATTGCAATTAACGAAGTAAATTGATGTAAAAACAATTAAGAATAAAGATGATTCCTTCGGGTTCTAGATTTTGGCCAATAAAGTGCAATTCAAGTTTTACCTAGTTTGTAGATCACATAAACATGACCTTGTTTTGTTCAACCCAATTCAGTCACACCAAACAAACACAATATCAAATTATTCCCGATGCAAGAAAACCAAGAAACGATGATAGTTGTATTATTATTGCAAAACAAACCAAACTGTTTAACTTGATCGAACAGCTAAAGAATTCAAAGAACTTAATAAGTTCACTAAAGTGCAATTCAAGTTTTACCTAGTTTGTAGATCACATAAACATGACCTTGTTTTGTTCAACCCAATTCAGTCACATCAAACAAACACAATATCAAATTATTCCCGATGCAAGAAAACCAAGAAACGATGATAGTTGTATTATTATTGCAAAACAAACCAAAAAAGACCAGTTTCGTCTACCAAAGGACTTACTTTTAAATTGCTAATGACGTAAATGACAATTTCAAACCATTTCAAGTAGGTTATGACTGGAGGTTTAAAAAGAGTTTCATTTCATCGCGTATCAAATGCTAATAAAAAATATAATAAAAAATAGTTCCTTAGATACAACAAACTATAGTATAAGAAGTATGGTTGTCGTATCCACATGGAAGTTATGGAAAGTGTTAATTGTGAGCTAATTAATAAAGTAAACAAGTAAAACTAAAATTGACGTTGAAGATTGATTATTGACTTGATAACTGATATTGCAATTAACGAAGTAAATTGATGTAAAAAACAATTAAGAATAAAGATGATTCCTTCGGGTTCTAGATTTTGGCCAATAAAGTGCAATTCAAATTTTACCTAGTTTGTAGATCACATAAACATGACCTTGTTTTGTTCAACCCAATTCAGTCACACCAAACAAACACAATATCAAATTATTCCCGATGCAAGAAAACCAAGAAACGATGATATTTGTATTATTATTGCAAAACAAACCAAAAAAGACCAGTTTCGTCTACCAAAGGACTTACTTTTAAATTGCTAATGACGTAAATGACAATTTCAAACCATTTCAAGTAGGTTATGACTGGAGGTTTAAAAAGAGTTTCATTTCATCGCGTATCAAATGCTAATAAAAAATATAATAAAAAATAGTTCCTTAGATACAACAAATTGTAGTATAAGAAGTATGGTTGTCGTATCCACATGGAAGTTATGGAAAGTGTTAATTGTGAGCTAATTAATAAACTAAACAAGTAAAACTAAAATTGACGTTGAAGATTGATTATTGACTTGATAACTGATATTGCAATTAACGAAGTAAATTGATGTAAAAAACTATTAAGAATAAAGATGATTCCTTCGGGTTCTAGATTTTGGCCAATAAAGTGCAATTCAAGTTTTACCTAGTTTGTAGATCACATAAACATGACCTTGTTTTGTTCAACCCAATTCAGTCACACCAAACAAACACAATATCAAATTATTCCCGATGCAAGAAAACCAAGAAACGATGATAGTTGTATTATTATTGCAAAACAAACCAAAAAAGACCAGTTTCGTCTACCAAAGGACTTACTTTTAAATTGCTAATGACGTAAATGACAATTTCAAACCATTTCAAGTAGGTTATGACTGGAGGTTTAAAAAGAGTTTCATTTCATCGCGTATCAAATGCTAATAAAAAATATAATAAAAAATAGTTCCTTAGATACAACAAACTGTAGTATAAGAAGTATGGTTGTCGTATCCACATGGAAGTTATGGAAAGTGTTAATTGTGAGCTAATTAATAAACTAAACAAGTAAAACTAAAATTGACGTTGAAGATTGATTATTGACTTGCTAACTGATATTGCAATTAACGAAGTAAATTGATGTAAAAAACAATTAAGAATAAAAATGATTCATTCGGGTTCTAGATTTTGGCCAATAAAGTGCAATTCAAGTTTTACCTAGTTTGTAGATCACATAAACATGACCTTGTTTTGTTCAACCCAATTCAGTCACACCAAACAAACACAATATCAAATTATTCCCGATGCAAGAAAACCAAGAAACGATGATAGTTGTATTATTATTGCAAAACAAACCAAACTGTTTAACTTGATCGAACAACTAAAGAATTCAAAGAACTTAATAAGTTCACAAAATCCAATACATCACTAGGCTTAACTCAAATCAAACAACTACTTACACAAATCGTTCACCCGGAGATAATTGCAATGAGTTTAGCCTTGCATATTCACTATAAAACAAGAATTCATTACTAAATTGAACAATAGAATCATAAAATATAAGAATCCGAACATGTTCTTGCATTAAAATCGCCTCTATATGCTCCAAAAACGACTGGAAAGAAAGATATATTCGTAACCCTAGGTGCTTAGTTTAAATACATGTAAAAAATCCTTTAAAAATCAAAATTCTCCAAACAAGGACATAAATTACGTCCACGCTTACGTAATTTATGTCCCCCTCATGAAAAACTCAATTAGAGACTGAGGGCATGATGTATACTCCATGTTATGTGGTGTTAAATTTTTGTCACATAAGCAATGACTAAAAAACGCACATTTACCACATACATGGGGATATACTCCATGTTATGTGGTGTGATATGGTGTGGTGGAATATTTTTTTTATTTTTTATTTTTACTATTTTAATATTGAAATTGAAAACAATTTTTCATTTAA
Source organism: Deinandra increscens subsp. villosa (assembly GCA_039602395.1). Taxonomy (NCBI): domain Eukaryota; kingdom Viridiplantae; phylum Streptophyta; class Magnoliopsida; order Asterales; family Asteraceae; genus Deinandra; species Deinandra increscens. The sequence continues at coordinate 72,712,699 of JBCNJP010000009.1, read as the reverse complement.
CATAAATAAAACATTACAATACTAAAATAGTAAATTACGAAAAAAAAACTATATCAAATATAAATAAACTAAGAAAAACGCTCGTAGATATTCTCAATCAAATCAGCCTTCAGTTGGTTATGGATGTATCGATCTCATATCTCTCGAAGTTTAGCCCGATTTGATCCTCATCAATTTCCTTGTATGTTGTATCCAAATCCGCCTCATTAAATTGGCAAATAACAAACACATCATCCTCAAGAACCATATTGTGCAAATTAAGCAATCACGCATAACATTCGCTATTTTGTCTTTGTGCCAACAACGTGAGGGCTCAGAAGTGATATGCCACTTATTTTTCAAAAGGGCAAAAGTGTGTTCAATGTCTTTTCGAGCGGCGCTATGAGCTTTTCTGTAGACTTTACGCCTCTCGCTTGCGGAAGCTGTAAATCCTTTCACGATTGTAGAATACTCGGGATAAATCACGTCCCCCAAATAATATCAACGCTTGTTTGTGACACCTCGTAGTTCAAATGAGGAGTCGGACTCACGTCCCTCTACGATATCATCCCAAGTTGTTTAGTTGATCCATAACATTGATGTCGTTGTTCGACCCCGCGACACCGAAATATTGATACCAAATCCACATATCGTATGAAGCAACAACTTCAAGCATTATGGTTGGATGACTATGATCGTCACGCATAAACCGTGCTCTCCAAGCGTTTGGACATTTCTTTCACTCCCAGTGTGTGTCGTCAATGCTACCAAACATTCTACGAAAACCTCATTTGTTTTCATGAAACTCGTAAAGCTGTCTAATATTGCTTGCAGTAGGTCGTCGTAAATATTTTCTTTTATATAACTTGTAGACACTTAATATTAAAATACAAGTATCCTAAAAATGCAATTATAGTGAAAATGCAAGTGTTTAAAAATCAAACATACTATCCAAAATGCAAGTATTTAAGAATCAAACCTACTAATAAAAATGCAAGTATTTAATCGTTCACAATTCGTAAAAATAAATCCCAACTCATACGAAAATGTTGGTGAAATACCTCCGCAGGGTAGACACATCCTTCATTAAAATTATTATCTAAGAAGCATCTGGTTCTCCACTTTACGGTCACGGTTGAGACGAACTCTTCGAGTTAACACTCGGTTCACTCGTGTGTTAAGGTGACATTGATGACGATAAACCATCATTTGAAAAAACATGTTGACGGGTTCTTCGGATGAATCGTTATATGAAAGGAGATTCACAGTTTAGTTTTTTAGAGGTTTAAGAGTGATTTAGAGAGGTTTTAGTATGAAAGTGGTGATGAATTGTATATAAATGGTGAAAAGTTAATGAATATTAAATAGGTATTTGAATAACTAACTTTTTTTTTAATTTGGTCCCCAATGGTCGATTTTTAAGCCATTGAACGGGTATATTCTAACTTTAACGCACGCCAACCTTTAACGGGAATCAACCACGCCATCCCATAACATTTAGAGGGGGCGGTGTTCCGTGCCGTTAACGTGACGCCAACCATCATCACGGGCTTTGACCAGTGGCGCAACATTTAAGGGGCGGGAGGGAGCGATGTAGGGGTATATAATTTTCGTGTAGGAAAATTTTGATATACTCCGGTTTCGACCCCCCATTTACGTATGAATATACCGTGTGCTCGTGTAGGAAAATTTTGATATACTCCGGTGTAGATCGCAACCACAAGTTAAACGAGACTCCGGGGGAAAGGTTCATGTGATATCGGATTGTTGGAAGGCTATCGACGAGTCGGTGGTTATTGTTTGGAAAGGGGTGTCGTATACGATCATGGTGAAAGAAGACAAAGATCTTTGGACCCCGAGTTTCGAAGACGAGGAGCAATTTTCTTCCCAATTTGGGTCTCCAGGTGTGACGGGGGAGAAGAACGACGATAACGGTGACGATTGGGATGCCGAGGACTCAAGGGAGGATTGGGGAGACGACAAGTCGCCGATCTTGGATGGTTTGGGGGGTGGTGGATTCCTTGAAACCCAGCAATTGGAGGTTAACGAGGACAGGTTTTTCGAGGAGGATATTCGGGAGTTGGAAAGGAATAATTTAAGGATGGCGGCTGATTTGTCAGGAATGTTGGACGAACAGAACGTTGGTACGGAGGTGGGCCCTCATGTTTCTCATACTCCGGTTTGTGAGGAGAGCTCTGTGGCGGGCAGGCCCAATGCCCCGGATCTTGGGCCTGAAGGTAATGGGCTGGACAGGGAGACTTCTATGGGTCCAGAGACTGAGGAGAATGGCCCAAACGGTGGTATAGGGGTGTCCTGCCCCAATCTTGATGGGGAAAAAGATATGTTTCCTAAGTCGGTGGCGAAGACCAAAAAGGGACCAATGGTTTTTGGTGGTGGTGGTAGGCGATTATTCTGGGGGGCAGTGTCAAAAGGGAAAGGGGCTGGTTCAAGATCGTCTTCTCTTTCTCAAGGGGTGAAGGACCTGGAGGATGAAATTCAGAGCACGATCCAAGTGGGGGCATGTGTGGGTATGAACCTCAACGGAATGGAGAATCAAGTCGCTGACGTGATTCAGGGGACGGGAGACAAAGTCGTTTATTAATGGATTTGCTATGTATCAATAGTCGTGGGTTGGGGAGATCCAAAATCGATTGGATTTCTCAATTGAGACGGGAATTCCGGTTTGAGTTTTTGTGTTTACAGGAGAGTAAAGTGGAGTCGCCGTCGAGGGTGCCGATTCAAAGGATTTGGGGCAATCAGGCTTGCGACTGGGACTGTGTCCCTTCGATTGGGCAGTCGGGAGGAATTGTCTCGGCTTGGAATCCGGCGAGGTTTTCTAAGCGTGATGTTGTTAAAAATCAAAATTTTCTGATTGTTTGTGGGATTCTCTTGGGCGTGCAGGTGGATCTTAACATTATAAATGTCTACGCGCCCCAGTCCCCAGCGGCCAAAAGACGTCTATGGGAGGATTTGCTGGTTGAAATTAACAGGAGACCTGGTATGTGGATGGTGGTGGGGGACTTTAACGAAGTTAGGTTCCCGGAGGACCGGCTGTTTTCGTCTTTCAATGCCTCTTCTGCGGCTTGCTTCAACAACTTCATTGATCGGGCAGGTATGTTTGAATATAATATGGGGGGCTCTTGCTATACTTTTTCTTATGGCATGGGAAAATTTTTTAGCAAAATCGATCGTATGTTGGTTTGTGGGGACTTTTTCAATCGATGGCCGAATGCTACTCTAAGTGCTCTCCCCCGCCTATGGTCTGACCATAACCCCCTGCTGTTAAAAGTCTCGGAAGTTGATTTCGGTGCTGTGCCTTTTAAGGTCTTTAATTCGTGGTTTAATTACCCGGAATTTAGAGGAGTGGTTTGTGAGGCTACTTCAATATATGTGTCAAGGGGCAGAGCTGATAAAAGGCTTCATGATAAGCTTAAAAACATTAAGATTGCTATCAAATCTTGGGTCAGAGAGCGAAAAAATAAGGAAGGGGCTGAGAGGGCTTCTTTGGTGGAGGCTTGCTTGAAATGGGATAAGGAGTCTGAAGGAAGAGTGCTCTCTGATGCTGAGTTGCAATCTTGGATTGATGCTAAGAATGATCTGGCTAACCTTGACCATGCTTCTAGGCTTGATTTGGCGCAGAAGGCTAGAGCTAAATGGGCATGTGACGGTGATGAAAATTCTGCTTTTTTTCATGGGATATTGAAGTCTCGGTTTTCCTTTAATCGTATTGGTGGTATTCTTAATAATGGGGATTGGATTGTGAACCCTCATGACATCAAAAATCTTGCCATGGCTTTCTTTAAAGAGAAGTTTAAGGATTCGGGTTTTCGGAGACCAAGGCTCAATTGCATAGGTATTAATCGATTGTCTGATGGGGCTGCGAGGGAGCTTATCGCTCCTTTCTCTAGTGTTGAGATTAAAAGGGCGGTGTGGGAGTGCGGGTCGGACAAAGCTCCGGGGCCGGACAGCTTTAATTTCGGTTTTATCAAGTCGTTTTGGGATATTTTGGAAGAGGATTTTGTGGAGATTCTTAATATGTTTCACTCGGATGGTGTGTTTTCTAAAGGCTGCATGTCTTCCTTCCTTTGCCTCGTTCCAAAAAAAGTGGATCCCCAAGTGTTTTCGGATTTTAGACCAATTTGCCTTATAGGCTGTATTGTGAAGCTTGTCTCCAAAGTTCTTGCAAATCGGGTTAAGTTGGTGCTTGATGAAATTATTTCTGAGAGCCAAATGGCTTTCGTGGCAAGTAGGAACATCGTCGACGGGCCTCTAATCATAAACGAAATCCTCGCTTGGTTGAAGAAGTGTAAGAGTCAAGCTATGTTTTTCAAAATTGATTTTAATAAAGCCTATGACTCGGTCGAATGGGATTTTATTGATTCCATCTTGGAGCAAATGAATTTCCCGGCTCGTTGGAGATTATGGGTCAAAGGTGTGGTTTCGGCTTCTCGCATGTCGGTTCTTGTTAATGGGTCTCCAACCGATGAATTCGAGTGTTTTAAAGGGCTTCGACAAGGGGACCCTTTATCGCCTTTCCTTTTCATCATCGCTATGGAGGCGTTTCATTGGGTTATGTCGAAAGCCGTGGCTATGGGAATTTTCTCGGGGGTTAGGCTCCCTAATCAGGGGCCGGTTGTGTCACACCTTTTGTTCGCCGACGATTTCATGATCCTAGGTGATTGGACTGGTGCGAACTTTGTGAACCTAAGGCGTATTTTGTGGGGCTTCTTTCTTGTGTCGGGCTTAAGGGTGAATTTGGATAAATGTAGTGTTACGGGGGTGAATGTTATGGCTCCTGAGATTGAGAACAAAGCTGGTATGCTCGGATGTAAAGTGGCGGACCTTCCTTTTGATTATCTTGGTCTCAAAGTGGGAGCTAACATGAATCTGGCAAGGAATTGGTCCAATGTGGTGGATACTTTCTCTAATCGTCTCTCGTCCTGGAAAGCAAAAAGATTATCTATGGGAGGCCGTATAGTGTTGGTGAAATCGGTGTTAGACTCCCTTCCCACTTACTACTTCTCTCTTTATCGTGCTCCAAAAAAAATCATCGACACTCTGGAAAAGATTCGATTCCGGTTTCTTTGGGGTGGGGACGATGAGACTGCAAAAATTCATTGGGTGTCGCGTGCTCAAGTGTTGAAGCCCAAGGAGGAAGGCGGTTTAGGGCTGGATCCTTTGAGCAACATTAACTTGGCCCTGTTAGCTAAGTGGCCATGGAGGTTCAAAAACGAGGCTGACCGTCTTTGGCGTAGGGTCATTGTTGCGATTCATCCTACGCAGGCTGTTGACAGATTTATCCCTATCCGATCAGGAGCTTCTGGATTATGGAAGGCTGTGTTCAAAGCGATTGGAGACCTTCAATCTTTTGGTGTTTCTTTGCAGGATCATATGGTAACAATTAACGGGTCTTGGAGATGGATGCTTGAGGCTGATGGCGGGTTCTCGGTCAGGTCCTTCCGAAGGCTACTGGGATCAGATGCAAACAGTAACCATGATTGGATATTCAAGTGGGCTAGGTCGGTTCCGGTGAAGGTGAACATTCTTTTTTGGCGTGCTCTTCTTGGAAGACTTCCGACGAAGGATGGGTTGATCCGCAGAAATATTCAGGTGGGGTCGGATCGGTGCGTCCTTTGTGGCGATGGGCTCGAGTCTGCCGACCATTTGTTCTCCGGGTGTTCGTTTGCTGGGGTCGTTTGGCACTTGGTTGCTAATTGGTGTAAAATGCCGGAGTTTTGGTTCTTCTCTACTAAGGATATTGCTGCTATGTTCTCGGATAATAGCCGTGATAAAAGAAGATCTGAGGTGCTTAAGACGATTATGCTGACCGAGTGTTGGTGTATTTGGCTCGAAAGAAACGGAGTGATCTTCAACAATAAGCCTCCGTCGGTTCATAAAGTTTTTTTAGACGTCAAATATTAGAGTTATTTTTGGATGAAACATCGTTGTAAGTCGTTTAACTTTAATTGGGATCTGTGGTACAAGTCCCCTATGTAATTCGTTGGTGTTCGTCGGCCGCAGCCGCTTACTGTGGTTTGGTTTAATAAAATTCGCTGTTAAAAAAAAAGGACGTAATTTACGTCCGTGACTATTTCTTGATTCTCCAATCCATGTGCATAGCCCAAGCCTCCACGTGAGTATTAAAGTTTTTCTCTAAAAGTTGCCGCTGCTTTTCTCAAAAACGGTGTTGGCCTTTTCAGCCTTTATTTTTTTCAATGTTCCACGAGAAGTCATCAAAAAGAGTACAAATTTGATAGATTGATTGATTTATTTTGATATTTTGATTGTTTGACGAATAGAAACTAATATTCATAAAAAACGGTTATGACGCTTGACTCGTTAACGCACTATGGTTCGGGTTCAACTTAATATAACATTTTAGCTAGTTTCTGTTGGAATTTATGCGTAAAACGATTATGACAATCGTTATACAAACATAAGCATTTCACAAGAATAGAAAATAAATGAAAGTCTAACCGAACCGACGATCAAGATATGGAAGTATGATCACGAACAGCAACTCTATCAGTCCCTGCAAAACCTGAAGAACACAGAAACAAAACGAAAGGAACCGGGCTTGTGTTTGACACAATTCCCTTAAACAGATTCGACGTCTGTTCCCAGGGTACACCGGTTCAAAACTGTGTGTACAGCCGGACGAGAATACTTGCCTGAAACGAGACCGGAATGAAGCTGTAGACGGAGATCATCAGCAGCAGCACAGCGTTGGAATGCAATTTTTCTGTGTCTTCTTTCTGCCCACAACTCGTGTTCTTATACACGTAAACTGGGCATACGAAGTGAACATCATTAACCAGTAATGAATGATCGATTTATGTCCATTAATCCGTAATGAATGATCAGGTTTGGAAAGCCAAAAGTCATTTCTAGAATCATCTTAAAAATGGTTCGAAAATTAACAAAAACGTGTCGTCCACGGACACATGTTTCGGAGTTGCATTCGTGTCCGCAGGTCGCGCGGGCACGAGTTCAGAATTTCGACCCGATTAGCCATTTTTTGCACCCCCCCCTGCGCGAGGGTATGAGCTAGAGTAAAACATGACACAAGTGATATCTAGAGCTTTGAGGTTTATCCTTATAAACCAATTCACCTTTTGTTCCCACACCAATGTGGGATAGCTCACATCACATTTTCCAAACTTGAAGAAACATTCTTTTGAGATAAACATCTCATTCACACACATTTTCCAACAATCCCCCACATGAATGGAGGTTGATCTCAGAAGTAACTTAATCCCGATCGAATTTCAACAGTCGAATCTTGCATACGATAGGTAGGTGTTACCCTTTGAACCTTCGCTCATGAAACACACTTAGTCTACTGGCTCTGAGTAGGCGGTGATGCCTTTGAACTCGTCTGCCGTTTGTGTAGGCGACAATGTGCTTCACACAAGACTCTCCTTGACAACATCAAGTCCTCATAGTTATGTTCGTTATGGTCATGAACATTAGCCTGGTTCTGCGAGAGCTCTTAGGTATTGTGCCCCCTCTCAATACCCTTCGAAGCGACCCCCACTTCTCTCTCACATAGGTGATTCACCACGTGTGGCTGCCTCAGCTGAATCATTAAAAGCCATATGCTTAACCTCGTACTTGTCACTTTTAGGAATGGACTAGGAGATGTATCGATTCCAATTATACATCCCCTTCTTAAAGTGCGTGGAGTTATCAATTCTTCCCCCACAGTGACCTCACTAGTTCATACAATTAGGTTGTCCTATTGAACTCAGATCTTGGGATCTCCAGTCAACTGAGTTAGGTTTTCCTTCATATGAACTTTAATCTTTCAAGGGCTTCAGTCCCATTCCCATGGACGACTTCTGAACTAACTCTCTACTTAGGCCTTTTGTCAGCGGATCCGCAATATTATCCTTTGACTTCACATAGTCAACAGTGATAATTCCAGTAGAGATTAGTTGTCGTATCGTATTATGTCTACGTCTTATATGTATGTTCTTACCATTATACATTGTGCTATGAGCTCTGCCAATTGCCGATTGGCTATCACAATGTATACATATGGCCGTTGCCGGCTTAGGCCATCTTGGTATACCCTCCATGAATTGACGTAGCCATTCACCCTCTTCACCAGCTTTATCTAAAGCGATGAATTCTGCTTCCATCGTGGATCTACAATAACCTTTTGTTTTGAAATTTTCCACGATATGGTTGCACTTCCAAGTGTGAATACATATTCACTCGTTGCTCTGGAATCATTCGTATCAAGTATCGTATCAGATATCGTATCAGATATCGTATCAGATATCGTATCAGATATCCAACTTGGATCACAATGTCCTTGAATCACTGTTGGATATCTGTTATAGTGCAACCCGTGTTCCTTTGTGTACCTTAGGTACTTAAGTAACCTAATCACACAACTCCAATGAGTTGAACTTCGATTACTCGTGTATCTACTTAGCTTGCTTACAGCGTATACTAAGTCTGGTCCAGTACAACTCATCAGATATATCAGACTGCCAATAATTCTTGAGTACTCCAAACAAGCTCTCCTTTATTCTTAGCTAGATACTGACGCGTGTCAGTTTGTAGTTCTAGCCACATTAGAGTCATTGCAAAAACCATTTGCAAAAGCTATTTGCCATTCCCATTACTTCTCAAGAATTTTAGTCCACATAGTGGGTTTGACTTTAAACAAGTCCACTTTCACTTCATGTGTTTTTGAATTTCCAAAAACCACATTTGTCATTCCCATGTCTTTCATGTCAAATCTTGCATCCAAGACGTCTTGACATTACTTACATCAATGAGCATATCATCTGCATGGGAGCTAGTGGATCTTTCCCTGGGATGCCAACCACTCAGTTATCATAAACTAGATGGTTCCCACAATTCATCAAACCAACCAAGATAATTTGCATCCAAGATTTATAATCTTGATCTTGCAATAAGTACCCTTTGTGACCACATTATAGTCTTTCCAAGGTGAACACATCCTTATGACTATTATGTACTTCACTTAGTCATATGATTTCAATCCTTATTGCCAAACATATATATCAAATGCAAGCCACCCCCACATTTAAGTGTCATTGGATGACATCCAAATAGGGTGATGAAAGGTTCTCCCTTTCTCTATGGTTATGCCATTTCAACCATCACACTGGTTGTTTCTCAAATGGTCTCTCTCCCCCCACATTGCCAGCACTTTGATAAGCTTTATGTGACATCACTTATTATCACACTTTGAACAATAATTGTATCATTACGGTCCATAACTTCAACTCATTATATATATTAGCTCGCGAGTGCTTTAGAGTTGATGTAAGCAACATATGCTTTTTCCATAAGTATGTTCACACAAGCACCTCATACTTAGAATAGTTCTAAGTTAACCTCTAGCATAATCCTAGAAATTGTGGAAGACCCACATGAGTCCGGAACCACCTTTCCGGAAGAACCTCATGATTCCGGAACAACTTATTCGAAGGACCACACAAGTCCAGAACAACCTGTTCGAAAGAACTAGTGGTTCGGAAGAAATCAAAATTGCTATAGGCGTCGAAAAACTAGGTAATATCAACTTTAATGATCTAGTCATTCAAGTTTTCCATAGTTTATATCATGTTCCTTACACCGAATGTAGACTTTCTTGAACTTTGTCTATACACAAATCCAGTCTTGTGTTCATGTGTATCTTGAATGTTATAGTTGATTACTCTTAACAGAGCTTCACAATCAACCTAGTGCTAGTCTAGCATGCCTTAGACTGCAATACGTTAGCATGTGAACAGAAGATGCATCATTCTGATTCATCACAGCCTCAATGGATATCACAATATCCGTTTTCCCACATTCACACATTCATTTAGACAAATTCGTGAGACTAGACCAATAACATTGTGTACGTCTCATATGTATGTTACAAAACCATACATAACCTATTATTCGGTTTTAGGGTCATAACCTATTTGCCTTAGTATCCAAAACACCAATGATACTCGAAGGCCTCATCATGAGCCTTAATTCGATTAAATTTGGTGAGTGCATTCATAACCAATATGAATGAATCCAGAATATAATCAATATTGTTTTGAGATGTAGTCAACCAAATTGACACTCAACACTCCATTACACAAGCGATGTATCATCCCTTGTTTTCTAGAACTATATGTTTTAGGATACTCTCCCAAATGAAGACCAAGTCATCAAATAGTTCAACAACATTGAGGTGGTAGATGCATCTACTTGACCTTCATAAATCTCCGAAGATTTATAATTTACACTACCATATATTGTACTCCATAACAAAAAATCTTGCATTCATACTTCACAATTCACACTGTGCATCCGTATTATGTTGAACACATAAACACTACAAGATATACCATTTCGTGTATTTTAATACACTTTATCATCTACCATTGTGTGGGGCGTTACATATATGATTTACATGTTTAAATTTAACTCACAGGTGCAACAGACATCTTGCACTATCAGATTGGAAATAATTTGAATAAACGTTTGTATTGGAAAAATCTCAAACATTAAAGCAACAAATTATTTTATTAAAATAATTTCAAACTATAAATCATAAACACTTATTCCAAAACAAAACAAAGTCTTATTTAAACCAATTATTTCATAACGAAATAAAGTCTTATTTAATTAAAACATAAAATCATATAGTGTTGCTATCCCCAACACTCTCGTCATCAGATATCTCGATGACCTCTTTAACATCACTCCAAAGAGTTAAGCGATGTAGTCCTCCTACAACAGTTCCTACCGCATGGAACTTAACCGAATTCTGATGACGAAACATTCTCCACGAATTCGTTGATGCAAATAATATCGAGTAACCATCGATATTCAACTTGCTCACAGAGATAACATTCTTCTTGATACTAGGCACATGGAAAACATCTTCCAAGGTAAGGGTACATCCTGTAGACACTTTTAATTCTACAGTCCCGATCCCAATCGCCTTGTGTTTAGTGCCATCTAGCATCATTATGCGATTTTTGACAGCACGATATTCCTTAAAGGAATAACGATTAGAGCATGCATGAATTGTTGCTCCAGACATTATGAACCACCCTCGACAGGCAATCACTCGAGTCATTCCTGACATTGAAGGAGTGAATCCTAAGATATTTCCGTGAGTCCTATCTTGAGGTACTCCCTCAGTGGAACTCCACGTAGTTATCTCTTCATGTCCTTGTTTCATTTTGAACAAAACTGCTCAAAGCAACACCACCAAGTCATTATACATCTATATTTTATATAGATATACTTTAACTCAATAAATTTGAAAACAACACCAAGTTGTTTTTCCCAATTGCTATTTCTCACAAGATTAGCAATGAGATTCAACGAATTTTAACACCTTGTTAAATTCTTTTGATGACCCATTACAAGGGTTGTAAACATAGTAGACCAAAACCCTTTATTAA
>JBCNJP010000009.1:72651001-72700782 GCA_039602395.1 Deinandra increscens subsp. villosa | reverse complement strand
CCAAAACATGGTCGGTAGCTTCGAATCACACAGCATAGTACGCGCGGCTTCAATCAGGGTCCTGTTGCGCCTTTCTGCAACTCCATTCTGCTGAGGGGTATAGGGGGCACTGTATTGATGCTCAATACCCTGTTCTGCACAGAAGTTGTCAATGCTTTGATTTTTAAACTCAGTCCCATTATCACTCCTGATGGTCTTCACTTTATGCTTCAGTTTGTTTTCAATGAGTTTGATGAAGGCGATAAGAATACCTGCAACATCACTTTTCTTGGACAAGAAAAACACCCAAGTGAAACGAGAATAATCATCAGTAATGACCAAACAAAATGCACAACGGTTAAGGCTTAACATACTGACTGGACCGAATAGGTCCATGTGAAGCAGCTCTAGTGGCGATGAAATCCTGCTGAACACCTTTGGTTTGTGTGGTCGTTTGTGCTGCTTCCCCTTAGCACAGGCCACACACTTCTCCTTGATTACAAATTCGTTAATCGGAAGGTCTTTGACAAGACCTCCCCTAGCAAGCCGATTCAGATTCTTTAAATTCATGTGCCCCAATCTTCTGTGCCACAGCTGAGCGTGGTTCTCAGCAGTTTTAGAAAGAAGACATGCCACTTCAGATGTGGGGGGTTTCTGCATGTTGAGCACATATGAGTTACCATATCTTGGTGTTCTCATGAGCACCCAGTCGTCAGGGATGGAGTATCCAGGTTTAAGAATGAGGCATTCCTTATTGTTGAAGAGAACTGGATACTCCCGATCGCATATCTGTGAAACACTTAACAAGCTGTGTTTTAACTGCTCGACATAATTGACATCATTGAAGCTGAGACAACCATTGCGTACGGTGCCTTTTTGACTGATATATCCCCCAACTCCTCCGGCGAATGACACATATCCTCCATCAAATTTTTTTAAGTCTTGCAGTAGGGATAGGTCACCCGTCATATGCCTGGAACAACCACTATCAACATACCATAGGTTGCTGGCAGTCCTCCTTGGCTGTTCCTGCATTCATATGAGAAGCTAGTTAGATTTTGGTACCCAGGCCTTAACTGGTCTGGGTGAGACTGGTCTGTCCTTGATTGGACAGAGAATATCTTTATTGTTGGTTAATTTAGACCCTTTGACCTCTTGAAAAGACATTGAGTGTTTTTTGTACACTCCCTTAGGTTTGAAGGACAAATTAACCACTTTCGGGACATTCCACCTATCATCATTTCTTTTGTTGACTGAAACAGGTTTTGAGAAGAAAGGTGTTTCAGAAAACCTCCTAAAAACGGGTTGAGGTGGAACAGGTGATTTGTGAAAACCATCCTGCTTAGGGAAAAAAGCAGGTTTTGTAGGTTTATTAACTTGTTGGGTCAGATTGGTTTTCTGTCCCTTTGGTTGAGAAGCATGCTTCTTTTTCTCAGCTTTTACCTTAGGTACACTGTTCTGCACCTTTGTTTGGGAAGCATGTTTTTTCTTCTCAACTTGTACCTTAGGTCTAAGAGGCACATTGTTCTGCACCTTTGGTTTGTAAGGTGCAGACTTTTTGATCACTGTAGGTGCCTTTGGACCTGTGGGTACTTTCAACTTGGTGTTGAATTTTTCAGGGACATGTTTGCTGTTTGTGCTGCCATATGATTGCCCATGATTATTCTTAAAGTAAGGTTTGGGAAAATAGGGTTCATATGGCCTGTGCAAGCAGTTCCTTGCCACATGTCCAGGGTTTCCACACACATGACAAGACTGCTTCTTTGGGACAGCGGGGGTTTGTGAATAGAGCTTTCCTGTGGAACTCCAAGAAGGTTTATCATTTTTATTAACCCAACACACTTTGCCTTTGGGCCTAGTTGTTAACACATACTCCCGCTGTATCGGCACAAACTGGTCATACACTGAGTTTACCTCAGGATAGGGGATAAGGTCAGGTGACCTGTTCACCTGCATGTTCTGCACATTCTTAGTATCACAACTGTTCACACTAGCATTCACCTTCATGTTTTCACACACAGAAGTGTTTAGACTCAAACCAACATCAGATATATGCAAATCAGAATTAAGCGGTTTGGAACCAGCAACCCGTGGTTCCTTACCTTTTCTCAAAATTTTCACATGTCTTAGAGGTTTAGCAACTGTATCATCACAAGCACCAAATTTAAAATTGTCACACAAAGAAGTTTTATCAAAGACATCAGACTCAACAAATTTCAGTTTGGAACCATCAGTAAAAAGACCATTTTTATTCCAGTCAAATTTTTCAAAAGACTCTTGACTTGAAAGACTTGAAGTTTCTGCCGTTTCACTTCCCTTACTGCTAACTACATCTGCACAAGAAGTAGAGGTGTTAGTGGGGTTAGAAGTAGGAGATGAGATTTTTATAGGGCATTCAGAAAGTCTTTTGTCTATGTCGGCTAAAGAGTCTGTTGTCCCCTTTGATGGTATATGTTCAGAAATCATATCATGCATGTGGGGCATGGGGGCAGTGTGAGTTGATGTTTCTTCTTTGTCATCATTTCCAAAACCTAGACCTGAATTTTGTTGAACATATTTCATCCTAACATCAGAGTTATAGAAAAGAGATCTTGCTTCTAGCATTTTTGATTGAATCTTATTATTAGCATCTATTTTACTCTGAGATTTAGCAAGTTGATCTCTCAATTCTTCTACCTCTTTTGTTAGGTTTTCAACTTTTGTGTTGGCAACTCTCAACAAAACTCTAGTGTCACTTAATTGATTATCTAGGTTTGTTACATCAAGCTTTGCTGCTTCAAACTTTTCCCTATGAACTTTAGCCATATCTTTGAAATTATTAGATTCTCTAGTGGCACGTTCACAGTTAAGTGATTCATAATAGAATTTAGATTCATATTCTTTGTAAGCTTTAAATACTTCCGCACAATGAGGAGAAGAACAATTGCATACCTGTGTGTTGCTAGAGTTGGCTTCAGGCCCTGGAGCAGTATTCACCATGAATGCATGTTGGTTAATCTCCAGTGCTTCTCTCTCTGCTTCTTCCTCAGCTAGCATGGCGATGTGTGTAAGACTTAGACTGAGATCATCAACCTGAGTAGACCAGTCGTATCCTCCTGGGGTACTTTGAACAACAAGAGCTTTATCATCAGCTCCTACTTCCCTTTTCTTGACATTCTGCTGTTCACCACTTTTAGCACCTCTTTCAACTTTGGGCTTGGTGCACTCTCTGGCATAGTGACCGTATTCATTGCAGTTGAAGCATCTCAGATTGGCTTTGTTGAAGGATAGCTTTACTCCTTTCCCATCATTCCAAGTCTTGCTCCCAGTTCTTGCCATATACTGCTTGGCTCTCAGAGCCGACATCCCCATTTGATAAGATATGTCCATCTTTTCAAGGTCATCTGGATTTACTTGATTCACATCCTCATGAGACAGGTCATTTGGAAGTAAGGTACCTGCAACCAAAGCTTGACAACAACTCATTATTCCTATTCCCAAGGCAAAACTAGAGTCCTTAGCTAAATTGTTAACATCCAATGTAACCAGGTTAGAGCCATTTGAGGAGCTTGATCCACTAGTAGCTTGAGAAATGAAGGCTAGAGGGTTTGATGTCAGATCGACTGTTTGAGTTACAGGTGTGCTGGGCTGTGATATAAAGGCTTGATTCACTTGTTTGGCCGCTGCTCCAATTCCCTGTTTTCTTGCCCTTTTGAGTTTCTTTTCTTCATAAGCTCGAATTGTAGACATGAGTGAGCTAAGGGTTGCTGTGTTCAAGTCCAAGACTCCTTCCATTACCTCCACTGTGCTATCCCAGTTAGGGGGTAAGGAGCTAATCAGCTTCTTGTTTACTTCCTTTTGAGTGTATGTCACCTCAGCTTCTTTCATTGCGGTGACGATTTTGATGAACCTTTGCAATTGTGTCTCTATATTTTCCCCATGAATGTAGTTGAAATCATTAAATTGCTCTCTAAGGTTCTCTTTCCTCGACTCCTTCATGTCTGAGTTTCCTTCATATGCATCAACTAGAGCATCCCACAAAGTTTTAGCAGACTTGTACTCCTTGAAGGCTTCAGCAACCTCAGGTGAGATTGCCATAGTTAATGCAGCAAGGGCCTTCCTATCCTTTTCCACTTTGTCCCAGTCTGCGTCAGACCATTCGTGCTTCTGTTTTATCACATCAGGTTGTCCGGATACTTGAATCTTTGGGACATAATCTCCAGCTTCAATTGATCTCATAATCTTGGGATCACTGTAGTTTGCATAGTTGACGAACCTGTACTTCCAACTCATGAAGTCCTTTCCTGAGGTCAGTCTTGGTGGTCTAGTCGCCGTACCGATTTGAGCATCCATTTCCAGAGTAGCCGAAGAAATATTAGCCATATCAAAAGCCATTGAGAGAACAAATTCCGATTGGATCGAGAAGTACTTTCCGGTAGGACAAAGTTTGGATCGAAAAGTGGTTCTCGGCTGAAAAGTGCTGATCGAGAAGTACTTTTCGATTGGAACGAATGAGGGTCGAAAAGTCTGATATGGTCGAAAAGTCTAGGCTGGATCGAAAAGTCTCGAGGGGGACTTTTCGATCAAGGAGCAGAGTGGATCGAAAAGTCACAGGGGACTTTTCGATCAAGGAGGCTGATCGAGAAGTCTCAAGGGGACTTCTCGATTGTGAGTGGCGGATCGAAAAGTCTTGGAGGGACTTTTCGATTGGTGTAACTGATCGAGAAGTCACAAAAGGGGACTTCTCGATTGGGAAAGCTGGTCGAAAAGTCACTTAGGGGACTTTTCGACTGAGAGCAGCGGATCGAAAAGCCACAAAGGGGGCTTTCTCGATCGGACAGAGTCGGCTAAACAGGATTTTTCGATCAGGGGCCTGATCGAAAAGAATAGGCTTGGATCGAAAAGTCTTTAAAACACGCACAGAACACCGCGAATCTTCTGTCTCGTCTCGTAACCTGCACAAAACACCTCCGAATGCGCTAAAAACTAAAAATCACCAAAAACTCAAAACGTTAGTACTCAAAAACTTGAATCTGATATCGCGAGAGCCTCGAAACTTACGTTTCTTGGCTCTGATACCAATTGTAAGGATCAATTTAAACCCTCACGCGATATCTAGACTAGTGAAACCGTGCGGAATCCGGTTTAACTAGTTGATTCAAGAAACGATGAAAGATGATAATAATCGAAAAGTACTAAAAGCAAGAAATAGTAAGCACAAACCAATTTGAAGAAAACACTTAGATTGATTACTGATTACTTGCTACACCTTGATCGAAATTCACAGGGAGAATTTCGATGACACCACCACTTCAACACCTACAAAACGACTAGCAACCCTAACTAGACAATATGAGGTCCTATATATAGTTGAGATTGACTTGGTAAACAAGTCAATCTCATTAGGAAATTTCGAAAACCCTTAGGCCCACACTTAACAAAATCGGACCTAAACCCAAACACATGTTAGCCCAATTACATATTTAAACTAGCCCACAATCACTAGACAAACCTAAAACTATCTAATGCAAAAGCCTCAATATTCAGGTCTCTAGACAAGAAAGTCAGAGGAGGTTGACGCAAACCCAGTTAGAACCAACTCGTACACTAGGAACCAAGAAACTCCGAAGATGGGAGATGCAGGGAACCCGGAGGTACAGGTGCGCTAACCAGAATGGGGCAACCAAAGCTCCAACAATCACACCAACACCAACGAAACAAAACAGGAAATAAGCAGACGGAACCACTCCCTAACAAGAGATATTGATACCACCGCTAACAGGACTCGTATTTCTTCAATCTCTCAGCTAGAGGTCGACCCAACTAGCGATTAAGGAAGACAATAACAGGCCTGCTAGGTGCAGATCGCAACCACAAGTTAAACGAGAGTCCGCCGAAGAAGAAAGGTCCGGCGATCACCGAGAAGATGACCAGACTACACAAGAGAGAGAGGAACGAAGTAATATCGAAAATGCCCCCACTCTCATTGATTGGCAAGGCATTAGTGGGTTCCTATGAGCTCCGGTAAGAGGTTCTTAAAATGATTTATTAGAAGATGTTAGTCAAAAGTGTGTTGAATAGTAGAAAAACTATATATCTAAATAATAAAATAATTTAGGGGTGCTTTAAAAATGCAGGAATTTTCAACCCGAGCGATTTTCAATAGGTTCTTTTTCATACTATAGTAACATGTAGAAGCTAGGGATGCGTTTGGTTGTGGAAAACACACCCTGTTTTTCATTTCTGTTTTCTAAGAAAAAACATGAAAACAGAAAACGCGTTCAAATTGTAGTTTTTCAGAAAAATTTTCCAGTAAAACAGAAAACGGTGTTTTCTAACTTTTAAACTAAAATTGGAAAACACTTTATTTTTGTTTTCCATTTTCCGTTTTCGTTTTCCAAATTTCATAAGCGTTCAAATGTAGGGTTTCTCCCCCAAAAAACACTTCGCCGCTTCTCCATCCTCTCCATCGTGAACCCTAGGTCCTCCGTCGTGAACCTAGCTCCTCCACTTCGAAGTTTTGTGAAGTTTTTATTGGAATCAAGAAATGGAAAACCCATCTTTTGGTTTAAAACGTGTTTTCAAAAATTTCCATGTGTTTTCCAGAGATGGAAAACCCATTTCATTTTCTAGAAAACTGAAAATGAAAAACTAGAAAACGTTGTCTACAACCAAACGCACCCTATGGGTTTATCGAGAGGTGGATATGGTTGAACCCAGCTGGCTTTATTAGACGATTTCAGAGATCAACGGTCATCGTCATCGAAACCATTCTTTGATCTGAATCGATCACACACTGTTGAGTTCTTTGAATTGAAACGTTGACTTAGAAATTGATCACCAAGTATTAACTGCTTATCATCGAACTGAATCAAACAATTACAATGAAAACAAATTGCATAGTCATTTTAAAATTCTATCATCACCGCTTATATACCCATGTCTAACCACCTGCCTTAACATCATTTTTCATTATAATTGTGTTATTTACTTTTAGAGTTAATTAGGATTTGTGTCCCTGTGGTTTGGGGGTTTTAACAACTTGAGTCCAATAGTTTAGAAATTATCGGATCCGTAATTGAGGTTTACATTTGTTAACTATTTGAGTCCCTTGACCCGACGGTGTTAATTCTTACCGTTAAAATGGCAGGCACATGCCATGCACATGAGGGCATTTATGTCATTTTATTTTGCCAACGGTGTTAAGTCCATTTATGTCATCTATTTTGACCATACTTATCATTTAATGAAAACCCACTAGCTCACTGAAAATACTCTGATCAAGGTCACTAGCATTGCATAAACTCCGATCAAGGTTCATTTCATGCTCCAAAAGAAGACTGAGTAACTCCGATTTAGATGGTTCTCTCAATGTGGCAAGTGCGTACTCCTGAAGTTGGAGAGATTGATCCGTTTGAAATTTATGGTGCTTTCGATTACATTTACATAATTTTGTTTAGTTTAGTGAATAATCATGATTTTAACTACTGATTTCTTGTTAAACTCGGCAAATGAACCTACTTTGTTTACCTTGAAAGTGCATCACGGTGGGGATTTTATCAACTGCCCATCGATGAAGTATGTTAGAGGTCAGGTTGGATACGTGGACATGGTAGATGCTGATGAATTTTTTGTGCATGATTTCGATAGAATTATTCAGAAGTTAGGTCATCCAGAAAATCAGGTCATTTACTACTATTACAAGATTCCAACAGAAGACTTGAGTATAGGCTTGAAACCACTTGGCAATGACAAGGATGTCTTAGGCATGTTTCAGTATGTCGATAGATTTAAGATCATCAATGTTTATACTGAGCATGGTATTACCATGTTAAACACATACTTTCAGCCAGATGTTATCCTTTCTAGAGTTACCATTGAAGAGATTACATATGAAGATGTTAGGCATGAAGATGCTAGGCCCTCTATTCCTAGATCAAATAGGGTTTTACAGATTTGGTGGCAAGAACAACAAGAATTGGATTTGGAAGAGGGGAATGATGAACCTATAGTACAAAATATAGAACCTGTTGTGGATTTGGAAGTAGAGAATGTAGAAGCTAATGAAATTGTTGCTAATACTATTGAAGTAGTTGGAGAAGGGACTGAAGATAATCCATTTGATGGTTCTGATGACATAATTGGATAAGGGAATTCTTACAAACCATATGATGTAGAGGAAGTTAATGAAAATGTTGCTAATGCAACAGAGGTAGAGAATATGATGGAACAAGATGACATTTTTTGGAACAATTTATATATAACTATGTTGATGATGGTAAGACTGCTAACGATGAGTGTGATGATGGTGAGACTGGATGGTGAGGTTGCTAATGGTGAGGGTGATGGTGGTAAGACTGCTGATGGTGAGGCTGCTGATGATGAGGGTGATGATGGTGAAAGTGATGATGGTTAGGCTGATGAAGGTGAGAGTGATGATGGTGAGGATGATGTTGGTGAGGGTGCTGATGGTAAGGCTGGTGAAGGTGAGGGTGATGATTCAGAGTTTCTTGTTGATGAAGACAGTATGTGGAGGATGTAGTAGTGGATATGGAAGAATTCAGAGCCAATGTTGATAACATTGATGAGAATGAAGAGTTAGATTTAGATGATAGCTTTGATGAGAATGCAGAGATAGATTTGGATGATTTTGAGAGTGCAGATGATTCTGAGAATGACACTCTATTAGAAAGGGGCAAAAAAAGATAAAGAGGAAGCTCAAAGATTGGAAGGCTAACTGTACAGCTCCATTCTATGTTGGTCAAACAATGTTGAGTAAGGAAGAAATAACAGATATGGTGGTAAAAATTGTTGTGGATAGTAGAAGATAGCTTGTATTTTTAAAAAATTATAAAGTGAGAGTGAGGGTGGTTTGCTAAGGTGATAATCCGGGTGATGTGTGCACCAAAAAAAGGCATCCGAAGTGGGAGAAACTTCCAGTGGGCCCAGGAGGAGTAAAGTGTGACACCCGGCAAATCCAGGTGAGTTCCTAGACGAACACGAACAATTATTTATATCAAACACGCATGCATTCATACATCTAATAAAATTTCAGATGGGTCATCGAGTCCACGAACATTCACACACGGTCTGAGTCAACCATGAACGTTGGTGACTATCTACTAAAACGTTAACAAACTAAGGTAAGCTAAACAACCAATAGTCGCACGATTTATGTGACTCAACATGCGAACGGAATAATGTAGAATTAAAATGTTATTAGTTATATGTAAGGTTGCGCGTTACAAGAACTATATGAACCCACCGTTTATGTACCCGTCAAAGTTCAAACAAACCGCGTTGGAGGGACTTAAGTCGTTGACTTAAGGGATTTAAGGGGTGCATGATGTAAAAACCTCAATTCAGTATTTGAATTGAGATGAGCCTTAGCCACATCGAGTTATCTGAACCTACAATTCCTCTCCAAATCCCTTTAAATTTGCGTAAACCCCCTCCCACGTCCCTCTGATTCGGTGATCACCTCTCCCAATAACCCATCCTTCACGCATAGTTTTATACCCCCATCGATTGCACCAGGTGATACTCCTTGTTCCTCCTCTCCAACCGAGCTGCTTCCTTGTACCAACAACGATCGTGAACAGGTCTGAATCAACCGCGAAGGCTACGGGTGACCTCGAGTGGCTGGAACGAATCGTGGAGATCCGCTAACGTCAGGCATATTCTCGAACTCTCTGAATCTCGGATTTACGGTACGTTCACGTTCGATCGACGACCTCGAAATTTCAATGATTTTAAAGTCTGATTTCCCCCATAGATTCTGCTCATTCTCGTTTTCTTTTTCACTGGCATATTAATCCATTTGTGTTCGTAAATACATGTTACTGCCCGAATCTTAAATATTGAATCTGTGTGTTTTGTGTTATAAGCATGTACCTTGATTATGTATAAAAAAAATTAATGTGGGGTTGAGCCATGAATATAGAAATCGCATGCTGGTCTTTAAGCTGCTCCACAATTTATAAACTTTTGTTAAACTGTAAAACTATGGGTGTTGGCGAACTGGCGTTAGTTATGAGGAAGAAGACATCGCCACTCAAGATGTTATATATATTTTGAAGTAGATTAAGCATCAAGGATTAATTTGGTTGGGTGGTAAGGTCGCTGGTTTGGTTGCTAAAGGTCGCAGGTTCTAACCCTGTGCACAACAACGTAATTCTTTTTTTCTGTTTCACTAGTTGGAAGATGATACTAGAATACAAATTAAATAAATTTAGGGCTGGTTTATGTCCACAAACGAAAACTCTCCCGGTGGCTTAAGCCTTGGGCCAGCAACCACCAAGTCGCGGGTTCAAACCCATCGCCCAGCAAATATAATTCTTTTTGTTCTTATTCCTTGCAACCATCCCATGAAGTGGCATAACTTAAGTGTTACATGGTGTTAGTGA
The DNA here is from genome assembly GCA_039602395.1 of Deinandra increscens subsp. villosa. Taxonomy (NCBI): domain Eukaryota; kingdom Viridiplantae; phylum Streptophyta; class Magnoliopsida; order Asterales; family Asteraceae; genus Deinandra; species Deinandra increscens. Next base: position 72,690,418 of record JBCNJP010000009.1, on the reverse strand, counting down.
TTGATATGTTATATATTTTCATGAGAGGTGTTATTTTTGAAGCAAGGCATGACACGCGAAATATATAACTATGTTTTTCTTTTATTTATTCTTATAACGTGCATAGTTATTTTACTAAACAACTTTTTGCCACCTCAACGTAATTTGCATGTTAAAAAGGTATGTAATTTTGTGATCTTTTAAATTGTGTTAGTTTAGTTAGGTCATTAAATTTACGTGCATATCTAATACGCTTAAATGAGAAATCATTGCATGAAATATAGTATCGGTGTGATTTAAAGTTTGTTAACGTGTGTACTTGGCTCGCTTGATTATTGTAGTAAACTTTGTTACCAAGCATGCTTAAACGTAGAAATCGTATGTGCTTCTTGTTACCTCTTTGTAATGATTAGGGTGCATACTAGAAACGTTTGACATGTGCTTACCTGCTACAATTGGATGCTTTAACTAAAAAAACAAACACAACTGTTTTAAGTCACCAACGTGTCGTCAGGGTCGATTGAGTCAGTCTCGTTGTTCATTCACTGTAGTCTTACACGTTCACAAACATATAGGTGATTCGTAGGAATTCATCAAACTCTTTCATTTAACTTTCTTGTCGAGCTCCCAAAGGTGAGTTCTCGAACATTTTCTCTAAGTATTTCAGTTAGAGAAAGGAACATGCTTCAAACAGTTTTTGGTAATATAATTGTACAGCTGATCATGTATGTGCGAACATATAACACGAATTACAAGTCCTTACATTTCGAACCGTTAGTTTATGAGAAAGCGAGGTAATCTTTGGTAGTACTACTGGGTTTGACAAACCCCACCCGCGTTAGTCGCTCTAACTCGACTGGATGTCGAACGGGTGTAATATTAGCCGAGACAGTATCATCATCGTCCGTGTTAGGCGATGGTGGAAGGCACTACAAACACAAACAGTCACGCTTCGGTTGCGAACCACATAGTGATAGCATTATTAGCCTTGCTAGCTACAATTACGATTATGATTACCATGTTACAAACATTTTACAAACATCTTTACTAACTATTACTTTTCGTACATTGATATTATGAACTTACCAGCCTTGCGCTGACCTACATAGCATGTCTTTCGCAGGTCATTGAGGTACGACCACGCTAGGATGCATATCACATGACAGTTTAAACATTTTGAGTTGCATTTCAACTTTTACGTTGGGTTTATTATCTTTTGTGTTTGGTTTGAGGGCGCGTGTTTTGCGCGATACTTTTACTTACATTTTTACGCTTCCGCATTTCTTAAACTATTTTGGTGTGTTTGCATGGTTTGGTATGACTAATGACTCGGATCCTGGTTTGTCACACGCCTCGCGGTATAAACCCCGCACGTGGAAATTTGAGGGTGTGACAGATTGGTATCAGAGCCATTGGTTATAGTGAACCCGGTCTTGCATTTAGGCCAACTATAGCCTTAGAGTTGCAGTAGTCATACACGAGAGCACACACTTGATTTAGTTATATACCTATATTTCATCCATTACAAGCATTTTAATATACATATATATTATACAGACATGGCTGGTTCATCATCCGCTCCTTCCTCTACCCCTTCGACAAGCAATAATGGATCCGCACCTGATAACTGGGCCTGGTATCCTTTCGCGGTGGACCTAATAATTCGCAATGAAGGAGTGCCTCCACTTCCCCAGGAGCCAAACGCACACATGTGGCCATGGACCCTACCTCAAATACTCTATCCCTCGGAACGAGTCGTTGCATCCCTTGTACCTAAATGGGGGAAAACAACTCAGGAAATGGTTGCTCGATCGAAGAGCTAAAAAGGGAGAACAGGGAAATGCGTGGGAGATTATGCGTTCAAGATGAGAGGTTGCTGAAACAAGAGCGTCGTAGTAAGAAACTAAAGGAGGATGTGAGATTGAATGACGAGGGGCGTGGAAGGTTGTTGGTACAACTTGAAGAACTACGAAAAGACCTTCGAGACCTTAGACACGAGTTTCATACTGAAAGAGATGAATCCAAGTTCGGAGAGGAAGATTTAGAACAACTCAGGGGCAGAATAGAAAATTTGGAATTAATGTTGTTGGCCCAACAGGGTGATATGGAACCTGCACAAGCAGAGCCTGTAGAAGAACTCGATCCCGAAGAGGAACTCGAGCCTGATGAGGAAATTGAGCCCGAAGAGGAGATGGAACCTCAGGAGGAAGAGGAACCTGCAGACGACGACCATTCAGATATTTCCTCTGTTGATACTGAAGTTTAATCATGAACCTAGATGGGTTTGGGTTGTTCCCATCAACTAGTACTTTGAATATTAATTTCTGAAATTTTGGATAGTTTTGTGAACTAGTTGCAAATTTATTTGAATTGAAATTACCATTTAATTTATTATGTTGTGTTCAGACGTTGTTAAATTCGTTGTGTTGTGTGTATGTATCTGGGTGATATATTACATTAGATTCTTTGTCTCATTTTGGATATTTGTGATTGAAAGGATAATGTCGGGACGTAGAAGCGGAAACCCTGCTAACTTGACGGCGGCTCAAATCAACACACTGGTGAACAACAGGGTCAATGCAGCACTGGCAGCCTACCAACAACAACATCCGCCGCAAAACCAAGGTAAGATTTTACCCCTCTACTAACGTGCCAACTCATCGAGGTTATGATGTAACAGGTACGTCTATCTCCATGAATTGCAGGTGCAGGCACCAGCGCGCATAAGCAGTTTATGGATGGGAAGCCACCCACATTTACCGGAGAGACTGGCGCAGTGGGGATGCTGCGTTGGGTTGAAAAGACCGAGTCTGTGTTTGCTGTATGCAACTGCCTTCAAGCAAGCAAGGTGAAGTTCGCTGCTAGTACATTGGAGGGCCCGGCTCTCACATGGTGGAACCTACAGGTGCAGATGTTGGGAATGGCTGAAGCTAACGCCATGACTTGGAATGATTTCAAAGCAGCATTAACTGAGGAATACTGCCCAAGAGATGAACTTCAGAAGCTTGAACGAGAACTCCAGGATTTGAAGATGCAGGGGTCAGAAATTGAAGCCTACACTCGGCGCCATAATGAACTAGCAAACTTGTGCCCGAACTTGGTACAACCGGCATACAAGCGGATCGAGATTTATCTTGGTGGGTTAGCCCCACAAATCCAGGGAATGGCCGTCTCCAGTAACTCTACTACTATACAACAGGCCATCCTTATGGCCCAAAAGCTGACTGAAACAGCCGTGAATCAGGTAATTCTGCCAAAAAGAGGTGCCTCTGCTAATACATCAGAAAACAAAAGGAAATGGGAAAACAGTGACTTGAAGTCTTCATCATCTCAGCAACCACCGCACAAGCAGGGAAGACATGATCACAACAATCGAGGTAACAATCAAGGTGGTTCAAGCAATCAAGGCAAGTACAATGGGAAGTACCCCAAATGTAACAAGTGTGGGTACCATCACTATGGTCAGTGCGAGAAGTTTCAATGCCGACGGTGCGGGAAAATAGGCCATGCCGCCAAAGATTGTCGCGGAGAAATTCAGAAAAATCAACAGCAAAAGGGGTGCTATCACTGTGGAAAGGAAGGCCACATCAAACGAGACTGCCCACAATTGAAACAGAATAACAACAATGGTGGTGGTGGTGGTGCTAGGGGCAGAGCATTCACTATTGGCAAAGGAGATGCTAAGAACGACAACAATATGGTGACTGGTAAGTTCCCTCTAAATAACCGCTTTGCTAATGTTCTTTTTTATTCGGGTGCCGATAAAAGTTTCATATCAAAAGACTTTAGTAAACTGCTAGGGATCGAACCAGTAGAATTAGAAACTACTTATTCCATAGAATTAGCTGACGGAAAAATTGTGAGTGTAACACACATTTACAAGCAATGTAGGATAGAACTATCTGGCCATAGTTTTCATATCGACCTTATGCTCACACCTCTCGGAAGTTTTGATGTCATCATTGGCATGGATTGGTTGTCCGACCACAACGCTGAGATCGTATGCAACAACAAAGTCGTTCGTATTCCACTTCCTAACGGGGAAGCCATTTCTGTTCAAGACGAAAGAAGCGGTACTGTCAAAGGAATTATTTCCTTCATGAAGGCGCAGAAATGTCTGAGAAAGAAAAACTGCACGGCATTCTTGGCTCTAGTAACTGACAATGCTCGGGAAGAGAGGAAGGTAGAAGACATTCCTGTAGTACGCGATTTCCCTGATGTTTTTCCGGAGGACTTGCCTGGTCTTCCGCCCCATCGTCAAGTTGAGTTCGAAATCTCACTCGCCACCGGTGCAGCGCCAATTGCTCGTGCTCCCTATAGACTAGCCCCACCTGAGCTAAAAGAATTATCTACGCAATTGCAGGAACTGTTAGATAAGGGCTTCATTCGACCTAGCACGTCTCCATGGGGAGCTCCTGTCCTTTTTGTGAAGAAGAAAGACGGGACGTTCCGCATGTGCATAGATTACCGAGAACTAAACAAGGTCACTATCAAAAACCACTACCCTTTACCTCGCATAGATGACCTGTTCGACCAACTCCAAGGATCGAGCTATTACTCAAAGATCGACTTAAGGTCCGGCTACCATCAACTACGTGTAAAGGAGGAAGACATTTCCAAAACGGCATTCCGCACAAGATATGGTCACTTTGAATTCCTGGTCATGCCATTTGGGCTAACTAACGCACCCGCCGTATTTATGGATCTCATGAATCGGGTGTGTAAGCCGTACCTGGACAAGTTTGTCATTGTTTTTATTGATGTCATTCTCATTTACTCGAAGAGCAAGGAAGAACACGAGGAACACTTACGGTTGGTATTGCAATTGCTGCGACAGGAGGAATTATACGCAAAGTTCTCCAAGTGTGATTTTTGGATTCGAGAGATGCAATTTCTTGGCCATGTGGTTAATGAAAATGGAATCCATGTTGATCCGGCAAAAATCGAGGCGATCAAAAACTGGGAAGCACCTAGGACTCCTACTGAGATTCGACAATTCTTGGGTTTAGCTGGTTATTACCGGCGCTTCATAGAGGGCTTTTCTAAGATTGCTCAGCCCCTTACAGCGTTAACACAGAGAGGCGTCGTTTTTAAGTGGAATGACAAGCATCAGCAGGCATTTCAATTGCTTAAGCAAAAGCTAAGCAGCGCACCTATCTTATCCCTGCCAGAGGGAACAGAAGACTTCGTGGTGTACTGTGACTCGTCCAACCAGGGTCTCGGTTGCGTATTGATGCAACGCGAGAAAGTTATTGCTTACGCTTCTCGGCAGTTGAAGGTACACGAGAAAAATTACACCACTCATGATCTAGAGTTAGGAGCTGTGGTCTTCGCACTAAAGATTTGGAGACACTATTTATATGGTATAAAGTGCACAATTTATACGGATCACAAGAGCTTGCAGCACATCTTTGACCAGAAAGAACTTAACATGAGGCAGCGTCGGTGGGTCGAGCTGTTAAATGATTATGAATGTGCGATAAAGTACCATCCGGGAAAGGCTAACGTGGTAGCCGATGCCCTCAGCAGAAAAGAAAATGCCAAACCGAAACGGGTCCGTGCTTTGCAATTCACAATACACGCAGGGCTACCTGACCAAGTCCGCAACGCTCTGATCGAAGCATTAAAGGATGAAAACCGAGCAGCTGAATCGCTTCGTGGGATGGACAAACAGTTAGAAACAAAGGCTAATGGTACAAGATATTTCCAAAATCGGCTATGGGTTCCTTCCTATGGAAATTTACGTGAGCTCGTGATGGACGAATCTCATAAATCTCGATACTCAATCCATCCTGGTGCAGACAAGATGTATCATGATCTGAAGGTAGCTTACTGGTGGCCAAACATGAAAGCAGACATCGCTACCTATGTGAACAAGTGCTTGACGTGTTCCAAGGTTAAGGCAGAATATCAGAAACCATCAGGGTTACTGCAACAACCAATAATTCCCGAGTGGAAGTGGGAACACATATCAATGGACTTTATTACAAAGTTACCAAAGACCTCTAATGGTTGTGACACTATTTGGGTGATCGTCGATCGACTAACAAAGTCCGCACATTTCCTGGCCATTAAAGAAGAATACAAGACGGATAAGCTCGCTAAGATTTATGTAAAAGAAATCGTTTCCAGGAACAGGGTGCCAATCTCCATTATCTCGGATCGGGACGCCCGATTTACCTCCCACTTATGGAGATCATTGCATAAAAGGTTGGGTACACGACTTGATATGAGCTCGGCATACCACCCTCAAACAGATGGCCAAAGCGAGCGAACTATTCAAACACTTGAGGACATGCTGAGAGCATGTGTTATAGATTTTGGGAACAGTTGGGAGACTCACTTACCCCTAGTGGAGTTCTTCTACAACAACAGCTACCACACGAGCATTCAAGCAGCACCATTTGAGGCACTGTACGGGAGAAAGTGTCGATCACCTATCTGCTGGACGGAAGTTGGGGATAGCCAACTCACCGGTCCAGAACTGATACTCGAGACGTCAGAAAGGATTGTTCAGATCAGAAACCGAATGAAGGCGGCTAGGGACCGTTAAAAGAGTTACGCAGACAAAAGACGAAAACCACTCAAGTTTGAAGTTGGTGACAGAGTTCTTTTAAAACTGTCACCTTGGAAGGGTGCCATTCGCTTTGGCAAACGTGGCAAACTGAACCCACGCTACATTGGACCATTTGAAATTACCAGCGAAGTTGGCCCGGTAGCGTACGAACTAAACTTACCAGAGAAATTGCGTGGTGTGCACAACGTCTTCCATGTGTCAAATCTGAAGAAGTGTTTATCAGATGAAAGTCTAGTAGTACCACTAGACGAGATCCAATTCGATGAACAATTGCGCTTTATCGAGGAACCAGTTGAAATCATGGATCGCGAGGTGAAGACGCTCAAACGCAGTAAGATCCCAATAGTTCGAGTTCGTTGGAACTCGAAACGTGGACCAGAATTCACATGGGAACGTGAGGATCAAATGCGAAAGAAATACCCACAACTCTTTGACAAACAAGCAACGTCGAGCAGAGGTACGAATTAAATTTCGGGTCGAAATTTTATTCAACAAGGGGATGATGTGACAACTGAAAATTTTATTTTTCCTTGTGTCTAGCGAACAAGCAACGATCTTGATTTTCGGGACGAAAATTCCTTCAACAAGGGGATGATGTGACACCCGGCAAATCCAGGTGAGTTCCTAGACGAACACGAACAATTATTTATATCAAACACGCATGCATTCATACATCTAATAAAATTTTAGATGGGTCATCGAGTCCACGAACATTCACACACGGTCTGAGTCAACCCTGAACGTTGGTGACTATCTACTAAAACGTTAACAAACTAAGGTAAGCTAAACAACCAATAGTAGCACGATTTATGTGACTCAACATGCGAACGGAATAATGTAGCATTAAAATGTTATTAGTTATATATAAGGTTGCGCGTTACAAGAACTATATGAACCCACCGTTTATGTACCCGTCAAAGTTCGAACAAACCGCGTTGGAGGGACTTAAGTCGTTGACTTAAGGGATTTAAGGGGTGCATGATGTAAAAACCTCAATTCAGTATTTGAATTGAGATGAGCCTTAGCCACATCGAGTTATCTGGACCTACAATTCCTCTCCAAATCCCTTTAAATTTGCGTAAACCCCCTCCCACGTCCCTCTGATTCGGTGATCACCTCTCCCAATAACCCATCCTTCACGCATAGTTTTCTACCCCCATCGATTGCACCAGGTGATACTCCTTGTTCCTCCTCTCCAACCAAGCCGCTTCCTTGTACCAACAACGATCGTGAACAGGTCTGAATCAACCGCGAAGGCTACGGGTGACCTCGAGTGGCTGGAACGAATCGTGGAGATCCGCTAACGTCAAGCATATTCTCGAACTCTCTGAATCTCGGATTTACGGTACGTTCACGTTCGATCGACGACCTCGAAATTTCAATGATTTTAAAGTCCGATTTCCCCCATAGATTCTGCTCATTCTCGTTTTCTTTTTCACTGGCATATTAATCCATTTGTGTTCGTAAATACATGTTACTGCCCGAATCTTAAATATTGAATCTGTGTGTTTTGTGTTATAAGCATGTACGTTGATTATGTATAAAAAAAATTAATGTGGGGTTGAGCCATGAATATAGAAATCGCATGCTGGTCTTTAAGCTGCTCCACAATTTATAAACTTTTGTTAAACTGTAAAACTATGGGTGTTGGCGAACTGGCGTTAGTTATGAGGAAGAAGACATCGCCACTCAAGATGTTATATATATTTTGAAGTAGATTAAGCATCAAGGATTAATTTGGTTGGGTGGTAAGGTCGCTGGTTTGGTTGCTAAAGGTCGCAGGTTCTAACCCTGTGCACAACAACGTAATTCTTTTTTTCTGTTTCACTAGTTGGAAGATGATACTAGAATACAAATTAAATAAATTTAGGGCTGGTTTATGTCCACAAACGAAAACTCTCCCAGTGGCTTAAGCCTTGGGCCAGCAACCACCAAGTCGCGGGTTCAAACCCATCGCCCAGCAAATATAATTCTTTTTGTTCTTATTCCTTGCAACCATCCCATGAAGTGGCATAACTTAAGTGTTACATGGTGTTAGTGATTGATATGTTATATATTTTCATGAGAGGTGTTATTTTTGAAGCAAGGCATGACACGCGAAATATATAACTATGTTTTTCTTTTATTTATTCTTATAACGTGCATAGTTATTTTACTAAACAACTTTTTGCCACCTCAACGTAATTTGCATGTTAAAAAGGTATGTAATTTTGTGATCTTTTAAATTGTGTTAGTTTAGTTAGGTCATTAAATTTACGTGCATATCTAATACGCTTAAATGAGAAATCATTGCATGAAATATAGTATCGGTGTGATTTAAAGTTTGTTAACGTGTGTACTTGGCTCGCTTGATTATTGTAGTAAACTTTGTTACCAAGCATGCTTAAACGTAGAAATCGTATGTGCTTCTTGTTACCTCTTTGTAATGATTAGGGTGCATACTAGAAACGTTTGACATGTGCTTACCTGCTACAATTGGATGCTTTAACTAAACAAACAAACACAACTGTTTTAAGTCACCAACGTGTCGTCAGGGTCGATTAAGTCAGTCTCGTTGTTCATTCACTGTAGTCTTACACGTTCACAAACATATAGGTGATTCGTAGGAATTCATCAAACTCTTTCATTTAACTTTCTTGCCGAGCTCCCAAAGGTGAGTTCTCGAACATTTTCTCTAAGTATTTCAGTTAGAGAAAGGAACATGCTTCAAACAGTTTTTGGTAATATAAATGTACAGCTGATCATGTATGTGCGAACATATAACACGAATTACAAGTCCTTACATTTCGAACCGTTAGTTTATGAGAAAGCGAGGTAATCTTTGGTAGTACTACTGGGTTTGACAAACCCCACCCGCGTTAGTCGCTCTAACTCGACTGGATGTCGAACGGGTGTAATATTAGCCGAGACAGTATCATCATCGTCCGTGTGAGGCACTACAAACACAAACAGTCACGCTTCGGTTGCGAACCACATAGTGATAGCATTATTAGCCTTGCTAGCTACAATTACGATTATGATTACCATGTTACAAACATTTTACAAACATCTTTACAAACTATTACTTTTCGTACATTGATATTATGAACTCACCAGCCTTGCGCTGACCCACATAGCATGTCTTTCGCAGGTCATTGAGGTACGAGCACGCTAGGATGCATATCACATGACAGTTTAAACATTTTGAGTTGCATTTCAACTTTTACGTTGGGTTTATTATCTTTTGTGTTTGGTTTGAGGGCGCGTGTTTTGCGCGATACTTTTACTTACATTTTTACGCTTCCGCATTTCTTAAACTATTTTGGTGTGTTTGCATGGTTTGGTATGACTAATGACTCGGATCCTGGTTTGTCACACGCCTCGTGGTATAAACCCCGCACGTGGAAATTTGAGGGTGTGACATAAAGTATCCAAGGTAGTAGGTGGTAAAGAATCAAATGTTGGTGATGAGACAATAAATACAAAACCAAAAAAGATAAGATTCCCTACCCCCACTTGTCCTTAGACTTTACACATATCAAGGAAGACCAATGACAATGTTTGGTGTGTGAAAACCTTTAAGTTAGAACGCAACTGTTTATGCACTAGGGATGTGAAGCTTTACACTATTTTTGCTATTACCAAAGAAATAGAACCAATAATTAAGGCAAATCCTACCATACCTATCAGATCACTACAACAGCATTTACAAAGGCTGCATCAGTTCATGTTGGCTTAATGAAAGTGTTCAGAACAAAGGGTATGGCTTCAGAGAAGTTACATGGTTATTACACAGCTCAATATCATATTTTAAGGGAGTATTGTGAAGAACTGATCAGATCTAACCCTGGAACCACTGTGAAAATAAATGTTGAGAGGGACAACTAGACAGTTTAGGAGGGTGTATATTTGTGTTTCTGCTTTAAGAGATGGTTTTAAGGAATGTGGAAGAGACTTATTAGGTTTAGATGGTTGTTTTCTTAAGGGGCCTTATCCATGACAGATTTTGACTGCAGTTGGGGTTGATTCAAATAATGGCATTTATCCAGTGGCCTATGCAGTAGTGGAAGCTGAAACCATGTTGTCTTGGACTTGGTTCCTTGAATGTCTTGCTCAAGATCTAGATCTGACTTCAAATCAAATTTTACTTTCATCAGTGACAGGCAAAAGGTAAATGTTCTTAACTTTATTAATTGTTTTTTATATTTGAATAGCAATGGATCTGTATTAACTGTGTTAACTGTTTTATTATATTCAAGGGACTTATTCCTGATTTGCAAAAGGTGTTCCCTAGTGTTGAACACAGGTATTATCTCAGACATATTCATGAAAATATGAAATCAATTTGGAGAGGCAATGGTTGAAAGATCTTCTTTGGAAGTGTGCCACTGCCACAACAGTACCTCAGTTTGAGAGAAGGATGGAAGTTGTTAAAAAAAGAGGATGAAGCATTACATCAGTGGTTAAGGGAAATCCCAGCAAGGCATTGGAGCATATCACATTTCAGTGGTAAGTGTTATCATTACATTGATTTTTAGATGCCTTTATCCATTGCTAAGTTTGACTTATACCTTATGCAGAATGACCAATATTACTGAACAACCTTTGTGAGGTATTCAACAAACAATTGGTTGGTGGCAAAGACAAACCAGTTATTACTAGCTTGGAGTACATCAGGGAGTACTTGATGAGAAGGATTTCCAATGTGCACAAGATCATTGCAAAGACTCCAGGACCATTGACACCAGCAGCAACAAAGACATTCACCTTAATCAAAAGTTTGGCTTCTGATTATAATGTCATTATGGCAGGGGTTAAGAGTGAATGGACCATGGGGTGATGGGGACCAGACTGCAGTTGATTTGGAGAAGCTTACTTGTTCATGTAGGAGATGGAAACTAATTGGGATGCCATGCAAGCATGCACTGGCAAGTATATGGGAATACCAAAGGAATAAAAAATATGCTCCGTCTGCAGAAAATTGGGTGGCTAAATGTCATTGGTTGGAGACTTAGAAGGCTGTCTATCAACATACACTAGAGCCAATTCAAGGGAGATCTGAATGGATGCCATCATCATGCCCAACCGCTCTCATAGCACCCAAACATCATACTCAAGTTGGTAGGCCTAAGAAGAAGAGGAAAAAGTCTGCTGTGGAATTGGTTGAAGGTATTAGCAAAGATGGGAAGTTAGCTAGTAAAGGAAATACTGTCACTTGCTCAAAGTGTAAGAAACAGGGACATAATTCAAGGTCTTGCAAGGGGCACGGGCCATCAGTTTCACAAGGTGGTCCACCAGTTTCACAAAGGGCTACATAGGATGGTAATTAGTTTGTTTGATGTTGGTTGTTTAAGTATTTTGAACATGTTGCTTGTTTAAGTATTTTGAACCTGTTAGGTTGTTGGTTGTTGGTTGTTTCATGTTAGGCTTTTAAACAACTTAGTATTTTGAACCTATTAGTTGTTTATGGTGTTTATGTAATGGTCCAGTATGTTGTGGATCAATTTTGGAAACTTATTATGATATGGTATGGTGTTTATGTAATGGTAATACCTATTTGCATTATTGTGGTGTTTATTTGTATTTGCTTGTTTTGAATTGACAATGGTCAATTTTGTAAATTAGAATCCCATAAGGAATGCAATTTAGATTCCCATAAACATTGGTAGTGGTCAATTTTGGTACATTAGAATTCCATAAGGAATGCAGATTAGAATCCCATTTATTTTGGTCATTAGAATCTTATTTATTTTGGTCTTTAATTGTATGCACTTGGTTTTACTAGGCTTTTATCAATCCTTTCATTGCAGAATACTAATACAACATGTCAAAATTACACCTTTTTTCATTGCATAAAACTAATACGTAGTTCACAAATAGACCATTACAATTTACAACATAGTACTGAAAATCTAGTCCATTTATTCACTTCATTTGCCAATGAAGTAAATGACAAAGAAAACCTAACTCCAAATAACAATGAATCTCAAAATTTTAACTTCAACTTCAAGTCTTCTACAATCCTCTGGATACTTTCGGAGAATAACAAGTGCTCTTTCAGACACTGGAGGATCAACCCAACTTACAAACCCACACTTTAAGCCCTACAGGTCAAGAAATAGAGCAAATCAGTTTCAAAGTTTTCAAATTTTTAAGTAAAAATTATATCTTACAAGTCTAGCATAACAATAGAAACGGCGGCCTAGGTTTGCTGTGGTTGACGAGGTGCAGATGGCGGTTGCAAAGCCACAAGGACAAATCACCATTTTTTGTTTCTTTTATGAAGTATAGAGAGAGAGATGAGAGAGATCTGCTGCTTGTATGCATTAGAAAAAGAAGATGACTTATTTAGGTTTAAATAGAGGAGTAAACATAAAAAACAAAATGACATAAATGCCCTCATATGCATGGCATGTGCCTACCATTTTAACGGTAAGAATCAATACCATAGGGTCAAGGGACTCAAACAGTTAACAAATGTAAACCTCAGTTATGGATCCAATAATTTCTAAACTATTTAGTTAAAAACCCCAAACCACAAGGACGCAAATCATAATTACTCTTTTATTTTTATATTTTTTTTGCAATATACTCCAACACTCTTAATCAATCCACCATATTGTATTGTTTTTGCAGGAAACCAAGAATTTGAATCTCTTGTAGTTCATAGAAAGAAGAATTCTTCTATAGGATTTCCATGCTGATCTAATAAAACATACAAATTCAGAAAATCATATGTAACAAACTGAAACAGATAACTAACTGTTTACACGATGATGGATGGAGGCAACCAGAGAACACGATCTTCATTGTTCACACACACAGTATAAACAGAGGCGGAGGCACAGAAAGCTTTAAACGATACAAAATTATCTATGGTATAAAAGAATCTTAACTGCAAAACTGTCAAACCGCATCCAGCCAGGTTCTAACCAGACATACTTTCTACCGACACTTCTTAGCTTTCGCCAACTTCTTCTTCTTCTTCTTCACCGCTTTGGGCACTTTAGTCTTTCGGGCCTCTCGTTTCTCTTCTTTTACTTTCCTCTTGTTCTCTTTTCTTGCTGCCTTCTTATCCAAAGGTGTAGGTTTTTCATTACCAGAAAACGATTCATCATCATCGTCATCAGAATCATTATCTTCATCTGTTTCAGTCTGTGACTCATGATCTTGTGAATTAGAATGTTGTGTTGAAAGAGCCTCTGGAGGATTTGTTTCTTGATGCTGTTCTCCTTCAATCAAACGAGCGTGTCTGAGCCCTGTTACTGTTTGATAATACATATCTCCTGTGTCTTGTCCGCTTGTTAGACGTATTACATCCGCCTCGACATTTTTCACATTATCCAGAGTCTTAGGGATATAAGACTACATAAACAAAACAAAACAAAACAAAACAGAGTCTACATAAAAATGGAATAAAAAAATGGGGCCCACAGCACGGAATGCATTCACAAGTCTTTCAAAGGAGCTAATCAATGTGCAGCTGTGCCTATGCTAACATGTTTAAATAAATGGGTTATTATTAATAAAACGTAAACAGTTGGGGTCCAAATTCATCCAAGTGTATTCAAAATGCACAAAACCTCCTTAATCGTTTAATCTAAAATATTATACTCAGTATAATGATATAGTTTATTTTATCATGTTTATAACCACGAGTATATATAAAACTTGAGAAAAAGAAAAAAAAGTGTTAATCAGGTTGGCAACATGAGGTGAGCCGGCCCCGCTCATTTTGACTTGTCCTAAATGTTCCCTGTTACAGGTGAAAACAAGATGCGCCGCTCGTGAGCTACTCAAGATCGGCCCGCTAAAAGCTCGAATCAGGCCAAGCTTAAATGAGCTCAACAATGAGCTTCACATATGTTTACATAAACACTATTATTATGTATGAAATTATGATAATAATAACTGACCAATATATGTTATGTTATTTACAAAAATTATATAAAAATATATGTGTCCAATTAATAAAAATGCCTATAAATAAAATAACTATTAAATAATATACAAGCCGAACAAGCCAAGCTCAAGCTTAGGTGAGCTCAGGCTCGAGTCAGCCCGATTTACACCCTATTACTCATTTCCCAACCCCCACCCAAATTTGCCCACATCCAGACTTACACAGAAATGCTGAAACACACTTCATCAAGTAATTCTTCAAATACAATTTTTTGTGCACAATAATTTGTGATGACTCATTCAAAGATTAATGAAATGGATCACAAGAACATCATCAATGTATTAATAAACAGGGGAACATAAAAATAAAAGTTATTATTTGTCATGCAAACCTGGATGAAAACAGCATCTGCAATTTCATCCTCAGCAGATATATCATCTCCTCGCGCCAGAACTTTCTTTTGAGCCTGATTTGTTTAACTTGATTAATAATGTATATATAACTCCTTGAAAACAATAATTACAATAATATCCATAACATACCTCCTCCAAATAGCTGTCCATAGAATCGTCATTGATTGAGGGGTCAACAATAAAGTCAAACAACTCACGGATATTCATGACAGCTACTCCACGTTTTTTGAAGAAATCCTACATCCCACAACAGTGTCGATATAATAAGTTACTGAATTACTAGAGGTGGCAGAATGGGTGGGGTGAGTCTGGGTTAGATGTCTAACGAGTAAGTGGGCTTTAACTCACAAATATTCACAACAGCTATTCCACTTTTTTGTTATTTTAGTTTAACCGATTGCATCCATCAAATAGATAACATATCCCACATCAACCCATTCCTAAATCTCAAGTGGGTTGAAATCAGCACCTCTATGAACTACTGATTAAAAGAGAAGGGTTTAACCAATAAACTTACAGATACATGAACACAATCCTCTCTGAGAAAATCAAGTGCATGAGGATGATCAAGATCAACTGATTGAGATACATCAATGACGTACATGTGACCCTGCAAGAAAGAAATATCAATAATTAATAATCACGCAGAGTTTGTTTAAAGATGCACAAATAAAATAACTAAAATATAGAAAAAAAAAACTTGCCTCGTGGTAAAGTATGTTATACTCACTAAGGTCTCCATGAACTAGCTTGCACTTTTGATATAGTACCCGCATTACAGTTATCATCTACATGTACATAAAGAGTAGTTGTAAGAACGTAAAAATTGAACAGCCATCCTTAATTTTAATCACTAATTATCTTATTATAATTTTTCAGGTCATCATAATCAATTAGAAAGTACATATCCAAACACCCCTTAGAAGTTTATTTATCATGCCATCTTTGTTTTAAAATGCGCGAAAGTACATATCCAAACATCCCTTAGAAGTTAGAAGTTTATTTATCATGTCATCTTGGTTTTAAAACGCACCTGATGCATTTTGGTACCAAAATCTGATGCTTCATGTGCGCACATCATGTATGTAATACCTTTGTTATAAAAAATACAAAGAAAATATTTGTGGATAATATTTTAAATTCTTAGCTTTTAAACACTAAACTAGAAGACAGTTTCATCATTTGTAGTCAGATCTGTTCAATCACTGGTCTAACTTGTTCAAATACTCAAACTAATTGCTCAATTGATGTCTAAATTGTTTCAATTAATGGTAACATCTGTTCAATAAGATTTTAGAAGTTCGAACCCATTGCAATAGATGGTCTAATTAGCACCGTCAATAATGATTAGAATTTTTTTTAACTCAATACTAACCTAATTTTTTGGATAAATAGTTAAGATGTTTTATGCATTACAAATACATGGAAGGCGCCACATCACACGTTACTTTCAAAAATTAAAAAAAAAACACTTTTCTCAGTTTACATGTTTGACATGTTACGAGAGCAAACAAAACCTGAACAAGCCCATTACTAAATAATGGATCGAAATCGTCACCTCTAATATTAGTAAAAAGCTACCTCAAAATAACCTTCTCGTAACTTGTCTAGAGACAGTGCAGCATCCTTTAGTCGAGGTGCAGCCCATCCAGTTGTCCCTGAAAATATGAAAAATATAAATATTAACAACCAAACAAATCTCATGGTGATGATTCATAGTGATCATAATTCATATGATAGCATGTCATAAACATATTAGTAAAAGTGCATGTATAATCATTTACCTATAAACTCCATAACCAAGACATGGAGCCTTAAAAGAAGTGGAGTGGGGCAACGTATTCCAGCTGCTTTAAGGCTGCAGTTAAACATTCATTAGAAATCATAGCACCCCAAATTTAATGAAGTATTACAGACATTGGACACCAAGAAATTGGACCAATTTACAATAGACTGCCAAAAGTAAAAATCTAGAAGTGGCAACTTCGATATATTGGTTTTATAATGACGAGTTCGAATGAAACTTGGCTAAAAAAAAACAAGTCAAAACGGATGAAACTCACCCAAAGTGTATTTTTAGTGCTTACAGCCACCAAAATCGCTTTTATTTCAAAAAACGGGCAAACTACATCATATGGAGCATATCTAACTCTACATCAATTGATATTTTAATATTGTATGTATTGAACTTTAAAACTTGCATCAAGTCTTGCTATATATATATCTGGTGTTGGAAAAACAGAGATTAAAAAAACACGGCACACCCGGTTTTGTGGATAACCCTTCCACGACTCTTTTATCAATATCAATATAAAAAAAAACGCATTACGAAGCCTCCATAATCCCTATTTATAACTAAACAAACTTGGAGGATAAGAAACCTATTCAAACCAAGAAAACAAATAGAACAACTAATAAGCCAAGATAACTATGGCCCACACTATAATTATTTAAAACTAATACTTATTTAAACTCAAACAACTTAATACTAAACCGAAGACTAAACTGACTCAAACACCAACATTTCGACCAGCACCCTTGCACAAGAAATTACTCCTTTCACATGTGAACACAACCATGATGGATGGCCTCTTTATTTTATTCCTTTTCTTTGAACCCTTGTACGGATATCCCTTTTCTTATCCTTTGGATCATCAAGTAAATTCCAGTTTGGATGGTTGCAGAAATTTAAACTTGGATGTTAATGTATATTCCACTTCTATCCCAAACTGATGTACCACGGTCGGGTTTAAAGCTGCATTTCCAAGTTGCTTCGAGTTTGGCAGGTTTGGCCCAGGCTCAAACCTAAGCCACTCTAACTATTTATAAGAACTGGAAAAAAGACGTCCGCAGAGCAAACCAACCCGCCTCTTTCAATTTGCACTAAAAACAACATGTTGAAATTCAAACCAATTTTGATTTGTTACCCAACTGATCTATTATGCCAAATTTAGTTATATATATTTTTGGTAGTCACATCAAGTAATGAGATTGTATAGGATCACTATGGAAAGGAAAATTATGTTACCGCATAAGATTTCGCATTTCCTTTTCAGCCCATGTCTTCACCATTTTCCTCGGGTTGTGCTTACAATATCCGTGTCTGAACCTATAATCACCTTGTACATACCGATCTCTATCCCTGAAGTTGTCAAATAAAACATGAATTTAGAAGCACAACATGGAATATTGCGGCCCTGTTTTGAATATCAAATTCACAACAAGGGGACACACACAATAGATGAGAGAATAAAAATAAGGATAACACACATATGTCATTAAAATGAAACTAATGAAGTGTGAGGTTTGGCATGCAGAACATACTTGAACACAAGAACTGAAGTTTTGTAGACTTTGATTGCAAGTTCCTGGCCATCAGATTTTGTAGCATGATATACATTTGCCTGTTTGACAGATATAAGTTGGGGTTAATCCAGTATGAAAAAACAAAACACAAAATCACTCACTTCTGTTTAGAAAGTCTAGAAACATTCTCATCCAGATCTAATATTAATAGTATTGCAACACATACCTCCTTCCCTGTTGAAATGCAGCCATTAATATCATGGAAAACTCCACGATTCAGCATTTTGAATAAAACCATGCGAGTTCTAGGGTCGATTGCCTGACAAATAATAAAATCTTTTCAAAACCTAAAATAATAATTAAATGACATCAATGAAAACAGTAAACCAGATGCAAACTAGAAAGACAAGATACAACCATGTGGCAGAAAATGATTAAATGCAGAGATGTTATGTCTATAGAGTGGTGGCCATCATACATCAACTTTTACTATACACATGAGTGAAAACCAGGTTGACTAAAATCATTAAAAACAGATTTGAAAAACAAAACAGACAGGCACAATGTGCATATATGATAAGCACACAAAAAAACAATGAAAGAAGATGGTAAGTAATTAAGTATACAAATTTTCATGTAACAATGTCACAACTCACAAGATGATGGCAATTAATGAAACACAATAGCAGTTCACAGCCACATGTCTTGTAGCAATAGATGCATTTGTAAGCTGTGATGCAGGCTAATGTGAACTAGCATTTGGCTTAACAATATTCAGGACCAACCCTACAGTCATCACTCATAGGTGTGGAAGATTTTCTTTAAATTATTTTGAGGTTTGCACCTTTTTTTACTATGAATAGATTTAAAAGAACATAATCAACTTCCAAAATTTTATCAAACAACTTGTATCACATTACTTAGGCCGGAATTAAGTAGAGCCAAAAAGGATTCACATCTAAAAGTATCTTTACTATTTCTGAATTATGATGGGGCGTTCAAGAGGTAGATAAGGACATAAGGTATATTCTTACAAGAACATAAAGATTAAATGTTGTCACTCACTTGTTCAACAGTTGCTCTGTCAGCTTTTTCAGTAGTTTTGGTCTTACCAATGGCCATCCCCCGCACACTCTCACGGATCGCAGTGGTGACCGAATTCGACATGCCACTATTCCACCTTCCTTCCCACTCCTGTGTGACACCAATCGTCCAATTCAATCATCAAAATGTAATGTAAGAACCCTAACATCCAGTGGCGTACCCAAGCTATTGGCTTGGGGGTCGCCCGACACCCATGAATTTCTTTTGCATACTAATATATATCCGATCTTATCCCAACCGAACCCCAAGAAATTTTTATACCGACCCTAAACTCTAAAAAAATTAATTTGTACTTTTAAAATTTTTAAATTTAAACGTATTATAAACAAATTTATTACATAACTAATAAGATTGGAGTTTTTTATCAATGATCCATGACCAAATAGCCCAATAATATTAGATTTTTTAACCCAATTACCCAAATTCTCAAACTCATTACTTATTACCCAATTAATAAAAAAAATGTACCTAAATCTAAATTTATAATTCTAATTAAATTTGAGAATCCATTGGATTGATTTCTTCAACCGTTTTTTAGGTTTGAACTTCGAACTTTATGATTGTAAATCCAGATTACTGTATAAAAAAACATCGTGAATTGAGATTTGAGAATATATTAAGAAATCAGAATTTTGTATATAACTATATAATTTTGTAATATGAATTAAGAATATATTGGTGGCCAATGTGTTTATTTTGAACTGAGAATTGTAATGTGAATTGTGATATAATTTTGTATTTTTATTTGCAGGTAATATGGACCGATTTGTAGTACAAAAAGCTGGTCCTTCATCTTCTAAAACTCCTGAATATGTGTTGATGTTGATTACGGAAGTGACATACCTCCAATGGAGAAGCTCTGATATGATTAGTAAACTTCTGATTCCGGTTAGAAAGCGGTTGCAGAGAAGACGCATTAGGGCGAGAGTGTACTCCTCCGTGAGCATTCGGCCGTCTTGCGTTGAGTATAAGAGCTCCGTCAACTGCACCTGTATCGTCTTTTGAGTCCAAATAATCCAAAGCTCCTCCGATTTCGGAGTCCGATGACCATGAAATCTCCTCGTCGTCGTCTGTTTCGTCTTCGAATACTTCTTGATCTTCGTTTTCGTTCTTGGATTCTTTAATTGCAGGCTTCTCAACAACGATCGACATCGCGTCCACGATTCCGATCAGATTAACGTTTCGGTCGAATTTGATAAATACGTTGCGAACTCGTTAGGTTTAGGGTTTTAGATTTTTGGTTAGAACACTATTGTATCATGTTAGACAAAAAAAAAATCGTATATCACTGTTTATCTGGTCGGGCAGTTGGGCTCGCTTAATTGGGCTGATGTTTTCAATTATATGAGTTGGGCTTATTAAGATAAAAAGAGCTTCTTGTTCTAAAAAGATTTTTTTTATAAATACTTTAGAAAACTTCAATTGAACTCATACCGGCATCATTAAAACAGATTCATTTAACTCTACGATCTTAGTATTTTAGAGTTTAAAATTTGAGGTTTAGGTTTATAATTTATGTTTTTATCCGTGTTGGTTGATCAATACTTCTTTCTATAAATTTTTATTCTATAGTTTAGGGGGATAAGATATGAAAAAACCAAAACTAGTATATTTGCATTTAAAAAATGAGAAATCTAAAAATAGAGCTTTTTATTTTTAGGGAGAGAAAATAGCAATGCAAAATATAAAAAAATAAAAATTGAAAGAGATAAAAAATGAGAAATTGATCAAACAAATTGTGAATTGATGGTACATTGGCTAACGTATCTGACTCATAGATAAAATAGATGAAAAAACCATTAGATCGTTGTTTGATGTGCTATGTAGGCTTGACAAATCATAAAGTATGCATATGTGATATGCACACTATATGCATTGTCTGACATAGTGGACAACATTTTGAAGTATATTTCATAATGTAATAAAAGATTTGTGAAAAAAGAAATATGAGAAGTCACTGTGTAAACATGTGTTTATTTTAAAGTATTTAAACTTGTTTGATTTTCTTTATTTTCTCAAATGATCAGATTATCTCTGCTTATACATGAGTATCGACATGATAGTTGTTCATTTGAGATTCTGGTTTATTTTCTTGTGTTTCGTTCAAACATCGGATTCTCTCTGTGTATACATGAGTATCGACCTAAGAATTGTTGTTCGAACAACTTAAACTTGTTTTATTTTTCTTATTTTGTTAATCTGATGTCTTATCTGCGTATCAAAAGATCGAACTTTAAGTAGACGATTTAACATTCTTGTTTCTATTTGCATAGAACACAGTTGACGGTATCATAAATATATGGCACTATGTGATACTCACAAGTGTAATCACATGAAAATGATGTGAAGCATATCTGAATATGTCAGATAGTGTGGGGTCCACAGGTCTGAACAAATTAATGATACCTTAACATATCCTGATGTTATTTTGTCTAAGTTTAAGTTGGACAAATTATATTGGCAATCAAAGTGGTTTGTGTGCTTCAATTAATTAAAATTGGAATGAATTTGAGAGCGTTATAATTAATATGGTCCCAAATAATGGTTTTCTTCAAAACAAAAATAGAGTTTGATTTTGTATTACATTTGTTCTTATTTTAGAAAATTCAAAAAGATTTTTTGTCTGTTTTGATATAAATTTAGAAAATCCAATTTCATTTTAAAAATTCAAAAAGATCTTTTTGTCTGTTTTGTTATAAATTTTAGAAAATCCAAAAAGATTTTATGAGTGTTTTGATATAAAGTTTGTAAAAGCCAAGGAAAATTTGTTTCTTATTTATTTTCGATCCTTGACATGTGATACAAAATGATTTCAAAATCAAAACATCTTGGCTCTCCGAAAGAGGTTTTTGCCCAAGATTAAAGTTATTATATAAAATGGAAAACCACACTCCTGTCTTCTGAATATGTAGGTTGTATGCATGACTATAGCATGTTGATGAAGCTGTAAAAGTGAAAATTCCTTAGGGAGTCAGAAGACGAGCAAATGAAGGATATTTTACAAATCGTTCAGTTGACACAAGTCCTGTTCCAGCAATGCAAGTTCTATCATAACTAACATCAAGAGTCTGAAAATGAAATCAAATACAACACATGACCCGGGGGGGGGGGTCTGTTAGAGCATAAACCTATGTGTGTCAAGTGATGTATCTAGCTAGATTGTGTTAGTTGATAGAGTTAACGAATTGAGTGTGTAATTGCCAACAAACTGAGCTGCGAGCCAGCAACGAACTGGTGGTTCGTTGCTAGTCCAGTTCGTTGGACAACAAGTTTTATAAATAGCTAAATGTGTTGTAGATAAACATAGTTCTATGTGTAAGTCTTGAGATGAGTGTGATTTTTTGTGTTGAGAGCTTATTGAGTGCAGAAGGTCTTTGTATGTGTTTCTAAAGTGATTCAATACAACAAGACCTCTATTTACATCTTATTCATCTCGTTTTGATCACGACTAGTAGACGATCCATTTATTCGCGCATTTACTGCCATCTATATGGTCTACGTTACACTATCACGACTAATTTTATTAGTGTTGTTAGTTTTACACCGTTAATTTTTTCGGTGTAGAAGATTTTTTCGGTGTAGAATTTTAGGATGTATCCGTTTTCCTCTTTTACTTTGCTTCGTTTTAGTTTAGTTTTACGCTATTGAGTTTTGGTGTATAGCCTTTTGGTTTAGTGAGGATAATAATTGAAAACTTGTTTTCCTAATTCATCATCGGTTAATCTACAGAAAACGGCGATCGGCGCGAATTTAATGGATAAACAGGCGGAAACCCTACCGGAGAACCAGCACGGCGGCGGCGGCGGCATCCATGCAACACATGACTTCGAAACACTTGCTCGATCATGGCTTTCAACGCTCCCGGCAGAGAAATCTCTAACCCCTTCCGACGTCGAATCATGGCTTCAATCCAACTCCTCCTCCTTACCTGATCACATCAAATCGATGCCTCCATCAGATGTACACCAGATGCTTATTTCCTTTTCAACCGGTGTAACCCCCTCCAATGAGGTATCATCTTCATCTTCCACATTTGGTTATCATCAATTACAGGCGTACGGTTACATTTAGGGCTTTTCAAGTTCTATCAAGTCAACATTCAACAATTCACCGTTACACTTTCGATTTGTTACATTTAAATGTAGGTAGGTATACGAGTTTCCTTCCCCTTTCGAAGAGAAAATAACAATTTTTGGGATTGGGAATTTGGAAAATTTGTTAAACACAGTTAACTTTACAAGAAGAAATCTACTTATTCTAAAAAACTAACTGGATTCTTAAACCCAATTGGGTAATCAAACGGCCAGGAAATCAGAAAGAAGCTAGAGAGGATTTTAGATAGAAGTTTGAAGTAGTTTTTCTGCATATTCCAAACTTGAAAAACACAGTACTTTGAAAGGAATACAGTGGCCAAAATATGAACTAGAATATGGACCTATAGGCATCATGAGTAACCAACCCACTAATACTCTTATTTGACTAACAAAATGCATAAGGAAATAAACTGGAAATGCAGCTAAAATCCATCCATGCCATGCACGTGTGCCTGCATGTATCATGATCCATTAACATGAAATGAATCCCTAGTTTTGTTGACAGGATCATATGTTTTGATTCATGTTGTCAAACCGCTCTCTGGATAGATAATGGATACAATATTAGTGAACAATATCAAGATTGTAGAAACTATGTTAACTACTAAGGTATAAGTTCATGACTTTGAAGTTAGTATCGTCAGTTTGGTTTTAAAAAGCGAACCTGAGGCACCAGGCCATCGGAACATCAACTTGACTTTGAGGGTTCATGCACATTGGGGTCAATAATCTTTAAAGTTGGTCAAAATTAGGGTCCGTAGGAGATTGGTATGTAAAAACCCAAGGGATGAAGAGATTATTAATAGTTTATTTGATAAAAAATATAATATGTAAAAGAGAGAGAGAGAGATGTACTTATCGTCATTGTTGTACATAGAGCAACGTTCTGCTGCATACATGAAGATTTAGTCTCATGCTTCCGCTTTCAGGACCAAAATGCCTTTAAAACCATGATATCAATCTGAATAAAGATCTTGTACTATGAGAGCCCTAACTGTAATGTCTTGAAGTCGATTAGCAAAGTTCATTCACTTTGATATCTTGATCTGGTCTCCATTAAAGGCTGACCCTGGATTTTTGGGCATATTTCGGTAGCAATTTATGTGATGTTAAATGATACACTTTATGTTTATTATGGCTATTTTGTTGATCATACTTTTTTCCCCTTCTGGTAGGAAAAAGATCCTTTTTATTTTCGTTTCCAACGCTCTGACCAATGGATGCCGATATATTCATGGTTAGAGACTTTAGAAACCGATGAGGTAATTAAGTCAAAAGAAATTGCAGACTGGCTTAATGCAAATAAAGAGATCCAAGATGATTTGCTGACAAGACATTCTCGTTATCATCTAATGCACTACATCAAAAAATGCCACATGAAAATACTGAAGAAAAGAGAGAAGAAGAAGGTAAAATTTTGTATTGTAGTCTCTTCATTTTCCGTTTACTTGAATACTTGGTTCAAAAAGCTTTTTCTCATCACAGGGTTCCATTTCATTTGGGGAAAACTGCAAGAAAATGTGATGTACTAATCAGTTTTTACAGTTTTATTCAATACACCATTCTTTTAATTATCTGGTGCAATTTACTTACCGTTTCTTACCAAGTAACTCATTTTGTTTCATTGAGTGATAACAAGTTGGTGCTTTGCATTGAATGGTTACAAATTGCACATTTTAGTAACAAATCATTATGTTAAATTAAATGGTTAAAACGGTACATTGTATTATTGTTTTTCATATAGTTTGCTATCTAAATATGGCAAAAAGCTTTTAAGCAAGAATTATGAAAAGATCCCACATATCTGTCTTCTTGTTTCCTTTCTTTTTTCTAATTTCCTAATGGAAGCTTAATATGCCTTCCATTTTGCAGGGATTGCATACTACCATTAAAATAAGTTCCTCAAGAGCTCACAAGACTGACGAAAAGAGTTCATTAGCTATGCTTTCGAGTACGACTTGTTTTTTTTCCTTTTTACCGCAGCACTTTTTTTTACAATGTTACTGCAATCATTAGATTAGTTTTTGATATATTTTTATTTTATCTAATTGATTCATTTTGCAGGTAGTAGTGTGGCCAAGCTCCCAAAGGATAGCCCTATATACACCGTGAAACGGAATGAAGCATTTCGAAAATACCAGATGTGAGTTCTTTTTTCTATCTGTATAATTATATCTAGAGGTTTTGTCACAAAACCTGTCCCTGTGCTTTGGTGAATTTTGCACAAAGTTTCATATTTTTGTGAAGTTCAAGGATAATCCATTTGTTCACTCTTTTGTAACACTTTTGCTCTCAAGTCTTCCATGTGTCTTGCACATGTGGGCATATTTGTCATTTTTATTCGCTTAACAGTTACAAAAACTTATTATAATTTATGAACACTTGAATCCAAAATCGCAATGAAAAAGCGAAGAACTTCCATCCTGATCAAACAGAGTAGATCAGTTGGATTTGTGTTCATTAAAAAATTCAAACTGGATACCAAAACATTATAAGCATTAAGGCCGAGTGGTTAAGGATGGGTGTGGAGAGAAAGGGGGAATAGAGGGGGACAGATAAATTGGAAAAGTTGGACACATGGAGGACTTAAGGACAGGAGTTTTTTTAACCAAGTTAAATGGAATGCCTAAAAGTGTTACAAAACATTGAATAGGGACTATCCTTGAATTTCCAAAAATGAATGTACTTCTTGTGCAAATCTGCAAAGCACATGGATGGGTTGGGTTGGCTCAAACACTTTCGTCGTATGCTTTTAAATTTTTGTGATAGAACCTCACTTTGTCATCGTATGCTTTTAAATTTTTGTGATAGAACCTCACTTTGTCATTGTTGGATACAGTTACGAAAGTTAACATTATTTCAGTAACAATATAATTTTCTAAACAAATGATTTAGGAGGTAGATTTATGCATGAAAAGCACCCTTTCGGGTGACCCGAATTTATTTATCTTATTCTTTTGATCTTCTAGAAATAGATCATAACCTGAATTATGCAATGGTGACTCTTACTATTTTCATTAATTGTGTTACAGTTTAACAGAAATGGAGAAGCAGCTTGGCACCATCTTTCAAAGTCAAGAAACTGCAAATGTTGTAGCGGGGCAATGATTAAGTTAGCATGATGTACAAGCATATGTATGCTGGTTTGGTCACTAAGCCATACTTCTATTGAAGATGAAGCCAAATTTCATAAGCATCCAATGTTTCTACAATTTGTGAAATATAAAAGTAGTTTATAAAGATTTGTCTGTTAGTCCTTTATCCTTATCAAGTCGCACACAATAGGATAACATAAATTTTAACTGGATTTGAATTTTTTACAGGACCTGAAAAATATGATGAAACACCTAAATTGAAAATTTTGGGTTTAGTTGATAAGGAGAGGTTCAAATGAGAAGTTTGTTTTGGGTAAATGAGAAGTTTGTTTTGGGTAAGAATGATAAGAAGGAATTTCAGCCATTGGATCTTGATCTAATAAAAAAGGAAGGAGGGGTATTTTAGTTTTAGCCACTTTTGTTGACTTTTTATCTACTTCCCCAATTTTCTTTAAACATTCATAACTTTTAAATACGACATTATTTTTTAAAAAAATTACACCATAAAAACGAGCATTTTTATCTTTAAAACGCGTGCTATATAAAAAATGAAAAAAAATTACTCTTTCGATTTTTGACACAGGTCATTGTGTCAAAATGTTCAGATCATTGTGTCATTGTGTCGTCGTGTCAAAAGTATATAGTGTTGCTATATATAAAATTAAATAATCTTTCGGTTTTTGGCACAATATGAAATAATGATCTGAACATTTTGACACATCATTGTGTCATTGTGTCAAAATGTTTAGATCATTGTGTCATTGTGTTGTCGTGTCAAAAGTATATATAGTGTTGCTATATAAAATTAATTACCCTTTCGGTTTTTGGCATCATATGAAACAATGATCTGAACATTCTGAAACATCATTGTGTCATTGTGTCAAAATATTCAGATCATTGTGTCATTGTGTCGTCGTGGCAAAAGTATATATATTGTGCTGCTATATATAAAATTAAAAAAAATTACTCTTTCGGTTTTTAACACCATATGACACAATGATCTGAACATTTTGACACAATGATCTGAACATTTTGACACAATGACACAACGACACAATGACACAACGACACAATGATCTCAACATTTTGATACAATCGAAAAAGTAAAAAAAATTAATTTTTTATATAGCTACACTATACGCGTTTTAAAGATAAAAAAATGCTCGTTTTTATGGTGTAATTTTTTTTAAAAAATAATGTCGTATCTAAAAGTTATGAAGGTTTAAAAAATGAGGGAAATTTAATAAAAAGTCAAAAATACCCTTACGTTTTTTATTTTCTTTAGTTTTTCTTTCTAATTTACTCAGAAAAATTTTAAGCCATAGATCTTCATTTAATTGAAGATCTAATGGCTATGATTACTTTTTAACATTTTTATCCAAACTAAACTTCTCACAATAACCTTATATAGATTATATAGATGGGTTTGGTGTATTTTTTTTATATCTCCAATTACTTTTAATTAAAATATAATATTTTATAAAATTGTAGTTATACCATTTCAACGTGTTTTATTTATTTTATTTTAAATTTCAATATGAGTTGTGCGTAACAATGGACAAGTCATTAAGACACCAACTTACAAGTTATCAAAGTTCGTTCAGGGATTTTGTTTTTTTTTACAATTTTCCTTTTCTTTACCTTTTTAAAATACGATATTTTTTATTATTGGGAACTAGTTATTTTTTTTAATTTTTTTTGGAAAATGGACAGTGTCCATGTCAAACACTTATTAAAAAGAATATAAGGCCTCTCTCAATGGTGACCAAGTCACCACCTTTTCACCACTGCCACGTCATCGTTTCCTCATTTGATTTTCCTATGACATTCTACTACCAATAACACTTTTTCACCACCTCTTCACCACTTCTTCTCCACTCCTTCCTCATAAATAAAAGATGCATTTTATTTATTAAATGAATTATTTATGAATGTGGGCCACCTTTGGGTAAGTCACAAGTATGTCATAGGGGTGACATTTGTGGAGATACCTAATGGGTGACACCATGGTGCCAATGATGTCACCCTATAACATAGTGGTGAAGAAGGTGACGACTTAACCATTGGGAGAGGCCTAAAGGATGAAGAACTGCATTGGATAAATCCCAAGCTAGACTCCGATCTCCGAGAATACAAACAAAGCACATCCACTCAAGATAAGAGGGATTGCGAAACAAACAAACACATGAACTAAAAACAAACTATTTAGCCATAAATCTAGAAGTTCCGTCCTCCTCAAAAAAGACATCAATTATAATTTTTAACCTTTGTACTTTACAAAACTTTAGATTTTGACATTTTTTAAAAAAAACTTTCAAGTTTTACCCTTTATTTGAAAACTTGTTTCGTGTTTTAACCTTTACACTAACTTTACACTAACCCAATTAAAATTCTCCGTTAGTTTTCTAATAAAGGGGGGTAGTATTGTAACTTTTTTTTTTTTTAAAACTTGTTCATTTTTAACATTTACACTAACTTTACAAACCATATTTGGATTTTTTTAGGGTGGTAGTTAAAAAAATCAATTAATTTGTTGTTTTTTTATTTTTATTTTTTAATATATTCTTTTAATAAAAGTAGTTTTATTTTTTTTATATCTCTTTTTTAATCTTGTCAAAATATTCTTCTGTGTGTAAATATTTACTTATTTTTCTTGTATGAGAACATATATCAAATATGCAAATTTATTTCACATACAAAAAAGTTTTTTTGTATGCCTGTAATTTCCAATTTGATCCTCTCTCTGTATATATATATATATATATATATATATCATCTATTTTATTTATTATTAATATAGAAGTTCTTAGATACAATAATACGATATTGTAATTTACAATTACAAAAATAATAAAACTAATAAAAACATAAAACAAAAGAGAAACCGGAAAAAACAAATATATAATACCTATGTATAAAACGATATGGTGACCCGCCCGCGCGTTGCGGCAGACCACCGTGTTATTTGACAATTTTTAGTAATTGTATTTGTCATTACAGTTAATGACATTACATAGTGTCATTCACATGGCTATTACATAACTAATAACAATATGTAGTGTCATTTACATTTGTACTACAAAAAATTAATTATTGCCCTTGATTAGAAAAACTAAGCTCGATAAGGCGCTCTACTTACATGTCGGGGTATGCCTATCATTAAGTACACCACCATGGTACCATGTAACTTCATCCTAATAGACAGTTCTAGTTCTGCATATAAAAAGAGAAATAAAATGTAAAGGGATAGTAAGGTAAATTTATGTAGCATACAAACACATCCTTGAACTTTGAACCATAGGTTTAGTTTTTCTTATACATTAACTGTTTGACATAATACATATGGTTTTAAAACATAATAACTTCATGTCAAACCAAAACCAAAACATTAGTTACTGTCCGTGTTAAAAACCTATGCATCCAAACAGTTTTTGAAATATGCACATGGGCAACCATTTGGGGTATAAACAACAAATTACCACAAATAAAATAAAAAAATAGCTTACTACTGATTAAACAATTTTCAAATAAAATAAATAAGCCTAAAGAAGATTAAAGAATTTGAATAAATTTTTGAAATTTAAGGAAAATGTGTCCCAACATAGTGAGTGTACTTTCTTATCAGACGCACCTTTAACAGAACGGTTTGTGCCTATGCTTTATGTTAACGGTTTGTGCCTATGCTTTATGTTTCCCATGCTTTTGGACGTCATTGCGGACTGATCCTGTCTAGGGATGCAAAGAATATGATTTGTATAGATTATTATATATAATAACACACAGTGGAAAAAATGAAATTAGCCTATATTATACCTGAATATATAAGGAACTGATTTACACATGCAGTAACATGGAACAAACGATTTGCACACAATGACTTCAAACAGAAACACCCAAATTCAACTGGAAATGCAATAACATAATTGTAACCTAAACGCCATAAAAACCTAATCAAAAGCACAAAAAGTCAGGACAACAATACCTGCAACTAAGAGTCAATTCCAACTAATGTCACAACTTGCGTACTGACAAAAGAAATGAGAAATCAGATGGTCATTAAAGATATAAGGACATGTATTCAGTAGTAGTTACTTGCAAAGATTTTAAGAATGCATCCAAAGAGGCAAAAATCTAACCCAAATGAAGACAAGTCATCAGACAATTGTATAAAAGTGAACGTATTTCAAGAAAGAAAGAAAAAACACAAACCTATATAGATGCAGGGTGTTGGATGGTGGGTGAAGTTGGCAGTTGCGGCTGCAGCTCCAGGTCCAGCAGTAGCATGTGTTTTCTGAAGGCGAAAAGAATCCACCTGAAAGAAATTAATAACAATTTATCAGTACTGCAGGTCATGTTCAACAATAAAAATCTGAAGCAGATCATGAAGCTTAAGAAGGAAAAAAGACATTAAACCTCCAACAAAATTTATAACCTCAAAATTCTATCCAACTTTGAACTGACACTTTATGATATCATAGCCATGTATAAAGTATCAAGAACGCTTCTTGTCTTTATCACGACTTCTTCTGTCTGTGAATAATTTGTCAAACCCGGAGAGCTATTTTGACTAAGTGATTCATGAATTATTTGATTGCTTATTATAGAATTCTTTATAATTCCAGTTTCATTTGATTCATATATTTCTCTCCTAATTTACCTAGTAAATTAATTAGTTATGACTGTTGGTAAGTTAGTTGTAAATAATATTAATTATGAGTGCTGGTAAATTAGCCGTAAATAATATTAACGAGATGTTTACCACCCCCGCGCGTTGCTGCGGGGTTGAATTTGTATGCTGAACGAAAGTTAAAAGTTAAGGGGTATGAAAAGTAAAAGTCTAAAAGTCTCGTAGTGAAAGTATAAAATTATAAAAGTATACTGAAAATGAAAGTAAAAAAGTTAAAAGTTTCGTAACCAAAGTAGAAGACAACAGAAGTTCAAGTAAAAAACGTTTAAAAAACAAAAGTTAAAAAGTTAAGGGGTATAAAACGTAAAAGTCTAATAGTCTCGTGGTGAAAGTATATAACTATAAAAGTAAAAAACGAAAGTAGAAAAGTTAAAAGTTTAGCGGCTAAAGAAGAAGACCACAAAACTTAAAACAAAAAAAAAAACTTTAAAAGTATGAAACATATGTGGCTAAACTATGAAAACCTAAAGTTTACTATTTCGTTAAAGAAAAAAAAAAGAAAGTGTTAAAGTTTAGGGTAGAAAATGTCAATATGCCAAACTTCGTTAAAGAAAAAAAACAAAGTGTTAAAACTTAGAGTAAAAAATGTCAAACACTGAACCCTCGTGGCCAAACCATGAAAAATGCAAAGGTTACTATTCATCTTAAATTTCATTGTATATATATATAATTTGTAAAATCTAAGGTCATAGGAATCTAACCTTTAAAGGAGCTATTCTAATAGGCTATCCATTTTTCAAATGAGCTGACTAATAGGCTACTCATTTTTTTAAATGATGGCAGATCTACTCTCAAACCTGAATATAGTGCAAGGAAAAACTACTTAATTTTAAGAAAACGTAAAGAAGCAAGTAAAGCAAAAGTAATATGTATGCAAAGTAAACTGCTGACCTGAAACAACAAACATAGCAGTAAACCTGAAAAAATTAGAGATAGTATTCTAAATTGAACAAATCCGCAAACAAAAGGATAAACTAAAAAACCACTAGGACTTGTCCTAGTGGTTACCCCCTTGGCTCTTAGAGCTTTGTTACTATGTGACCCAAGTTCTAATCCAAGGGGAGGCAGTTTTACCCCATGTTGTCCCAGGAGGGGGTTTCTGCCAGGAGAAAGCTTCAGGAGGGGGTGTCTTGGTTCTCACGGAGGTCCGAGTAATCGACCTTGGACATAGCCCCGCAAGGGTAGGTTTACACGTGAGACCAAAGTCGCCTGATCGATGCCGTTCCAAAAAAAAAAGGATAAACTAAAAGCTAAACTTAAAGATCAAACGATACTAAATTGACACAACACGGAAAAAAATCAACACCAAATTAATAATAAATTCAAGAAGATTTATACAAATGAATGAATCATGGGATAAATGATAAGTACTGATAAATTGTTGAACATGACCTAAAAAGAAATCGGTACTACTTTATATGCAACTATACACAGGAAGAAACGATGAAGAGCATAGCGAAAACTCTTACCGATTTAACACATGAACCTAAGAAATCGAGAGTAGAAGTGAGATAAAAATTCAGTTGTAAATTATATACTGATGGAAAGGTATAATAGTGGAACGAATAGAAGTATACACATACAAACCTCAATAGAAAGAAATTGGTCGCCGATTTGGCCTCAGATCGGAACATGCAAACTGGATTTGACCTCAGATCGGAGTAGCAAGAGAGAGGTGAATGGTGATGAGCTGATGAGCTGTCGCCGGTGAGCATCATTTGTCGCCGCTTCCGTCGTGACTCAGCCGCATCCCCAATTTCCTTTTCACCCACAACAACAACGGCTAGGGTTCCGTTGATTGTGGCTCTTCAATCTAAGGGCGGCGGCTAGCGTTTCTGTTGTCGTTTTAGCCGTGGATGACCAGAAGATGATGATGATGGTGAAATCAGAGGATCGGCGGTGAGTGTTGAGCCGCTATTTGGGTATGAGACTATGTGGCCTTCTTCCAGAGCATTCCATTCTAATATAAACGAAGGACTAAAATTGACAAAGTATAAGAAAGTAGTGGTCAATTTGCAAGAAACACAAAGTATACTATTCATCTTCACATTTTCATTGTATTAATAACGAGATGTTTACCACCCCCGCGCGTTGCTGCGGGGTTGAATTTGTATACTAAACGAAAGTCAAAAAGTTAAGTGGTATAAAACGTAAAAGTTTAAAAGTCTCGTGGTGAAAGTATAAAACTATAGAAGTATACTATAAGCGAAAGTAGAAAAGTTAAAAGTTTTGTGGCAAAATTAGAAGACAAAAAAACTTAAAACAAAAATAAAAACTTTAAAAGGTAGAGGGTTAGAAAGTTAAGGAGTATAAAACGTAAAAGTCTAAAAGTCTCGTTGTGAAAGTATAAAACTATAAAAATATACTAAGTTAAGGGTATAACATGTAAAAGTCTAAAAGTCTCGTGGTGAAAATATAAAACTATAAAAATATACTAAAAACGAAAGTAGAAAAGTTAAAAGTTTCGTGGTCAAAGTAGAAGACAACAAAACTTAAAACAAAAAAAAACTTTAAAAGTTAGAGGGTTAAAAAGTTAAGGGGTATAAAACGTAAAAATTTAAAAGTCTTGTAGTGAAAGTATAAAACTATAAAAATATACTAAGTTTAGGGGTATAACACGTAAAAGTCTAAAAGTCTCGTGGTGAAAGTATAAAACTATAAAAGTATACTAAAAACGAAAGTAGAAAAGTTCAAAGTTTCGTGGCCAAAGTAGAAGACAACATAACTTAAAACAAAAAAAAAACTTTAAAAGTTAGAGGGTTAAAAAGTTAAGGGGTATAAAACGTAAAAGTCTAAAAGTCTTCTAGTGAAAAGATAAAACTATAAAAATATACTAAAAACGAAAGTAAAAAAGTTAAAAGTTTCTTGGACAAAGTAGAAGACAACAAAACTTAAAACAAAAAAAAAACTTTAAAAGTTAAAGGATACAAAACGTAAGAGTATGAAACATATGTGACTAAATTATAAAAACCAAAAGTTTACTATTTCGTAAAAAAAAATAAAGTGTTTAAAAGTTTAAGAGGTGGAAGCTGCCAAAACCTTAAAAAAAATTAAAAGTTAGTGTGTCGTTAAGGTATATAACTATACAAAAAAATATATACTAAAACAATGAAAATATGAAAATTTTGGGGAATAAAACGTTAAAGTTTAAAAATTATGTCGTCAGAGTACAAAACTATGAAAAAAGTAATCGTCAACCTCAAAAACTCTAAAAATATACCAAAAATGAAATTAGTCTAATAAAAGGAGAAAGTTAAAAAGTTAAGGCATATAAAACGTAATACTCTAAAGGTCTCGTGGTGAAAGTATAAAATATAAAAGTATACTAAAAACGAAAGTAGGAAAGTTAAAAGTTTCGTGGCCAAAGTAGAAGACAACAAAAGTTAAAAAAAAAATTAAAAGTTAGTGTGTCGTTGAAGTATAAAACTATACAAAAAAGTATACTAAAACGATGAAAATATAAAAACTTAGGGGAATAAAATGTCAAAGTCTAAAAGTTGTGTCGTCGAAGTATAAAACTATGAAAAAAGTCATCGTCAAAGTCAAAAACTCTAAAAGTATATTAAAAATGATATTAGTCTAATAAAAATATGTTAAAAAGTTATCGCATATAACACGTAATAGTCTAAAATTCTCGTAGTGAAAGTATAAAATATAAAAACTTAAAAAAAAAACTTTAAAAATTAGAGGGTAGAAAACGTAAAAGTATAAAACATATGTGACCAAACTATGAAAATCTAAAGTTTACTATTTCTTAAAAAAACAAATTGTAATAGTTTAAGGGTAGAAAATGTTAAAACATAAAACTTGTGTGGCTAAAGTTTGAAAAACTAAAAATGTACTATTCAACTATGAAATTTGATTGTATTATATATAAATAGATAAAGTTTCTTAAAAATTATTTTATTCTAAAATATTATTCGTTAAGAATATGGATAATTAAAGGATTTAAGGTGTATGCTTAGGGTTATATATAAATTCATCTTTTTCATCTCTTATTGATTGAAATTAGAGGTGTACAAGACGATTTAATTTGACAACCAGACTAAGTTATGACCGATCTGGTTCTATCAAACTTGGTCAAAATCGGTTTGATCCGAAACCGAATATGATCATAAACCGGTTGTGATTGAAATCCGGAATCTGTGTTGAACCGTTTGGGATCGGTTTGGTTCAACCCATTATGGAACCGGTATTCAATATTTAGTATTTTTTATTTTCAAATACAATGAAAAACAAAAAAAATAGCTATAATTCATTAATTTTATTTAGAATTTTAAAAATACGACAATAATAAACCATATATACAATCAAATAAAATTATAGTCTAGAGAAAACCTTAATAACGATATATAGGAATGACATATTAGTCTAAAGTTACAATACTACCCCTTTATTAGAAAATTAACGGAGAATTTTAACTGGGTTAGTGTAAAGTTAGTGTAAAGGTTAAAACATGAAACAAGTTTTCAAATAAAGGGTAAAACTTGAAAATGTTTTTAAAAAAAGTCAAAATCCAAAGTTTTGTAAAGTATAAAGGTTAAAAATTGTAATTTAGTCATTCCTTTTTATACCTTTCTAATATAAGATACTTTTTAATATTGGGAATTAGTATTGAAAGCAAGCATGCGAGAAATGAAACTGTTATTGAATTCTCAAAATCAATCCAACTGATTACAACGATCTACCTATATAAACAGAAAATACTCAAACTAACTAAAACAGAATCTCCCGCCAAAACTGAGTTATCAACCTAACCCTCAAGGTTCCCGGTTCGAACCTGATAAATAACACTAGAGCTACTAATTCACCGGTTTAAAGCTAAAACATGAAAGATAACACCCCCCTCAAGTTGGTGCCTGCAAAACACCAAACTTGGATAATAATTTGTCATGTTGAGCTCTAGGAAGGTTCTTGGTTAGCAAATCTGCAAGCTGATCTTGTGTGGAGGTATGATGTAAAGTAATGAGACCATCTTGAAGCTTTTCTCGAACAAAATGACAGTCCAATTCAATATGTTTAGTACGTTCATGGAATACAGGATTTTTGGCAATATGTATTGCTGCCTGACTGTCACATTTAACAGCAATGGGAGTAATATTCTGAACTTGGAAATCATTGAGAAGCCTAGTAAGCCAGGAGAGTTCAGCAGTAACTCTTCGAAGAGACCTATATTCAGCCTCAGCTGAACTTAAAGAAACAGTGTGTTGTTTCTTAGATTTCCAAGAAATAGGAGAGCCACCAAAAAAAATCAAATAACCACTAACAGACTTTCTGGAAATGGGACAAGATGCCCAATCTGAGTCACAATATGCAGTGAGAGTAAAGTCTGCATTATTGTTAAAAAATAAACCCTGTGTATATGTTCCATGAAGATAAGCCAATGTATGCAAAACAGCATGCCAGTGAGGTAATCTAGGATCAGTCATAAATTGACTTAAATGCTGAACAGCAAATGAGAGATCAGGCCGAGTATTAGTTAGGTAATTAAGCTTACCAACTAGTCTCCTATATTGTAAAGGATCAGCAAGAGGAGTACCTTCATTTATTTTGAAATTTGAAAGAGATGGAAGAGGAGATGAAACAGGAAAAGGAGGAGCAGGAAGAAATTTAGAAAGCAAATCCTTGGCAAACTTTCTCTGAGTAAGAATTAAACCAGCAGGATGCTTTAAAACCTCAATACCCAGAAAGTAGTTTAGAAAGCCAAGGTCTTTAACTTTGAAAGTGGAGTCAAGAAAAGATTTGACTGAAGCAATTTCATCTTCATTGTTCCAGTGATGATTATATCATCAACATAGACAGCAAGATAAACAACAGAGCCAACCATAGCTTTGGAGAACAATGAATGATCATTAGAAGATCTTTGGTAGCCTTTAGAAAGCAAAGCAGTGGATAACTTGCCATACCACTGTCTTGAGGCTTGTTTCAGGCCATAAAGAGATTTTTGAAGTTTCAAACATTGATTAGATGGTAAATTCATTCCTTGAGGTGGTTTCATATAGATATCTTCATCGAGATCCCCATGTAGAAAAGCATTATTGACATCTAATTGGGATAATGACCAATTCATTTTGACTGCTACTGCAATTAAACTCCTGACAGTAGTCATTTTGACCACAGGAGAAAAAGTCTCTACATAATCAAGACCATACTTCTGTGTATCACCTCTTACCACCAACCTAGCCTTACATCTTTCAAGACTACCATCTGCTTTATATTTGACCTTATAAACCCACTTGCAGCAAATTGGTTTCTTGTGCTTAGGAATAGAAACCACAGTCCAAGTTTTATTAGCTTCTAGAGCTTCAAATTCTTTCTGCATGGCATCAACCCATGCAGGATGTTTGGCAGCCTCAGCATAAGATTGAGGCTCAACAAAAGTGTCAATGGAATGAATTAGCTGCTGACCATCAACAGGAAGATCTGAGAGTGAAATGGAGGAGGAGGAGTAACAAAAATTAGTGATAGTATGAGGACAGGAATGAGGAAGAACAGCAGCATTGTGACACACATAATCCTGCAAGTATGTGGGAGGTTTAGAAACTCTGGTAGATTGTCTAGAAGGATTTATGGAGGAAGTAGGAAAAGAATTTGAAGAAGGAGGAATATGAGCTGGGAAAGAAGAAGGAGAAGAAGGAGAAGAAGGAAGAGGAGTTTGATCAGAAGAAATAGGAACTGAAGTGGAAGGGTTAGAATTGGTAGAGGAGGATGGAAGATCAGATGGAGTTAAAGGAGTGGGATCAGAAGAAGAGACAGGAAAAGAATCAAAGAAATGAGAATCAAGAACAGGAAAAATAGGATCTTGAGATGAATCAGAAATTGAAGGAAACAAGTTTTCAAAGAAAACAACATCCCTTGAACAAAACACTGTCTTTGTGTGAAGGTCAAGAAGTTTATAGGACTTTTTACCAAGGGGATACCCAAGAAACAAAGAAGGAGTTGCTCTTGGTTGAAATTTGTCTCTGCCTGCTTTAAGTGTTGAAGCATAGCAAAGACAACCAAAGGCTCGCAAATGAGTGTAATCAGGAACCTTACCAGTGAGCATTTGCGAAGGAGATTTATTCTGCAAAAGTTTAGAGGGAAATCTGTTGATTAAGTGAGTGGCAGTTAAGACACACTCTCCCCAATATTGAATAGGTAATTTAGACTGAAACAACAAGGCCCTGGCAGTCTCTAACAAATGTTTATGTTTTCGCTCTACAACTCCATTCTGCTGAGGTACTCCTACACAACTGGTTTGATGTACTATACCTTTCTTAAGAAAATAAGCAGATTGAATAGTGCCTGAACCCAATTCAAAGGCATTGTCTGACCTAACACATTTGATTGAAGTACCATATTGAGTAGAAACCATTTCAATGAACTGTTGTAAGGCAGTAAAAGCATTTGATTTGGTAGTTATTAGATGGGTCCAAGTGACTCTTGTAAAATCATCAACAATGGTCAGAAAATATTTATAACCATTATATGTAGGAGATGAATATGGTCCCCATGTGTCAATGTGAATCAAATCAAAAGCATTAGAAGAAGAAATGTGACTATGTGGAAAAGGCAATTTATGCTGCCTTGCTTTAGGACAAACATCACAAGAAAGGATAGAATCAACAACAGAATTAGTCAAAAGATTCAACTGTTTTAACTTGTAAACAGGTAAATGGCCAAGCCTGTGATGCCAAGTTTGATTATTAACAACAGCATTACAAAAAGATTTAGTGACAATCATAGGAGCAGTTTGTAACTCTGGTTTGAGAAGATACAGTCCTTGTACCAAATCACCAAGAACTAGTGGCCTCTTCATGGAAGGGGCCTGAAAAATGCAACAATTGTGAGAGAAAAATAGAATCCCCTTAGAATGTATGCACAATTTAGGAACAGACAAGAGATTGTGACTAAATTGAGGTATGTAAAGAACATGAAGCAAAGAAAGCTCAGGATTGAGTTTGACTGTCCCAAATTGAGTAACAGAAATAACTTGTTTATTGGGTAAACCAATTAGGACAGGATTGGGAAGAGTTTGAACATCAGTGAACAAATTGATATCATTGCACATATGATCAGATGCTCCAGTATCAATTATCCACTTAGAATGAATGACAGAAGAATTGCAAGCAATTATACCTGCAAAGTTTGCTTGGCTGATTGTTTGAACAGTTGGAGTGGAGGAATCAGAAATTGGCATATTCATTTTCTGCAACAAAGCAAGAAGTTCATTATACTGATTAGTAGTAATAGGAGTCTGCATGTCAGTGTTGTCATCTTGAGAGACAGAAGCAGCAAATT
>JBCNJP010000009.1:72625501-72650501 GCA_039602395.1 Deinandra increscens subsp. villosa | reverse complement strand
TTTTTTAATTCAACTCACACACACAATATTTAATTCTATTATTTAAGATGTTTATAGGAAGAGCTGTGTTGGGGGGGGGGGGGGTAAAACTCTATTTGATGGATGGATATGTAAAATGTTGATGTGATCAGAGACTAGAATTGTTTGTAGGAAGGACAGTGCTCAGTGTTGCGGATAGTCTAAAGTTAATCTAAAGTCACTCCACTTTCATTAGGTATTTTGTCACACCCCAATCGACGGCGGAAACGTCGAGACATGATTAGATTGTCCATAAGCTCATGACAACTAATTTAGTGACAATAGTTGATAAATAATAAATTTCATTGATAATATTGCAAAATAAAACGATACACCACATATTGATAACAAATACAATTTATTTATTAAACTATGTCCAAAAGCCCTATGTGATAGCATCTTGAAACATCAACACCTTAGCCTGCAACATGTATAAAATAAAGGGGGGTCAACCATAAATAGTTGGTGAGTAACCACAAGTTTGATACATAATATATATTTGAAAAACATGCATTGCGTGTCATATGATAGAATAAGTGATATATAACATGCTAGAAGATATCGACAACATGAAAGACTAGGCATAACCAAAATTGCTAGTATAAAATGACAACATGAAAGACTAGGCATAAACAAACCTTAATGACATATGCTAGATTCCCTAACCCGCAGGTTAGACTAAATGAAATAATGAAATAGGCTCAAAAAACTCAACGCCAAAACCGGTCAAGTTGAGTGGGCTGTCAACCGATAGATCTACCTTTGTTACCCCAGGCCTTACGTTAATGTTTATGCCAAATGAAAGACATGACAACCATGACATATTTGACATCCAAATGAAAACATAAAAACCTTTGATAAACATAAAAGCCTTTGAAATTCACATATTGACAAATCATGCTAGAAGCCACATAACACATAGTTCACACATAGATCACATGCGCATGGTAATTGATAAACTTGAAAGATAACACTTTGAAATATGATACATGTTGCAACCCCAAAAATGAGAAAATGAAAAAAGGGGCAATAATTACTCACACGGTAAGCGCTTGGAATATCGAGAGAGCTAAAGTGAATAGATGTGGAATGCAAACCTAAAGAGGTCACCCTAACATGATAGATTTAATGAGAATAATTTTGCTGAGCTAAGTCCTTATGCATCTGGGGAATGCGTATTAGTGTTATTAAATGAGTTTTGAAAAGTTAGTTTTTGAAAGTAACAATACATTAAACGTTACGAGACATGCTTTGGCCTAATAGGTTATGACACTCTCATTGGGGCGTCTCAGGTAAGCATCCAGGTCCGACTATGGTTATGTGAACACTTATCCTTGACAGAGACCCCGACTACCGGTGTTTTCACCCTTTCAGTTACTACATGTCATTCACGCCTCAAGCACTATCACTAAATTATGTTTGTTAAACAGAGATCTATTTCTAAGCTATTAAAAATTATTAAAAATGTGTTTGTGTTCAAAACCTGAGTTACATATTATAACGATTAAGAATTAGTTTAATTCTTGAGTTGTGAAAAAAAAAGCCTAAATCCCTAATTGTTCATGCATAAAATGTTGACTTTTGGATTAGAGGAATATAGATGAAATTGGACATGATACGTTGGACTCGTTCTACAAGGCTACACCAAGCCTAAAGGCATCCTAAGCAAGGCTACACGTCCTAAGGACGTGCCTTAGCAAAGCTAGGTCGTCCAAAGGACAAGCCTTAACAATGCTAGGCGTTTTAAGAAGGAGCCTTAGCAAGACTACCTAAACGAGCCTAAAGCTCCTAACTAAACTAAACTAAGAAAATGATAAATAAACGAATAACGAAAGGAAGGAAAGAAAAAGAAGAAGAATTACATCAAAGAAGCTTTTCAAACGAGACGAGCTTGAAGGGTAGCACCTCCTCGCAGAGAGCATTAAAAAACTACTAAGCACGACATCTAAAGGGGTATTGTAGTTGTGTTGTGGAACCGCCAAAACTTGGTTATTCCACTTGTTTATACTCAAACTAGGAGTTGTAAACTATTAAGGATCAAATGAGGGTATTTATAGATGAGACTTGGAGTGAAAATTTGTTTTTGGGGCGATGTGGGATGGGTTTAGGAGAAGAGGTCGTGACTTTGGAACTTAGCAACAAACACTAAACTTGTTTTCGCGATTTCTGTTTCGTTATAAGTCGGTTTCGCATGAGGTTTTCGCCCACGTTCATCATTTTTAGAGTATTATCATATGGAATAGATTAATCTAACATTCATGATGTTGATAATTGAGCTTAAACCTTGAATCTTGATGTGGGTAGAGTTCTTGAGCTTTTGAAACATACGGATGTTACAGTCGATCTCCCCTACTTTAGGAAATTTCGTCCGAAAACTTAGTTATTAGAGACTGTAGGAAAAAAGGAACTAGGACTATTAAATGTTATACTAAAGAGTAAACTTATACTAAAAAAATAATTGTGAAGGTTTGCTTTGAAATAGGGATATAAACTTGTGACACGAATTTTGACACACAACTAGGGCCAACTCTTGGTCTAACACTGAGCCCACTTTTAAAGCACCACCGATGCTTATATATAAGGTGTACCACAGCTAACCCACCACATCGTTGTTACTTCAAAAGCGTGTTAGTTGCCTATGGAGAGACTCCCTCACACAACACAAAAATCTCGGAAAAGGTTTTGATAAGGGAATACTTGACACCACAAAATCCAGACGTAAAATATATAACATGTGATACATTTAAAAATGAAATGGTTAATGGTGTACACACATGGAATGAGTACCATGTTGAGAATCAAAGGTCATAGATGATTCAAGGACGAGAATGCATGATTTGACCAAACAACTTGATCAGTTAAGGGAAAGACACCGTCTCCCCTACATTAGGATATCCAAATAAGGAGAGGCAGAGGATAGAATAAGACCTTGAGGGGTTAAGATGTATCCATTTAGAGTGATAACTTGACTAATTAAAAACAATATAAGTTAATGTATCCATCCAAATTGAAACTAATGTATCTGACAAAACAATGAAGGAATTCAAACAAGAGAATGCGTTCAATTCTGGCGAACTAGATGTGTCGTGATGCACACCCAGTTCACGTTTCTCGAGGTGCGGGGTCTAGACGAAATTCCAAAAAAAAATCCTTGCTAATACGACAAGACCTCACGACTATGACCTAAAATCAATTGCATTGTTAACTAGTATTACATACAATTGACGGTTATATTTCGTATGAGTCTTGGTTAGGAAGATTGGTAAAGCATGTGATGGTGAAAACACGTGACAATGAAAATATGCAATATTGAAAACATGTGATAAGGTGGTCATGTGATAATGAAAGCGTGTGAAAATTATGGCAGGAAATATTGGAAACATTTGGTAATGATACACTTGGTTTGCAAAACGGAGTTAAACGGGATCTGCGTCAGATACGCCCTTCATACCGCCTGTTGACTGAATATTTATCAGATTATATATAATATGTTAAGTAATCCGAGACTATCTACGAAGCTTCCATAATATTCCAGTCACGTCGGAATTATTATGGATTATTTACGCGACATTCAGTATTTAACGTGTTCGGGTATCGCATTATAATACTGGTTTATTTGAAATTATACTACACTTGACTTTGTTTGACTAAAGTACTTAAATGAAGTATTGTCATATCCTACTAGTACATACATACACAAATCAATTATTTGTGTGTAAAAAAATAAAAGAAAGAAAGAGTGAGCCGTGTGGCTCCTCCCCGTCTTGTCCGACGAAACCCGGCAGCCACGTCGAGGGACCGGTCGGTCTCTGACCATGGCCGATGGCGACCTCCCTCCGATCCCCTTGCTGCTCTCTCATGTCCGTGCTGAACCCCAGTGCAGCAGGAGCAACAACGGCGAGAGCCGCTTCTCGACGAGCAGTGGCGGCGACAGCTTTATGCACGCGAGTCGTATATCAATAATGATGGACTATTGTATGAAAAGGGCTTTAAATTTATAAACCTAAAACTACCACAAGGACAATTCACGCAGAAGCAAGTAAGTGTACCTATCTCTTACTAGATATATCCTATAGAATAGAATCGGGTTTCGAACACTAGGAACACGTACTAACGAAATCAAT
This sequence comes from Deinandra increscens subsp. villosa, assembly GCA_039602395.1. Classification (NCBI taxonomy): domain Eukaryota; kingdom Viridiplantae; phylum Streptophyta; class Magnoliopsida; order Asterales; family Asteraceae; genus Deinandra; species Deinandra increscens. Next base: position 72,646,359 of record JBCNJP010000009.1, on the reverse strand, counting down.
GCAAATGTAAATAACACCAAATAACATATAGCGAATAGTGGAAATGCAAATAATATTAAAAGCATCATCTTGACTTAGAATCCCCTTGCCACAATTACTACTTATGAATGCATGTTTATGCTCACTTTTCCTAAAGATAACTAGGTCAATTGCTAAATCCAACCTAATTCTATTAAACCAGTTATGAATGCAGAACGCCTAACAAATCACCGCTAAGAGATATGTCTCTCTGTCTAAGACCTCCAAAATGCTATGGACACACATTTTAGCAATCCTAACATAGTGCTATTCAAATAATTAAGTCTATGTTGATTCACAGAACACACATTAACATAGCTCATGATAACAATGATCCATACCCCTCTCAGGGATACAGCCTCAGGCCAAAATCAACCAAAACCCTATGACCTAAAGATAGAATTATTAATCTATAGGATTCGCGACTTCCTACACACTAACAAAACCACAACACGAAATCATAAACCATCTCAACATGCATGCATACGTACCAACATATAATAATCAATCAAACACAGTTTCGCATTCAAACGCATAAACACTCATTCAAACATAGTAATCATAATACAAGGTTCATCTCCACCAAGATGATGGTGGAGTTTAGCCTCTCATGACAGAATTCAATTCAATCATATGACTAAAAAACGAAAACATACTAAAAAATAAAGCTAACTACGAATCGAATAACGAAAACTAACGATTACTGAATTCTTGTGGTCTTGATTACTTCCTTATGGCTTCCAAACAGCTCTGCAACTCTGGAAAAACATCTCTGGCCGTCATAAGTCACCAACCCTTGCATTAAAATTGAACAAGTCTATTTATAGGGAATATTAGGGTTTTCGGATTCTTAGTCGTAATGGCCCGTAAGGCCTTCACGGGTCGTTATGGTTGATTTCCATAATTTCTTCTAAATTTAGCTCGATCTCAATCTTGGGCAACAAGAAAACGTGTATTCCGGTTCTAGCTCGAGAATTTCACTATTTTTTCTTTAAAATCCATGACTTCACCATTTTTGTGTTTGAAATCCTGTTTATGCTAAAACTAGACAATTTCATGTTAAATATGACAGAATTTCACTATTTTTCCTTTAAAATCCATGACTTCACCATTTTTGTGTTTGAAATCCTGTTTTTGCTAAAACTAGACAATTTCATGTTAAATATGACAGGAAATAGCCAGTAAATAACCAAAAGATGTGTGAAAATGTGTATAAAAACATATTACATTTTACGCACATCAAACATCCACACAGTTGAACATTGCTTGTCCCTGAGCAATCGTAAAATTTTTTCTATCAACATTATTGTAACGACATCTCAGTCACACAGATATATACTGCATCATATTTGTTATGCCCTTAGGATTTTACCACGTTACTAGACCAAGACTCGACAAGCATAAGAAATTGAATGAAAGTCACCGATAATACCCCTAGTTTTCTTGCAATCTTTCTCGAGGCTTACTCACTTACCATTTTCTCTCGACTTTCAGGGTGTAGTTTTTAGTGAACTCTCAAGTCAAGTTAGTATAGTTGCGTTCTTCAGTTTATATATTGATCATGATGTCGAGTACTACTAATGGATCTGACCAAAGAAGGGGGGGGGGGGGAAGAAGTTCAAACGTTGCTCAAAGATATGGGTGTATGAGCTACGACCCTATTTTATATCTTGGCGTATACGTACAACCATGTCACAACTTTTCATTGTGATTTATTTATTCTATATTCCTTTTTGGGCCAGCTTTCTTGGATCATTTTGACTTTTGGTGAGCTGGGTTTTGAGATTTTTCTCTCTTTATTAGTTTTTGTAGTAAGGAGAGTGGGATGAATATGTTGGAGTTATTCCAAAAAAGTCCAACATCTTCGAGCAATTAACAACCCGGAAAAGATCCAAAGTAAACTCAAGGCTTAAACGTGGTCTCAACATAAACCTAGAAGCAATTCTAAACAATTGACATCCCTCATGTGCTATTTTAGCTTTTTCTTTTCTCCTAGTGCCCTGTCTTGTATTTCTTTTATGACATGTATTTTTCTACACTAAGGTTTGACTCACATGGGAATGATATAGGTGGATAACTTAAATTGCAAGGTACTAGTGATATCCCTGATCATGAATTTAATGAAAACTACTCGTCTAGTAAGGTCGTTCCTGCTACCTAAAGATGTGGTAATGCAAGCACGTTAGAAACGAATATGTGGATTATACTGAGAAGGTGTACTTTCGTGTTAACAGAAACTCATTTGTTCTTGTGGAAGTTTGACAATTTCGGAAAAAGATTAGAAAATTTTGTGAATTTTGAAAATTTTAGTCATTTTGTTAGCATAATCACACAACCAAGGCCCTGGCCTCCCATCCACACACTTAAAACCGTACATTGTCCCCAATGTACATAAATAATAAAAATTAGGTGTGAGAAATGGAAAATTTCCCTGTAATTTGATAATCTTGAGCCCATCGTGTTCTTTTGCTATGTTGTTGAACTCTTTCTACATGTCTAGCCTTGTCATTGCAGTTGCAATGCAATAGTAATAGCATGATAATAGTTAAAATAATCATACAACCATAGCACATAATAGACATAATCAGCCAAAACAAAATATATCACATGATCATCAGTAATGTAGTTATTCGGTTACAGTTATCCAAAAATATAAACATAAACAAACAAAAGAAAATAAAATGTATCCAGTACATCACCAAAAGAAAGTTAACCAAACATAAATAAGCATCAGCAAGTCAAGGGGCATCCACTATATCATCCAGATCCTCCACGTCATCATCCTCATCAACACTAACAACTGGTGAAGACTCGCCCTCTTCGTTATCATCATCACAACCCTCTCCAGCAGTAGGTACCCTCGGTGTGAATGGAATGAAAGGGTTGGAGGGTCTGGTAGCTGCCCTGGTGGCCTCTTTAATCAACCACTGCAAGTAGTGGTGAATATCTGCGAGCTCGGCAGAACCGCCCCTACCGGTAGAAGATGTGGCAGGTGGAATGAGGTAGGTATAAAGTGAGGGTTGGCTAGCCTGACTGCCCTCTGGACAATCCTCTCTCTGATGGGTGCAAGGAGATAAGAACCGTCCTCCTGCAGCTCGATAATATCAGTACTGGTGAGCTGGGTCTGTCCTAGAGGTGTGGGTGCAGGGTGAGGAGTGAGACCGGCGATGACCTGATCAGTAAGCAGGCCATAATGGCGAGCGATCCGTGTAATGTAAGGACCAAACGCCAACTCCTTACTGCGCGCAGTAATGGAAGCCATAGCAGTCCTAGGAGGTGCGCAGTAATGGAAGCCATAGCAGACCCGCTCGTTAGACGCCGAGTGAGCGTGCAGTGAATAGGTGATGAGGCGGTGAATATATTGGTGAAGAGGGTCACGATACGATCTGTACCTGCCAGAGGCAGGGGTGTAGGTACCGTCCGCCACGGTCTGCTAGAATGTGCCCTAGTCAACTACGGACCAATCACTGGATAACATACTCGGATCATACTTCGGGTCATCCCCCTCGGTAATGACAATGAGTCCGGTACGCATACCGAACTAAATGACGGACATCGATCGATCAGCACCCCCAAGCCTGAATGTAACAGTGGCTGGGCTACAGGGGTTGTCGGAGCGGGAGTCGAAGTGAAAGGTGGAGAGTACCTCCAAAACCAACTCTCTGTAAACTGGGATCTGGTTAATGTTGAAGGCGCGCCTCCAATCAGCAGTGATGATTCCTCTGGCACGCTCTCCAAGCCCTACTAAGTCCAACCAGCCCTAGTCTATCCCGTGCATCTTGGTCGGGCGCTTTGCAATATGGCTACCCAAACGTTTATAGGCGTTGCTCATCAAGTTAAATTGTAGCCATTGATGCGGGTGATGTGGTGCGTAGGGTTAGGGATCCTCAGGGTTTCTCATGAGGGGGATGGTCACCCATTGTCTCTTTATGCTTTTCTTGCCCGCTCGATCCTCCATAACCTGCTTACAATTGCAAAACAGCAGCGAAACAAAAAACTGTCAAAATTTGTGCAGAACAGCTCGTGACCGAGGCGATTTCGCCAAAAATGCTAATTGGCTACGGATTCGAGCCATTTTTGCAAATCAACAGAGCATATAGATTTCTAAGTGTAAGGCGACCTAAGAGGGGTAAAAAGCCCCTTGAATATTGACCTAATTTGCGGGTTTTAGCCTCGGGTTCACCCGAAACCCTAGAATTCGAAATGCGAAGAATACGAACCAAATTTACCTTGATTTTGAAGAGAAATGGAGTGGAGGGGGTCGCAAGATGACGGAGAAGGAAGAAATAGCCCAAATCGCTCGGAGCTTGATTATTTTATGGTTTTGGTGAAAAGTGATGCCATTACGAAGCGTGTCCGACGTTATCAGCGTTTGTAGGCTGATTACGACCCGTTACGACATCACGAGTCGTGACGACCAGGTTGTCAGAAAATTCAAAATTTAAACTCCCCCCCCCCTCCCCCATCCACACACTTAATTTGGTACAAATTGAGTGTGTAAACGATACATGGCAATAAAAAAAAAGAAATATAGCAAAACAGAAAAAAAATGAAGATAACGGGTTGCCTCCTGGAAGCGCTTGTTTATTAACGATTTATTAGCTTGACTCGTAATGCGTGTAAGATTACGTGGTTTTCTCGAGGGTGATTTCCTCGTCCTCGATTTCTTCTATAGGTCCTCCTAAATAATGTTTCAGTCGTTGACCATTAACACGGAATGTTGCCCCTCTTTCTTTATAACCTCAACTGATCCATTCGCGGATGCGCTTTTGACTTGATATGGTCCCATCCACCTTGATCGCAGTTTACCCGGGAAGATTCTTAGTCGGGAATTGTACAGAAGGACCTTGTCTCCTGGTTTGAATACTTTTTCTCCTCGTAGGTAACGATCATGTAGATGTTTGGTACGTTCTATGTATTTGGAAGACACATTGTATGCATCATCATTCATTTCTTCTAACTCATGTAATTGAATGTAGCGTCTTTGGCCCGCTCCTTCAAGATCCAAATTAGCCGCTCTAAGGGCCCAATAGGCTTTGTGTTCTAGTTCTACAGGTAGATGACAAGCTTTCCCGTATACCAACCTAAAAGGTGTGGTGCCTATTGGTGATTTGTATCCAGTTTTGAATGCCCAGAGGGCATCATCTAACTTTTTGGACCAATCCTTTCGGTTACTACCAACAGTCTTTTCCAGAATTCTTTTGAGACCTCTGTTGGTAACTTCTACTTGACCGCTAGACTGAGGGTGGTATGGCATAGCTAATCTATGTGAAACCCCATATCTTTTTAGAATTTTCTCCATTTGAGCGTTACAGAAATGAGTCCCCCTATCGCTTATCAGGGCTTTAGGTGTTCCAAATCGAGAGAATAACTTCTTTAGAAAACGAACCACAGTTTTGGCATCATTGGTAGGCAATGCTTGAGCCTCTGCCCATTTGGAATCGCAAATTGAAGCTCGTAGTGAGCAGGAATGTTTGGGGCAAAAGTTGCAACCTACATGTAAAACCATGTAAGTTAGTTTTACATGTAACTATTCTAATATGTAAAATCTAAATTCTTGTTAATATCATTCAATAAACATAACCAACTACGACTAGAATATATTTATTTCCATACAAGCTTAGGAAGGGTCCCATAAAGTCTATTCCCCAAGCATCAAACACTTCACAAATCTGAATTCCTTTCTGGGGCATCTCATCTCGTTTAGAGATGTTTCCAGCTTTCTGGCAGGGGTTGCATTTACTAACCATATCTTGAACATACTTAAATATGGTAGGCCAGTAAAAACCTACATCAAAGACCTTCTTAGTAGTATAGCTTGGCCCGTGATGTCCACCAGTTGGTCCTTCATGACAGTGCCTAAGAATAGAATATGCTTCATATCGATCTACGCATCGTCTTTTCACTTGATCTGGTCCGATCCTGAACAAGTAGGGGTCGTCCCAAATATAGTATTTTTGGTCACTAAAGAATTTACGTTTTTGTTGACAGGTGAGTCCTGGCCGAAGATATTTGCATGCGAGATAATTGGCGAAATCTGCATACCATGGTGTATCGTTTATTCTTGTGTTGGTATGCATCAAGGTTTCACCTGGAAATTTATCGTTGATCCTTTCTTCTGCGAGTATATCTTCTTTCGATGTCTCAGGTCTTAAAAGATGGTCTGCTGCTACATTCTTGGCTCCTTTCTTATCTTTGATTTCTAGATCGAACTCTTGAAGTAATAGGATCAATCTGATAGGCCTAGGCTTTGCGTCCTTTTTCGTAAACAAGTATCTAATGGCCGCATGATCGGTGTAAACGGTAATTTTAGATAAGATGAGGTATGACCTAAATTTATCTTAGGCAAAAAAAATAGCTAAGAGCTCTTTCTCCGTAGTTGTCTAACTTTCTTGTGCATCGTTAAGCGTCTTGCTAGCGTAATAGATTGGATGAAAGTGCTTGTCCTTTCTTTGACCGAGTACTGCACCTATGGCATAATCACTAGCATCGCACATTAATTTAAATGGAAGTGTCCAATCAGGTGCAATTATGATTGGAGCATTTGTAAGTTTATCCTTTAACGTGTTGTAGGCCTTGAGGCATTGCGGTGAAAAGATGAATTCCGCATCTTTCTCTAGAAGTTTGGTCATAGGCTGTGAAATTTTTGAGAAATCCTTAATGAAGCGACGATAGAATCCAGCGTGACCAAGGAAGCTTCTAACACCCTTAACGTTCTTAGGAGAAGGTAGTTGAAGAATGGTTGATATTTTTGCCCTGTCTACCTCTAATCCTGCTTTGGATATCTCATGTCCTAGTACTATGCCCTCTTTGACCATGAAGTGGCATTTCTCCCAATTAAGTACTAGATTGGTCTCCTGGCATCGAGCTAGGATCTTTTCTAAACTGGCTAGACATTGATCAAAGTTGTCTCCAAACACTGAAAAATCATCCATGAAAACTTCCATTGAGTCTTTGATCATGTCATCAAAAATTGCCATCATGCAATGTTGGAAAGTAGCAAGGGCGTTGCATAACCCAAATGGCATACGTCTATACGAAAATGTGCCAAAAGGGCAGGTGAAAGTAGTCTTAGCCTGATCCTTAGGTGCAATCGAGGTTTGGAAGCAGTATCCAGAATATCCATCTAGGAAACACTAGTAGTCGGATCCTGCTAGCCTTTCTAACATTTGGTCTATGAAGGGTAAAGGAAAATGATCTTTCCTAGTGGCATCATTTAGTTTAGATAGTCTATACACACGCGCCATCCTGTCACAGTCCTAGTAGATATTAATTCGTCATTCTTTTTTATGACTGTCATTCCTCCCTTTTTGGTCTCGTTTCTCTTTAGTCCAACCCCATCACGGCGGTGTGGGTTTTGTGGTGTTTCCTGCTAACGACAGCAGCTCCGGCGACCTCTCTGGGCCGCGATTCCGGCGAAACCAGCTCCGATGGTAAGTGATAGTCGACCATTCATTTATTCAATTTTGCAGTTCATTTCTTGTTGTTGAGTTCTTCGATTGGTTAAAACATGTCACAGATTTAAGACTGTTTTGTGTTTGGATGATGAAGATGATGTTTGTGTGGTGATTGGTTGATGATGGCGGACCGATGACGGGGCTATAGTGGCTATCCGCCGTCGGAAAGCCGTGAACAATGGTGGTAAATGGTTAATGGTGGTTGGTTTTGTTTCAATAAAAGTATTTAGCGACACATTTTTTTGAATTTTAAGCATAGATGAGTCAACCGGGTGTCGAGTCAACTCGGTTATAGCCTTGGTCAAGCTGGTCAACGATTTTGAAGGGTTAAACGAGGTCAAATCTTGAAACTGAGCATGGATTATTGTTCGTAATGAAATTCTACGTGCAATGGACTATTCGCTTGTCAAATTCGGATATGTTTAGCATTGTTCGGTCAATCGGGTTCAAGTCGCGTACCGACGGGAAAGGAATACTGTGTTTTGATATCACATAATTATTGTGATAACCTTGTATACAATAAAAACCCGTTTTGAAAGAACGCACGACATCATAAAGGCTTACGGATTATTTAAAATGATATATACATATATAGATTTGGTAATGATGGATATATTACAAATCTCAAAACTTGGTGTACAAGTCTCTAAAACACATATTGTTAGTTATGGATATGTCGGGTGCGGGCAAAATCTAAATATATGAATAAAACGGTTAAGATTGGGACTCTTGAAATTAGCAAAATAATACCCGACATTCGGTTTGGACAAAATATATAATCTTAATATTAATTAGTTTTGACTCGTCGGTTTAGACCTATATGGCTATATTTAAGAATTATGAGTTAAGGACACTGTCTTTGTATAAGCATTCATATTTTAAACTCATCGGACTCATGGGATTTTAAATTAGATAAACCGGTTGAGATCGGGTAATCAAGACTTGTTTTGGACTAGGCACTATTTATGAATCAGCGAAATAAGAAATTGGTACAAATGTAAATATACTTTCTAACAGGATTGTTGCATCTTTGATGACGTGGTACCCTTGCATGCAGGTACTATCTTCCAATCATCCTTTTATCAGGTGAGTTTCCGTATACCTAGCTCTTTTTTTGCAAGATAAAATGTAATGAGCCACAATGCAAGATTATACCATTTATCAAGTTATATAAACCGGTAGTTGCTCTATGGATTACTTACCACAATTCTCTTGAAATGTGAAAATACTACGTATGCTAGAAATCATTAGGTGCATGTGTTGTACCCCGTAATATATATATGTCTTGCTGGTTGATTCTAGTCATTTCATTGCTTGTCAATTTTACAAAATAGTGGCAACGTACAATATTGTGTAATAGGTTGCGGCTCACCAACAACATTCATTGTTGTTGATTCAATTGCATTTAAATTTTTTACAGGAAAACAGTAGGTGGCCGTCAAGTAGGTGCCTATGGGAGTCAAGCAAGTTATCAATAACTTTTCAAGAACCTTCGGGCCCAGTGATTAGCATTCTGTTAGATGCTAAGACAAGACTTATTATTATTAATATTATTATCTACAAGATTGTAAAACTTATTAGGCTGTCTGTAACTAAGTTAACGGTTGTTTAATACATATTATCTGTTGCTTCTGTGTGTATCTGATATTGACAGCCTGTCTTCCCCAACACCTTTCCCGCTCGTGACACGGTGCGGGCGGGGTGTGACAGGTTGGTATCAGAGCCAAGTTCCAGCAGATTAGGTGTTCTTATAGAGCCCCTACGCTTGAAACTAGATCGGACATTAAGACCTCATACGTTGTTAAGTCTTGACTAAGGCAGAAATTTGTGCATTAGGAAGCTATCGAATTTTTGTGTAAGGTCGGTAGGAGTATCAGTCTGGCCAACTGTCATCTCTACCCACAGGTGCACTAAAATCCTTTGTGTAAGTAGGGTTCAGTACCCTAGGTTTCCATTAGGTGTTTGATAGCCTGGTTAAATACTAATATTGGTTTAAGCATGCACTAAACAAAAATTTGTTCGAATTTGGCAAGACTCCTTCTACAAGCAGCAAAGGCCACGACTGATGAAGTAACAAACGTCGACAAGGGTTCCCAAGAGGAGAAACATGAAAAGGAAGAGTCATAAGTCATGACCATGCACCTGGGATAAATATTTCATATAACTTCAGCTGATCAAGAGGTAGTGAAGACAACAATTAATAAGACACGAGACAACAAGGAAGTATCTGAAAAGAGGAAGATGTCGTTCAACCACAACACCCACGAGAGCACATTAAGATGATAATGTCAGCCTCGACACAAAATCAACTACCACTTGGAGCATCATTAACATCACGTCTACGCGTCACCAGCTTATGCAGCCATTAATGGTGGACCGGATGAGTTGGTTTCTATGCAACTGGAACTAGTGATCAATTAACCATAGATTGGGTAACTTCATGGATATGACGATCAACGATCAGATCATTATTTTAGCTAACAACCTCATGAATATTTATCATTCACTACGATGCTTTAGGCCGAATATGGACGGCAAATGTCTAACAGATACAGTTTTTCATATCCGCAAGGAATCAGCAATTTGAATACTTCATCAAATCCCCTACCTATTTGAATCGTATATGATTGGTCTGATATTTTAACCATACCAGTCTCATCAGCAGCTGTCACACCAGTTCCGTCACTTCATCATTCTCAACCTCAATCACTACACCCTATTCAATCACAACAGTATATTTTTCACCATACCCACCGTATATGGAACCTTACCTCTCATTATTCTCTCTAGCCCACCGAATTCATGCATCTTTATCAGAAACCAGTAAGACCTAGTATAAAATCTCTAGTTGCAAGTGCGCTAGTGAAAGAAAACTGCGTGTTGATAAGTAATGTAGTAGAGTACAAGAAGAAGGAAAGAAAAATAGCGAAGGCATGCAAGAAGACGATATATGCATTGGTGAAGTGGTTTTGATTCATAACAGACAAGAAGCATTGGCATGATGATACATTCATGGTGGGAGAGGAAAATTCTTGCGACACGATTAGTTGCTATATGCTTAAAATTAATTGTTCCATGTTTCAAGTTTGCCTGTTTGCATCTTATTTGATAATTGTGTTACGCGAGGTCATGTTTGTCCTCCCCATATCTACATTATGTGAAATCATCTCTTTAACCTTAGTTGGTTAGGACAAAAGTTAATGTTGCTATCATAGCTATGAAGTTGCAAATAGGTGTCAAAATATGCATTTATGCACATATTATGTATATATAATTGAAGTCTATACATAGACTGTGGCCTCAGGAGCCTAAGTGATTGCCTAAAATTAGGATCCAATTAAAATTTCGAACGCTTGTGCGTTTATGTTCATAATAATTGTCTTTTGAAAACTGGCATAAGACCGGCACGACAAGTCAATTTTGAAAAATAACACAAAGAACACATGATCCTTACAACAGTAATAAGGAGTGTTTTGGTCCACGTCAGAGATACAAGAAAACAATTCCTAATAAATATTCCTAATATTGTTCACTGGAGACAAGAAGCTATGATAAATAATCGTAATTATCAAACAACCCATTCAGTGGAAAAGAGAATTCAACTCATGAACAAATATGCCAGAAGGCGAAGAATGAGGATATTTGTAAGTTTGGTAGCAGCTGTACTAGCTGCGGCGACAGTTCTTAATTTTTAGGCTAAGGAGAAAGAAGCAGAGAAAGAAGCGGAGCAAGACTCGTGAGGATTTTGAGAAATCAAGTTGTATGAGTGCAATCAGATCTGGTATTAGCCACTCGAAGAAGGTTACTAAGAAGCATTACTCTCATCCTACTAAATATACTTCCAACTCTAGGAGCAAGACTAGAAAATCTATTAAAGTTGAGACTCTTGACAACGTTCTGTGGATTCTTATTGGAAGGAAATGAGCTATTGAATAAAGAAAAGAGGAGTCGTAAGAAGGAATGTTCATACAGAGCATTCATGGCTTGCATACACGGCAATTTCAGGAATGGTGTGAGTGAATCCCAATTCAATCAAATTTAACCTGATCAGATATATATTTTCAAGGATGGTGTGAGTGAATCCCAGATCAATCAAGCCTGGCTCGATCAAATAATTAATTTCAAGGATGGTGAGATAGTTGATTATCTTTAGGGATGGTAATAATACAACTGTAACACTCAATAGCTTGGAAGAGGTCAAAGTCAACTAGACTTGTTAATTTACAAATTCATTCTTTGTTGATAAAAAGAGTGAAATTGATGGATATTTATGGCTATACTAGGTAGTATAGGTATCATAATGGGAAAAGTTGACCATTTAAAATGGTAATTGATACACCGGAAGTTCAAATGGAAAGCAAATTGAAGAAATGACCTTAAATTTTTTTAAAGTACGCGCCCCTAATTGAAGAGATTGAGGATTCAGAAGTGAAAGAAATCATTTTATCTACTAGTTTGAACATCAGCGATCACCTTGAAGAGGTTAAGATCCGATTTGTATCCAGACTTTTAAAGGACTCTATTATGACATAACGGAAAACGATATCGCATACTCAAGAAAGAGAAAAGAATTCTAAAAGAGAAATGGAATTGGCTTACTCAATTTAATTGTTGAGAAAATTTATCTATGAAAATAAATCTGAGAAGCTGGAAGAATTTAGTGGAGTGTATGACGTGTTCCATGTCCCAGACGGAGGAAATTATTTTAATATCAAGTGGTTCAATGAGCTTCCTACTTGGGGTGCTTTACATTACAAATATTAAGAAGAGATAGATTAAGAGAGATGCTTAAGGCATGGATTCAACACTTGGAGCGGATGTGAGATCAACAAGGCCGAGGACTTTAAAGTTCGCAATAGACATAGTTTGTATGCTAAGCAAAGAATAGAGTAGGATTCTTTTTCTGGTTAACCTTCCTATCATCAAATTATAAACTTCGTTCGTTTCAATCTATTGAAAGACCTCATCACTGTTATTCGTATTTCTTCGTTTGTTGATGAAATGACCTATATTCCTCTGTTCTTTTGGTGAGTTGACCTAATCATTAAGATACATTAAGGGAGAACTTTTAGGGCATGTTTGTAAGGCAAATTGACGATTACGGTTCTAGAATGTAATCGTGAATTTGCAAGTACATATGTGCACTTCTGAAATCCTATTGTGTTGATTAATATTCCTAGAGATTTTATAAGTTTTCTTTTATAATCCGTTCACAACATGCTTGATTAGTCAGTTTTGATGTCATAATCCTACAATTTAGATATCTTGTCATCATGTTATGAGCTAATGTCATACACTTTGCATCTTGTTTAGAAATCGATAACCCCTCGAACTTTAAATGTCATCATGTCTTCTTTAGAAATCTATAACACGTTGAACTCTTCTGTCAAAGGGCTTAAGGCTCTAAACTTCCTATCACATGGTTGTGCAAATTCCATGATTAAAAAAAACTCTATTTTTAATCATAACATATTCGATTATTCATTCGTCTCTCAAGTCTCGAGTAATTTGAAATACAACAATTGAAGATTTAGCTGCGGTAGCATTGAGATAAGGATTTTATGACGCCCAACACTTTCTAAGGAAAGCGCCCGTACTCAATGAGAATAAGCTACATGGATTGATGCCAATGTACACTGATTTTCATAACCTTGATCGTGTAACGATCAAGAACCAATGTCCCTTACTTAGGATCGAAGAATTATTTCATCAATTGCAAGGAACTAGCTACCTCATTATCTGATGGATATGAAGACTTCATCATAAACTTTGACACATCAACTAATGTATTTAGTTGTATACACATGCGATGTGACGAAGTAATTGTGTATGCCATTAGGCAACTTACGATGCACGGAAAGAATTACATCACACATGGTCTAAAATTAGGCATAGAAGTATATGTTTTGAAAGATATGAAGATATTAGTTGTGCGAAAAGAATTTGTGGTGTATCCCGTTCTTGAGAATTTATAACACCTTAGAAATCATATAGAGTTTAATGTGCGTCAAGGACGCTGGATGAAGGTATTAGGTGATTATGATTGCAAGATTAAATACCATCCAGGAAAAGCTAAAATAGTGGTTGATGTGACAATCCGTATTTTCAGGGTCCTTTCCTGGAATTAACTGTATTAAATGTTGTGTGAACATTTATTCGTTAACTGTGTTGACTTTAACAAATTAGGGTTTTGTATAACCAATCACTAAACGAGCATGCACTTAAGTCTAGACGTTTTATATTTTGATTTTATGTAAATCGTACGTGCTATGATTTCATGTGATATATATATATATATATATATATATATATTCACGTAATTTATTCAATAATTTTATGTGACAACGTGTCACGTACTATACGTAGCGTTTCTATTATTTTTATGTGAGTATATATATACATATCGTTATGATTTTATGTCCATGATTTTATGTGAAGTTAAAGTAAATAATTATGGAGAATTATTCATGATTTTATGAGATTATCTAAAGTTTATAAATTTTTTTATAAACGTTACGTGTTAAACATGTATTGATATATATATATTCGTTTATCGGTATTCTTCGTTAACCTCGTTAGTCTCGTTAACCCCTTTCTAAACTTTGAGGGACCAAATCTGCCATTTCATAAACTTCCCTTATCTATACAAAGTTCAGGGGAGTCAACTTGTAATTTCCCATATCTATGAGCCTATGTTGTATTTACTGGAGCGATTGTTTTTGCCAATAGGCAAAAGTCATGATTGAAGGAATTGAGTAACCGTCAAGCCCGATCACCGTCTCCGCATTTACGTCGATATGAGTTTCCCTTCAGTTACACATCGGTTGTTGTGATCCAAATAATGCAAACGTATCGATCATTAGGCCCACACACAACATCCTCGCAACCCTCGCAACTCTTCTCTCTCCCTTCCTTGTTTTTCCGACGAAGCAAAACTCACTGATACCACCACCAACCGCTACTGCCACACCACTTTTTGAGCACCACTGAGATCGTGGATCACCACTGAGAAACCTCGGAGCAACGAATTCGTGAACGAAGCAACGTCAAGAGGTCCGGGTCGAGTTTTTCGGGTCCGGGTTTCATCGTTTACGGCGTCAAAACACATCAACACCCCATCTTCGGTCCGAGGTAATCACCCTTTCCTATTAGTCACACATTTTCGATGATCATTTTCATGGTTTCACGTTTTTCCGATGACCGGAGCGCAAGTCCGATCGCCGGAGTTCTTCAATGAAGAAGATGAAGCCAGCTGGGTATGGTTTATATATTTTCATATCGGGTATGGTTTCAATCGTTGGGTTGGCACAGTGGTTGTGTGCGCGATTTCTGACCCGGAGGTCGCGGGTTCAAAACCTAGCATCCGCATTTCTTTTCCTCTTTTTCTGTAAACCGAATTCTAGGCATCTGTACTAGATAAACTATTTTGGTTCGAGCATATTACCAAACAGAAGCCACAGCCTAGTGGTTAGGTCGATTATTTGGGACTGTGAGGTCGCAGGTTTGAACCCGGGCGACCTCATTTCCTTCTTTTTCTTTCTTTTTCTTTCTTTTTCTTTATTTTTTTGTAATTCTATGTATTGAGTCAACTAAAACTCGTTTAAAATGGATCCTTACGAATGTTTAAACCCGTAAAAATGTATATTGATTATTAAACCCGTAAAATTTGTCGTTTTGAACCAAAATATAGTTTGAATAAATCCGTATGTATTTATATATATATTTTTTTAACTCAAGAATCATGGTGTTACGTAAAATGGTAAAATAAATATGTTTTCATGTAAATTAATAAATAGATACGTATATCGTTGGTTTGTTGAAACGATTAGATACTTTTAGATGAAAATTTATAAATATGTATCTTGTTTTGTAACCTCATTATTAGCGTCATTGGCACGTTTGGATTATATATATATATATATATATATATATATATATATATATATATATAATTATTTTGAATCTTTGAACTTAGGAAAAATAGATATAGATCTGTCATGTTTTCCGCGTCTTTTCGATAATCGCTCGGATTCGGCAAACGTGTCATCCTCGACCTATTCCGAACTTCACGATCATTCGTTTTTGTCACTTACATTAGACTTAGTGGTTTTGTTTGAACACACACTTATACTTGTATGCTCACTAGCTAGGTTATTGGTTACTTTCGCAAGACCCGTTCTTACTATTTGTTGTATTATTTGACTGGAAATTTTGTTGTGCAACCTAAGGCGAGTTTCACGGCCCCATTTTAGTATTTTAAATCCTGTTGGGGGAGATTAACATGCATGATTTACACAACTGAGATAATTAGACTTTTATATATCACACGAATATTATTAGTGAGGCACATTAGACAACAGAGTCCTTTTCATGGTACCGTTAGTATTTGGTGATGATAGCGAGAAATATATTGTAGTACTACTAGGTTTGACAAACCCCACCCGGGTCGGTCGCGCTGACACGAATCGGATATCGAACGGGTGTTATATACGTCCTCAACGTAACAAGGCCAACTATAAACAACTATCAGCTTCGGTGACCATCACGTGCAAAGTTTCATGCATATAGCCTAGCTAGCTATCTAATATATATTAGTGATATACTCACACAACGTGAACTGTTTTTGAACTGATAAATCTGTGAACTCACCAACCTTTGTGTTGACACTTTTTAGCATGTTATTCTCAAGTTGCAGATGTTCGAGTATCACGAGTACACATGCATGAGACTTCGAAACCCTTTTGGTGTCTTTGAACAAGCCACGTCACCTTGGGTGACGATGTCTTACATAAATAATTTAATTGTATTTACACTTCCGCAATTTTAACACTCTGAATTTATATTTAATGAAATATGAAACGTTTTTATTAATTACTGAGGTTTGGTATAACTAATGGACTACGATCCTGGTTTGTCACGCTCCCAGCGGTGGTATTACGCGAGTGGATTTTTGAGGGTGTGACAGTTGACATTTAAAATAGTGAAGAGAGACCAAAATCGATCTAAGTAAGAGCAATAAGGATTGATATAAAAGTAAGTCTAATTTATGAGATCAAAGAAGTCCATGAGGAAAATATTGGACATGACGTAATACAAAGATATATGGTTACTCCACCGATTAGGTTTTGGGAATTTCGGGACAAAATTCCTTCAAGGAAGGGAGAGTTGTAACACCTCTAAAAGTTTTGCTAAAATCAGAGGGAATTTTTTGCGATTACAAATTGGATTCGGTAAGCCCAGTTAGGCCCTACGGGCCCATTAAGGAATTCATGGCCCTATAAAACCCAATCATTATAAAAAATGTTTGGATAAATTGTTAGAAGGGTTCTAACTAATAATTGAATAACTTAAGACGTTGCGGAACGATAAAAGGCTGAATTCGTATGGAACCGGCAAGAATCATTATTAAATAAGTTATCGTATCAGATAACCGAACATATTCATGAAATTGATAAATTGACGAGTGATGGCAATGGACATGTTAACACGGAGGTTAATATTCATCATAAAGACTATTAGAAATGATAACCATGGGAATTGGTGGCGAGAAATGGTGAAATTGGTAAACCGTTCGACTACGTGATATAAACCGATATTGATCGTTTAACCGTTTGAGATGATTTTAATGACCCTGTGAAGTTATTAATATTTATGAGTGTTCACAGGGAATTACAGTCGTAATGATACACTTGGTTTGTAAAACGGGGTTAAACGGGATTCGCGTCAGATACACACTTCATACTGCCCGTTGACTGAATATTTATCAGATTATATATAATCTATCATTTTAAGTAAATCTGAGACTATCTACGAAGCTTCCATAATATTCTAGTCACGTTGGAATTATTATGGATTATTTACGCGACATTCAGTATTTAACGTGTTAGGGTATCGCAGTATAATACTAGTTTATTTGAAATTATACTACACTTGACTTCGTTTGACTAAATTACTTAAATGAAGTATTGTCCTATCCTATTAGTAAATACATACACAAATCAATTATTTGTGTGTAAAAGAATCAAAGAAAGAAAGAGTGAGCTGTGTGGCTCCTCCCCCTCTTATCCGACGAAACCCGGAAGCCACGGCGAGGGACCGGCCGGTCTCCGGCCATGGTCGGAAGCGACCTCCCTCCGACCCCATCGCTACTCTCTCTCTCTCCTGTTCGTGCTGAAACCTAACGCAGCGGGAGCAACATCGGCGAGAGCCGCTTCCTGACGAGTAGCAGCGGCAGCGGCGCTGCTGTTGTGGCCTCAGACGGCGGCGGCGGTGCTGCTGTGTGGCTTCAAACACGAAGGCAACCCTTTCCTTTTGGTCTCCTTTCTCTCTGGTCCAACCCCATCACGGCGGTGTGGGTTTTGTGGTGTTTCCCGCTGACGACAGCAGCTCCGGCGACCTATCTGGGCCGTGATTTTGGCGAAACCAGCTCCGATGGGTAAGTGGTAGTCGACCATTCATTTATCCAATTTTCCAGTTTATTTCTTGTTGTTGAGTTCTCGGTCGGTTAAAACATGTCGTAGATTTAAAACTGTTTTGTGTTAGGATGATGAAGATGATGTTTGTGTGGTGATTGGTTGATGATGGCGGACCGATGACGGGGCTGTGGCGGTTCTCCGCCGCTAGACAGCCGTGAACAATGGTGGTAAATGGTTAATGTGTTGGAAATATACCTACATGAATGTGTCCTTTGGGATCATTTGTTAATAACTACCAAAATGATATTAAGTCATATAAAGTCTTTATTAATGTATGACATAAAGTCCTTATTACTATAGTCATTATTTGATGGGAATAATGACATAATATGAAAGGTCTCTTGCCCTTTGATGTCTTATAAATATATGACTAGAGAACATAAACAACACCACCACATACACTATTCTCTCTAATCACAAAATCCATCAATAGAAGACATATAAAGGGAAGGGGAAGATCATGACTATGGTATCATCATCGTCATCTATAATCTCAATCTCTATCGGTATGTCCTCACCTTATATGTATTAGTGTATTACTTGATTGAATTGATCAACATGTGGTATCAGAGCGATGTTGATTATTTCAATTCAATCTTGTAATCACTTTATTTACTTTGTGATTTCAACCGAAACCGAAACAATATATATGTTTATAATTGGTTTCATTAATATTATAGAATTTCATCATTTGAAGCCATGCGCAAAATATTCATCACTGGAATCTGATTGTTTTAGTTTTTTAAATTGTTAATGATAATTTATTATATAAAATGGTGATATTTTTGCATCTATTATCTGCACGAATTTAGTTATAAATTTTACGTTTGGACTAAATTGTCAGTGGCATTATGAATTTTGTTTTTGATGCCATGTGAATTGAAATTCTTCAAATCTTAAAATTCCATATCTTTTGATAAATATTATATTTATCTACATTTGTTTTATAAATGTAGTATTTGTGGTATATGATTACATATGTATGCTACATAATATTTATTTTGAGACTAATGATGTATTCATAAGTGTTATTTATTAGAACTTTTGTATTAATCATACACTCATATACTTAATTGTAACTTCAATAGAATTTATTTTGATTTCTATATTGAAGTTTAATGTTATCATTTAAAGTAGTCATGTGTTTTATTAATTAGTGAACCCAAAGACCAAATATATAGTGATACACATGATTACTTTAGGCTAAATTACATAAATATTGTATCTCTTTCCAAAGGAGATGTGTTGTACTTATATGTCTTAATTTATCTTTTAAAGCATGTTCATAATACTTGAATATTGGTCATAGCCAAAGCGAAGCCAATGTTCAAGTAGAACCTTATTTTTGATTTGTTCATAATACTTGAATATTGGTCATAGCCAAAGCGAAGCCAATATTTGAGTAGAACTTTATACTAATTTGTTCATAACATTTGAATATTGGTCATAGCCAAAGCGAAGCCAATAACGTTATATTCAATTTGTTCATAATACTTGAATATTGGTCATATCCAAAGCGAAGGTGGTTGGTTTTGTTCCAATAAAAGTATTTGGGACAAAGATTTTTTAGTTTTAAGCATAGATGAGTCAACCGGGTGTCGAGTTAACTCGGTTATAGCCTTGGTCAAGCTGATCAACGATTTTGATAGGTTAAACGAGGTCAAATCTAGAAACCTAGCATGGATTATTATTCGTAACGAAATTCTACATGGAATGGGCTACTCGCTTGTCAGATTCGGATATGTTAAGCATTGTTCGGTTAACCGGGTTCAAGTCGCGTATCGACGGGAAGGTATACCGTATTTTGATATCTCATGATTATTGTGATAACCTTGTACAAAATAAAAACCCGTTTTGAAAGAACGCACGACATCACAAAGACTAACGGATTATTTAAAATGATATATACATATATAGATTTGGTAATAATGGATATATTACAAATCTCAAAATTTGGTGTACAAGTCTCTAAAACACATATTGTTAGTTATGGATATGTCGGGTGCGGACAAAAGCCAAATGTATGAATAAAACGGTTAAGATTGGGACTTTGGAAATTAGCAAAATAATACCCGACACTCGGCTTGGACAAAATATATAATCTTAATATTAATCAGTTTTGACTTGCCAGTTTAGACCTATATGGCTATATTTAAGAATCATGAGTTAAGGACACTGTCTTTGTATAAACATTCATATTAAACTCATCGAATTCATAGGATATTAAATAAGATAAACCGGTTGAGTTCGGGAAATCAAGACTTGTTTTGGACCATGCACTATTTATGAATCAGTGAAATAAGAAATTAATACAAATGTGAATATACTTTCTAATAGGATTGTTGCATCTTTGACAATGTGGTACCCTTGCATGCAGTTACTATCTTACAATCATCCTTTTATCAGGTGAGTTTCCGTATACCTAGCTCAGTTTTGCAAGATAAAACATAATGAGCCATAATGCAAGATTATACCGTTTATCAAGTTATATGATGACGTATGTCCGGTTAGGATGACGTCACAAGAAGATAGACGCACACATCCAACCCGAAGCATCGCACAAGTCACGAGTGTCGACCTCGCAACCTGCTGGCCGACAAACCAAACACAAAAGGCAGTCGGCCTCCATTAAGGCCGACACACAACATATACCGTAGGTCGACCTTAAAGGGGTCGACCAACCATCCGCTCAGTATCGGCCAGATGACACAGGCAATAGTCGACACTCGAGCACGACAAGTCCGAGACGGACACCACAGACCTACGCTCTCACAATAGCAAGTCGACATGCCGACACCCGACCTGACTCCCCAATTAATGCGATTACCCAAAATGTGTACTACAGGAGCTTGGCACAGTCCAAGACGCAGACCTGCAGCATACCTCATTTGGGCAATTAGCATTAATG
>JBCNJP010000009.1:72594565-72625001 GCA_039602395.1 Deinandra increscens subsp. villosa | reverse complement strand
AATCGGAATCGAGAAAAGATGAGTTTTTGAAGCCGAAATAGAACCCGAACTTGAATCGCGACCTCCGAGCACGGTTACGATTCGCAAAACCGTTAACACCTAGTTGTTCCTCATGGCTTCACGATCACAGAGGTTATGGAATGGTGGTGATTCGGTGGGTCTTTTGGCCGGAATTTGAGTTCACCGGAAAATAGAGAAAAACGAGAGAAAGGCAGAGGACTATCGAGAGGGTTGTGTGTTTTGCAACTGAATGGTTCTTGAGTGATAATATGATTCTAGTAATCAAGAGGAACTTGAATGAGGAATTGATTAGCAAAATTTTGAAACCGACGATGGGGATTACGGTCGGTCGAAACCGATCCAGAGTTTACACTCTCGTAAATGTCATTTGTGTATCTATTGGCAAATGACAAAATCAGTCCCTCTACAATTTACAAGGTGACACAATGTTTTGGGTAATTGCAATAATGGTCACATAACTAGTAATTGGCGAGAATAGTCCCTCTCGTTTATGAAAGGATAACGAGACTAACGAGGGATAACGGGAAATACGTAAACGATGATCAAACGAGTGTATGCATCTCCACACCGAATAATGTGTAGCGTTTATGAGAAATATAAACTTAAACGACCAAATAAAATCATGGATAGCAATCTCTAATTATCCGCTTAGGTTCACATAAAATCATAGTTATAACTCCATAACTATACGTTTTTAAATTCCTATAATATTATAGAAATACTTCGTCTGAATACGTGATACACCGTCACGTAAAATCATAAACCGACGTGCGTATATATATACATATATACCACGTAATAATAATTATAATTGCCACATAAAATGACAAAACATTTTCATGAATTCATAAAATATAATTATTCAAGTAAGTTAACCGACGTCTAGACTCATGTGCATCACTCGTGTAACTATTCTAGTTAACGGAAGTAACGGACGTTATCGAAACATAACACAAGTTGTTAACGGAGTTAACCTGGAAAATTAGCGGTTGTCACATCATCCCCTTGTTAAGGAATTTTCGTCCCGAAAATTGCCTTAAGTTGATACGGTTTCTGTGGAAGGAAAAGAAAAATTTTAGGGTTGCTACATCATCCCCTTGTTAAGGAAATTTTGTCCCAAAATTTAACTCATACCTTAATTAGATGTTGAGACTTGATCAAATAAGTGAGGATATTTCTTCCTCATCTGATCTTCACGTTCCCACGTGAACTCTGGTCCACGTTTAGATTGCCATCTCACTTTGACGATGGGAATTTTACTTCGTTTCAAGGTTTTCTCCTCACGGCCCATGATTTCCACGGGTTGTTCGATAAATCGCAGTTGTTCATCGATTTGCAGTTCTTCTACTGGAACTATAAGAGTGTCGTCTGCTAAACACTTTCTCAGGTTCGAAACGTGAAACACGTTGTGCACTCCATCTAACTCAGGAGGTAAGTTTAAACGGTAAGCCACCGGACCAATAGTTTCGGTGATCTCGAATGGTCCTACATAGCGGGGATTCAACTTCCCGCGCTTGCCAAAGCGTACGACGCCTTTCCAAGGCGAAACTTTCAATAATACTTTGTCGCCGACTTTAAATTCCAAAGGCCTTCGGCGTTTATCCGCATAACTCTTTTGTCTATCTCTTGCCGCTTTCATGCGGTTTCTGATCTGCACGATTCTTTCAGTGGTCTCATGTACTAATTCAGGTCCAGTGAGTTGGCTCTCACCGACCTCAGCCCAACAGACCGGCGATCTACATTTTCGTCCGTAGAGAGCCTCAAATGGAGCGGCTCCAATACTGGTATGGTAGCTGTTGTTGTAGGAGAATTCTACCAGTGGTAAATGAGTTTCCCAATTTTTCCCGAAGTCGAGCACACATGCTCTAAGCATATCCTCAAGAGTCTGAATGGTACGTTCAGTTTGTCCATCTGTTTGAGGATGATACGCGGTACTCATATCTAAGCGAGTGCCCATCGCCTCTTGTAAGGATCTCCAAAAATTTGAAGCAAACCTAGGGTCTCGGTCGGAGATAATAGATAAAGGCACTCCGTGAAGCTTGACAATCTCCTTGAGATATATCTTTGCAAGCTTCTCTGTCTTGTCATTTTCCTTGATAGCTAGGAAATGAGCGGATTTTGTTAATCGGTCAACGATAACCCAAATCATATCGTTACCGCCAGAAGAACGGGGCAATCCCGTGATGAAATCCATCGAGATTTCTTCCCATTTCCATTCAGGAATTTTAGGTTGTTGCAGTAACCCTGCTGGCTTTCGATGTTCCGTTTTGACCTTCGCGCACGTCAAGCACTTGCTGACATATCTAGCGATATCAACTTTCATATTAGGCCACCAATATAGCCCCTTTAAGTCTTGATACATTTTGTCAGAACCTGGATGGATCGAATAACGGGACTTGTGAGCTTCGTCCATCACCAGTTCTCTAAGATTTCCATGCAAAGGTACCCATATACGGTCATTATAATAACGAAGTCCATCAGACTTAACTTCCGAAGTTCCATATATGTCACGTAATGATTCAGACCCAAAATTCTCCTCCTTCAGGGCCTCTTTCTGAGCATCCCGGAGTCTATCCGGTAGCCCCGTATGGATCGTTAATTGAAGAGCTCGAACCCTTCTAGGTTTAACATGCTCCTTTCTACTCAAGGCATCAGCCACTACGTTGGCCTTGCCTGGATGATACTTTATCGCAAGGTCATAGTCGTTCAGCAATTCGACCCACCTACGTTGCCTCATGTTGAGTTCCTTCTGTTCAAATATGTGCTGGAGGCTCTTGTGATCAGTGAATATCGTACACTTGGTACCGTATAAGTAGTGTCTCCAAAATTTCAAGGCAAATACAACAGCGCCCAACTCTAAGTCGTGAGTTGTGTAATTCTTCTCATGGGACTTTAGTTGCCTTGACCCATATGCGATAACCTTACCTCTTTGCATCAAAACACATCCGAGTCCCTGGATTGACGCGTCACAATAGACCTCGAAGTCGTCAATCCCATCAGGTAAAGATAATATAGGTGCAGTACAAAGTTTCTCTTTCAAAGCTTGGAAGGCTGCCTCTTCCTTGTCACCCCATCTGTACTGAACCCCTTTGTGCGTAAGAGCGGTCAGTGGTTGAGCTAACTGAGAAAATCCCTTTATAAAACGACGGTAGTAACCCGCTAAACCTAGGAATTGACGAATTTCCGTAGGAGCTCTAGGGGTAGGCCAACTTTTAATGGCCTCGACCTTGGCTGGGTCAACGTGAATACCTTGCTCGTTGACGATGTGACCCAGAAATTGAACCTCTCGGATCCAAAAATCGCACTTGGAGAATTTCGCATAGAGTTGTTCTTTCCTTAACAATTCTAAGATTAACCGCAGGTGTTCCTCGTGTTCTTCTTTTGTTTTGGAGTAAATGAGGATGTCGTCGATGAACACAATGACGAATTTGTCCAGGTAGGGCTTGCACACACGGTTCATGAGATCCATGAACACAGCTGGTGCATTTGTCAGCCCGAAAGGCATGACCAAGAATTCATAATGGCCGTAGCGTGTTCTGAAGGCTGTCTTTTCTATGTCCTCCTCACGGACTCGAAGTTGGTGGTAACCAGACCTTAAATCAATCTTGGAATAGTAACTGGACCCTTGAAGCTGGTCAAAAAGATCATCTATTCGAGGAAGAGGGTATCGATTTTTAATAGTGACCTTATTGAGTTCGCGGTAATCGATACACATTCTAAACGTGCCATCCTTCTTCTTGACGAATAATACTGGTGCTCCCCATGGTGACGAGCTAGGTCTAATGAAACCTTTATCTAGCAACTCCTGTAGTTGTGTGGATAGCTCATTCAATTCGTTCACCGCTAGACGATATGGTGCACGCGCGATCGGAGCTGCTCCTGGAGCGAGGTCAATCCCAAATTCTACTTGCCGATGCGGAGGAAGGCCAGGTAATTCCTCAGGAAATACCTCTGGGTAATCACGTACGATCGGAAAGTCTTCGATTTTTCTCTCCACCCTGGTTTGGTCCGTAACTGTGGCCAGGATTGCCACGTGTCCTTTCCGAAGACACTTCTGCGCTTTAAGGTATGATATGATTCCGGAGACAGCACCTCCCTTTTCGCCCTGAATTGAGAGTACTTCTCCTCCTGCTATGGGTATTCTTATGACTTTTTCTTGACAGACAATTTCCGCCTGATGTTTGGATAGCCAATCCATGCCCACTATCACGTCGAAACTACCGATGGTAAAAGGCATAAGGTCTATACTTAGTTTATGACCAGATAGTTCTAATGTGCAGTTTTCAACCAAGTGAGTGGTGTCAAGAAGCTTACCATTTGCTAATTCAACCGTGTACCTAGCTTTTAGTGGAGTTTGAGTAGCCTTAATCAACTTACAGAACTTAGTCGAGATAAAACTTTTCTCAGCACCAGTATCAAATAAGACATTTGCGAAGTAGTTGTTTAGAAGGAACTTACCGGTAATGACGTTGGCATCGTTTCTCGCTTCACCTGAACCCATAACAAAAGCTCGCCCTTTGGCGCCATCTCCACCGTTTCTACCACCATCACCGCCGTTGTTATTGTTGTTACGGTGGTTGTTGTTGTTGCCAGCATTGTTATTATTATTCCTTCGGAGCTGCGGGCAGTCCCTCTTCAGGTGCCCTGGCTTTCCACATTCATAACACCCTCTAGGGCCTTCATTATTCTGCCTCTGGTTCTGATTCTGATTCTGATTCTGTTGGGACGGTTTTGTAGTTCACTCCAACAGTTCTTAGCCTCATGGCCCCCTTTACCGCAACGCTCACAAGTGAGTCTCTTGCATGCCCCATTGTGGTGTTGGTTGCACCGATTGCAGAAAGGTGCTCGTCCCTTGTACCCATTGTCATTCTGATTACTACCACCTTTGCGGTTCTAGTTACCGCCCCCGCTGTTAGTGCTATGTTTTATGTCACCCCTGATTGTTGTACCTCTTGTTTTGATTGTGAGGTTGGAGGACTACCATTGTCATTCCCACCATTATCCTTGTTGTTACTAGAGTCGTCATCTCTCTGTCTTTTCCCATCTAGGGCGTTTGGGGACCTCCTGGGTGGCAAAGTTCCATGCTCTATGGCCTGGTCAGTCAGCTTATGGGCCAACCTGATAGCATCCTGCGTACTTGCATGGTTTGAGGCAGTAGCCATCCCCTTGATCTGTGGAGCTAACCCATCCACGTACTTTCAATCCTTTTGAATCGCATCACCATCGTAGGACAAGCACCGCTACTCTGGTAGTGAGCGGTGTACTCTTCGACTCAGAACTACCATTTTCAATTCTGGAACTCCCTTCCAACCTTTTGACCTGATCGCGAGGACTATACTCCTCCATGATGGCATCCTATGAATTCCTGCCAAGTCATAGCATTCGCTACATCAAGCCCTAACATTTGGATCTGCGCGTTCCACCATGTGTGGGCAGCTCCCTCGAGTGTAGCGGTTGCGAAATTAGACCCGATTCGTAACTGGGCAGTTGCACATTGAAGAATACCTTTTCTGATTTCTCGAGCCATCGCAGCAGACCCACGGCTCCTTCATCACCCTTGCACATGAGCGGCTCACAATCTATGTAAGTTTTGAAGGTGCACTGAGCCAGGTCTGGATTTGTTTCATGAAGTTATTTCGGAGAATAATTTTGTAAAGTGGGAGAAGAAAAAAAAATAAAAAAAATGCAGTCAATTTTTCGTCTTTTTCACTTAACACTGTTATTGTTTCCTTGCATTTGAGCCACGGCGAGTGCTGCCGCAACGTTTTCATTTATCAACGTTTGGATCTGAGATGCTGTGAGGTGTTCAGCCATGATTTTGTTTTCCATGCAAATCATTCAAATGATTAATATACCCAATATTAATTTCATTAAGCACTAAACAATTATTCATGCATCCATCCATCACACGACATAATTTTTAGGAACACATTGGGAAAATAAAGATGTAATATCCATTACAAAATTTAAAATCCAACCATAAGGTATCTCAGTATTTGAAAACATTCAAAATAAAATGAACATCCAGTCAAATTTATTTCAAAGTAACAAAATAGGAGAAAAGAAGACAAATTAGATCAAGGATCAATAACATCTGGTTCTTCCTCCATGTCCTCTTGAGGCTCCTCCTGAAAAGGTTCTTCTTCGAAGGGTTCCTCCTCTTCATCCTGAACAGGAGCACCTTGAACTTGCAGGGCTGCCATTTGAGCTTGGAGGGTGGCTACCTGTGCCGCAAGTGTCGCGTTGGAGTGTTGAAACGCTGCATTGGAATGTTGGAGTTCAACAATATGATGTTGTGCTTGATGTAGTTCATGCTCCAAATCTGTTGGATTGGGTCGCGACTCAAGCTCAGTGACCCTATTACGAATACCCATTACCCCGTGAGACAAGTTGTAGTGGTAGGTATCCCGCTCCCTTTGATCGGCCCGCAATCGCTCAATTTTTCTATCGCGTGTGCGATTGCTGATGGAATTTTGTCTGGTTTCTCCAAGAGTGTTGTCATAGGCGGCTATCAGTCCCGCAATGACCCGCTTCAAATCAAATGGTAGGTCAACTCCGGCCGGCACATGATACATGTCAAGCAACCGATATGTTGTCGGACTCAGCCAACTGTAATCGTTTGGTGCACGCCTATCAGGACGTATGTGCTGATCCCGAAGGAAATCCATTATCGTGTACTTAGGCTACTCAGGCTCGCGGCCTTGTTGGTTGGAGGATGATGACTGTTCGTTGGCAATTTTCTTTCCCTTACCCCTCGTGTTATCATGTGGTGCCATACTGTCAAAACCCAGACAGACACAAACAAAGGAAAAACAACCTAATGTGAGTAATCGATTTTTGGCACGCGAAAAGAAAATGTTTTTGGGAATTGTTGTAACTAATGTTCGAAAACAGTTACAGTTTAGAATTTTGAAAATTCTAGTTCTCTGCAACCAAGGGCTCTGATACCAATCTGTCACACCCCCAATTTCCACTAACGGAGTTTTACCGTGTGGGGTGTGAACCAGACCAGGACCCGAGTCATTAGTTACATCAAACATAAGTTTAGGGTTCAAATTGTAAATATATATTTCCAAACGGAAAATATTAAAACCATAGTTTAAAATCCAGCGGAAGCATAAATAAGTAATGTCGCGCAAAAACAAGCGCCCATTAAGTAAGCAACCAGTTTAAGACTAAGTTTTGAAAATGTTAAAAACGGATTCCCAAAATGAAAGGTTTAACCAGCGTACGTGCCCAAAAATCCGATTCTCCTAGCGTCCTGCAAAGCATGCATAAGAGCAAGTGTCAACTAATGTTGGTGAGTTCACATAAGCACATAAGTATACCTAGTATAGTTATGCAGTACGAATACAACAGTTTTTATTCGTATATAAGCATGTATATTAACAGTACAATCCATATCGTAGGTAGCGAGCCTAAGTTCATGTCACTAAAATGTTCGCAACCGAAGCTGACCAATTAGTTGTAGGAATAATTCCTTACGTGGTTTGCCTTCCCCGTGTCTACTCGATCACGGTAAGTTTAGGCTGACATTGTCCTCAGTCCGACCGCCAGTCGGGTGGTGCATCTCGTGCCCGCTGAGTGGGGTTTGTCAGACCCCAGTAGTACTACCCAATATCCCCTCGCTATATGCTATTAACGGTTCGATAAGTAAGGACTTGAAAGATAAAGCATTTTACGTGAACATGTGATATATACTGGATTTCTGCTTTAATCATACATAAAAGTTGTTGTGTTATCACCCTAACCTGGGTGTAACGTGTTTGCGTGTGTTATCGTCCAAAACCGGACGTAACGTAAAGGTTGTGTAACTCACCTTAGGGTGCGCTGCTACAATTTAGTAAGACTTCGTGTCTTGCGTAACTACCGAGCACCTATTGAATTTACATACGTAAGTGTGTGTGCGCACATAAGTAACATAGCCTAGACGACGGTTTAATTTGACAGGTGATTCCATATGTGACGTAGGTGATATATTTCAAAAAAAAAAACGGGATTAAATCGCTTAATCGAGAACAGCCAAAGATGACACTTAGATCAAGGAATCAAAGATTTTATAAAAATCAATACACGTTTATTATTCCCAATAATAAATGTAGTCATGATCGGGTTACATATATACATATATATATATATATATATATCGAGGCGTAGTCGAAAATGAAATAAATCGTCGTAAATATATATTTATGTGTTGTGATATAAATTCAAGAGTTTAAAGGACATCTTTAAAACGTTTGTATGACAATAGGCCAAATATATATATATACTTATATATATTTCCATGGTTTAAAACAATATTTATTATTAATAACGAAATCATTACATTTTTAGATTTAATTAAATCTTAACGTTTTCATATTATATACGTTATATGGGTATCACGGGTCGAGATCTAGAAGGCTTGTAATATAGGTTTTGAGTTTGGACCAAGATAATACATAGAATCCTTAAAAAAAATGAAACCATAAAAATAAGGGGTCACGGGACTCGAACCCGTGACCTAAAGGTTGCAACACAACGCCCTAGCCACTGGGCTAGGGGCTCGCTTGTTAACACGTCTCGCAGTCATCATTTATATTCTATGCAGCGACCAGCAGATCAGAACAGGAAAGAAAAAAACACAGAAAAAGACTTTGGGGCGAGGGGGTTTCGAACCAGGGACCTCTCGGTCCCAGGCAATAGCGCTAACCAGCTGCGCTGCCTGTGCGTTTGTGTTTGTATCTAGTTTCTAAATAATATGACCAGTCCCCACCATTCACCATCTTCTTCCCCACAAACTCCGGTGACCGGAGTTTTATTCCGGTCACCGGAAAATCGCGAAACCAGAAATAAAAAGAAGCAATACGTGCGATTAACAAAGGGGAATGGTTACCTTGAATCGGAATCGAGAAAAGATGAGTTTTTGAAGCCGAAATAGAACCCGAACTTGAATCGCGACCTCCGAGCACGGTTACGATTCGCAAAACCGTTAACACCTAGTTGTTCCTCATGGCTTCACGATCACAGAGGTTATGGAATGGTGGTGATTCGGTGGGTCTTTTGGCCGGAATTTGAGTTCACCGGAAAATAGAGAAAAACGAGAGAAAGGCAGAGGACTATCGAGAGGGTTGTGTGTTTTGCAACTGAATGGTTCTTGAGTGATAATATGATTCTAGTAATCAAGAGGAACTTGAATGAGGAATTGATTAGCAAAATTTTGAAACCGACGATGGGGATTACGGTCGGTCGAATCCGATCCAGAGTTTACACTCTCGTAAATGTCATTTGTGTATCTATTGGCAAATGACAAAATCAGTCCCTCTACAATTTACAAGGTGACACAATGTTTTGGGTAATTGCAATAATGGTCACATAACTAGTAATTGGCGAGAATAGTCCCTCTCGTTTATGAAAGGATAACGAGACTAACGAGGGATAACGGGAAATACGTAAACGATGATCAAACGAGTGTATGCATCTCCACACCGAATAATGTGTAGCGTTTATGAGAAATATAAACTTAAACGACCAAATAAAATCATGGATAGCAATCTCTAATTATCCGCTTAGGTTCACATAAAATCATAGTTATAACTCCATAACTATACGTTTTTAAATTCCTATAATATTATAGAAATACTTCGTCTGAATACGTGATACACCGTCACGTAAAATCATAAACCGACGTGCGTATATATATACATATATACCACGTAATAATAATTATAATTGCCACATAAAATGACAAAACATTTTCATGAATTCATAAAATATAATTATTCAAGTAAGTTAACCGACGTCTAGACTCATGTGCATCACTCGTGTAACTATTCTAGTTAACGGAAGTAACGGATGTTATCGAAACATAACACAAGTTGTTAACGGAGTTAACCTGGAAAATTAGCGGTTGTCACAAATCGAATACAAACGTGGGTTAGTGGAAGCCATTACGAGTTTTACGAGTTTTGAAGTGAAAAATTTAAGTAGGGAAGATGAAAGAAATGTGCGGAGTTTGGAATGAACCTTCAAGTGTATATATAGTGGGATAATACGCTGCGTATGTACAAATACGCTGCGTATAGAATAATTGTTTTTTTTTTAATTTTTTTTCTTTAGTTTATGTATTTATTTTCATCAGCATGGCTTGAAAAGATGAAAACACTTTTCATTAGTAAAGGGTCTTTACAAGCCCTGTCTGTCTATATCCATGATGACCACACTTTCAAAATCAATCCTCTTTTTTATAAGTAGTTTTATTTTTCATCGATAGGCCACCAACAACCCACAAACATTCTTTACATGCCCTGTCTGTTTATAACCATATCAGCATGGCTTGAAAAGATGAAAACACTTTTCATTAGTAAAGGGTCTTTACAAGCCCTGTCTGTCTATATCCATGATGACCACACTTTTAAAATCAATCCTCTTTTTTATAAGTAGTTTTATTTTTCATCGATAGGCCACCAACAACCCACAAACATTCTTTACATGCCCTGTCTGTTTATATCCATATCAGCATGGCTTGAAAAGATGAAAACACTTTTCATTAGTAAAGGGTCTTTACAAGCCCTGTCTGTCTATATCCATGATGACCACACTTTCAAAATCAATCCTCTTTTTTATAAGTAGTTTTATTTTTCATCGATAGGCCACCAACAACCCACAAACATTCTTTACATGCCCTGTCTGTGAAGGCCTTAGTCTAAGTTTGGAGGATTTTGTGTTTTCAAAGGATGCTATAAGAAGCATAGAAGACCAACTACTAGAAGTTGCACATTTTTAACTCTTTGCAGCCAATGTTAATGGAATATATATGCAGTGAAGGCCTTAGTCTAAGTTTGAAGGATTTTGTGTTTTCAAAGGATGCTATAAGAAGCATAGAAGACCAACTACTAGAAGTTGCACCTTTTTAACTCTTTGCAGCCAATGTTAATGGAATATATATGCAGTGAAGGCCTTAGTCTAAGTTTGAAGGATTTTGTGTTTTCAAAGGATGCTATAAGAAGCATAGAAGACCAACTACTAGAAGTTGCACCTTTGTTAACTTTGGCTATGCTTTCTAATTTGCCGGAACGATCACACTTTATCCACCCTTTACCGACCTTACCTAATAATTTGTTCGGGTTGGACCGTCTTCTGTTTAGGGCGTAACCATTTTCTCTAGCCCTTTTGCTTGACCCAATCGAAGAGGTCGTCAAAGGTTTTAAAAATCTATACAAAAAATAAATTTTTAAAAAAAGACGATTAATTATCCGGCAGGTTGATTACTTGGGCCGATTCAATTTTGTATAAAAAAATAAATTACCTGGTCGGTCCTGTAGTCGACATCCGGTGGGTATACTTTGCGTACACCAAACTCGTCGAATTCATCTGTATCAGAATCCTCGTTTACATGTTCCGCGTTTGTTTTAGGTTCGGCATCTCCATGGTACTGATTCTCATACTGAGAACCGCCGGGGCCGGCCCATGACGAATTGTCACCGTGAAAGTGAGAATACTGAGTGTCATATTGAGAAGCGGCAGGGAGGCCCCATGACGAATGCTCACCGTAAAAATTAGAATATTGAGTGTCATAATAGCTTTCGGGTATCTATAAAAATACAAAATATCGAATTAATAATTTTAATTATAAATAAAGTAAATACAATATTTTTTGAACACCACTTTAAATCAAATGTCGGTTCTGAGACTGAAGGGTAATGACTTTCTATTCGAGGTGCCTCCTTATAAAATCAAAAAATAAATACAAGTTAAATAAATATTACTTTAAATATAATAATTTAATTAGATATTATAAATATTAACTCTTGCCTGATTTAAATCGATAGCCGGTTGGGAATACGACCGTTGATACGGTTGAACCGCGTATTCATCCTTCAAAAAAAATTATCCGCTGTTTTAAATACAACATTATAAAATTAATAGTTCAAAATTAAAATAACTTTGCTTACGTGTTGTGCCGACTGGTTTAAATCGAGAGGCTCGTCATTCGAGAATATATTCCAAAGCGACATTATACTAACAAAATTTGTAATTTTTTCCAAACTAGCAGAATGAGTAAGTGCGACTAATGAAATAATGTATCGATATGTAGGTAAAGAGTGGTCCTGCAATGCGTGTTATATATAGGTAAAAATGTAACGACATGCCAATATTCGATTTCAATCGAATCAATTGAAACCCATTCTCATCTGTGGTGAGGCAATTATTTCTGAAAAGTAATACGCAGCGTATAGGAGATTACGCTGCGTATTAGCCCCTTTACGCTGCGTATTCGAACATACGCTGCGTATTACTTTAAACAAGATATCTGCTCCACCTGCAGAGACACTGCTGGTGAACAGTGAACCCTGTTCATGAACAGTGGCGCCAATAATGTATACATACGCTGCGTATTGAGGAATACGCTGCGTATGTAAAATTTTAGAAATCTTGTCCCGGTTATAAATAGAGACGTATATATCACATGGTATATACCGTTTACAGAAAACTGCCGGCAATCACCCAAATTATTTCACCAATTCGACATGAGTTTCGGTAGGAGATCGTGGACGATTCGATCGACTAATGAAAGTTACCTGGGTTTAATCGTGGATGATGCATACAGCCGTAATCCTAGATATTTTACTTTAAATATCTATCATTACGGTCATTTTACAGATTTACCGGGAAGGAGATACGTTGAAGGCCGTTGTACTTTGGCGGATTACTGCGATGTGAATGAGTTTAGATTCTATGATATGAGTCTAATCATGCCACATCTGGGGTATGAAAATACAAACAACATGTGGTTTTATTTTAAAAACCCTTATCTTGATCTTGACAGCGGTCTCGAACCTTTAACAAATAATATGGACGTTGATCGTCTGATTTCTTTCATAAATGAAGACATCAGAAGTGTTGACGTCTACGTCATTGACAGTGAGCTGGGAGCAAAGACTGAAGAAGATTACCCGAAGAGCCGGGTGAAATGGGACGCCTCAAGCTCCAAGACAAAAAAAAATTGTTTTAAAATTTTAAGAGTTATACCGTGTTTGTGTTTTTAAATATTTTATATTTTTATGTTGAAAATAAACGTCCTGTAAGAAATTAACATTGTTATAATTTAATTCATAAAATAACGGTTACATTGACAATCTTGTTCAAAATAAAACAGAACTAAAAACTAACAGCGCTAAAATTCTGGTTCAAAACGACACCGATAAATATGCTGTGAAACATTTAAAAATATTATAAAATACTTAAACCCACGCAAAAAATATAAAAAAAAACCATCCACAAATTACATACCTTTTCCGATAGTTACCCACCTCGGTGGATTTGTTTTTTCTACAACAACTTCTTCTTCCACCGCTTCTTGTCTAACAGATGATCCTTCACCGGATTTTTTTGTTGGCCTCCATTTTTTTAGAACCCACTTCGAGGACTTTGGGGTAGGTTGTGAATGATATTCACCGTCGTTTACCTCGTGACGTTTCGACATCTTTACCGGGTCTTAACTTAGAAGAGCGTTTGGAAAAAATTAACTTGAATGGTTTGAGATTGAGGATTTTTGAGATTTTGGTTGGGTGAAAAATTGTGGGAGATAATGAGAGATTTGTAGAACAAATAATCTCAGAAACACATACGCTGCGTATTGCCAAATACGCAGCGTATTGTAATTAAAAACCTTAATCCTGTCCGGATAATGATGATGTCTTGATTAAAACATTCTATACGCAGCGTATTTCCTAATACGCATCGTATAGAATGTCTGCAGAATTAATTAGTGTATTATACGCTGCGTATTGCATAATACGCAGCATATAAGGATGTTTAATACGCAGCGTATTGCATAATAAAAGCAATGTCCTATGTGTGAATATAACCTGCGATCCACAAATGAGTTGAAACAAGTAGTAACAACCATGAGTTTCAGTTTAAACATCCATCATCTTCTCCCTCAATTTCCATTCAAGAACACCCTCATAAAATCCCCAATTCAATCCCCAGCATTTTCCACTTCAATTTCACCAAACCCTAACCCCAAAACCCCATCTTTTTCATCAAATCATCTGCTCTCTTTAGCCATTGCGTTCGTCACCCTTACATCACCGCCATCTTCTCTAGCAATCCCATCTCTGAACAACCCCCTTCCGCCGCCCAATTTACCCTCCGCCACCACCCCATTCTCCCAATCGAAGAACTTAATCACCGGATTGGATAACGGGTACGTATTTCCTGAATCTCTACCCTTTTCTTTAATCAATTTCGTCAATTGTTCTCGAAATCATATGCTTGAGATTGTCTTTTTGCAGCAAAATTAGACCGTGCCCATCCAACAATCCTGGGTGTGTTTCGAGTAATCCCAAATCATCGTCTTTTGCGTTCCCCTGGATAGTTCCGGATAAGTTTTTAGATAGTGCACTCCAGGTGTTTGATGATTTGTTATTTCTATTTTTGGGGTGAAAAAAATTCAATCTTTATTGTTATTGTTTGTTGCAGCAACTGCAGGAAGCAATCCTCGAAACTCAGAAAAATGCCAAAATTGAGATTGTAGAAGACACCCCTGATGGTAATTTTGCTTCACTTTTGCAAAGCATTTTATATATATTATACTATATTTTAGCTATTCTATAGCTCTGCTATGAGTGAGATTATACTTGGTTTGTTTGTTATATAACGCAAAGCATTGTAATCTAGCATCTCGAATATGATGCCAGATGATCCTTTTCATTTTGCAAATTTGAAAATTTATCACATAAAAGGTATTGTGTGTTGTTACCATCACAAATCCAATATAGTTATCGCGGTTTTTCTTTAAAAGTGGCAGTCACGGCCTCATACAAATGGATTGTGATAACAAAAGTTTGTTTGAGGATACGTAGGTCCCTGAATTGCAAATAGGCAATTGTATGCTCTTCAATCCTAATTAAGAAATGAATATTCTTACACACATAAACATTTGTGTATGCATACACATAAAATGAACCTCTTCAAAAGAAAACTGGATGTTTTCCAGAGTAAACCTTTTGTGGATAACCATTACCAGAAAACTTACTAGACTCCGCCAATACCCTGCTAACGAACTGGATAGGGTAAAAAAGTAGTTTATATGTGCTTGGCAAGTGGCCTTCGTGGAAGCTAGATTCGAACCTAAGACCTCTGCTTGAGGGTTAATTTGACATTTTGACTAATCTTCAATACTTCAAAACTCAGAAAATAGAGTTTGAGATCTGTTCTTGTTTCTACAATAATAAGAATCATGAGTTTGTTGATGATGCTGATGATTCATGGTTGCTAGTGATATAAGTTACTTGTAGAACCGTAGAAGTGTATTTAAAAATTATTTTAAATGGTTTGTGATCCTGTTATTTGGGTCATCGGTTATTGATATGCTTGCATAATCTTTACTGGCCAGGTAAATATTTGCGAGCGACAGTTGATGGAGGTTTCGGGCGTGATGTTTTAGAGTTTTCGGTGAAAGGAGATGTGGTATCGTATCGGTGCATGGCCACAAAGGTTACATATTTGTACCCTTTCACAACTGCCTTAGGGGATTCAAAGGGACAAGAAGAAAGAGTAAGGAAGATTGTGGACCAATTAGGGTGGGATGCCCCTAGTTTTAGTGCCATGGATTAAGATCACTGCAAACGTACATACAACCAGTCATGTTCACCGGCCCCATTTGTTTATGTTTATATAGTTTTAATATGAGATGGTAACTGTTATTTGATTCATTCATTGTTACGTTTTGGAACTGATTTGGAGTTGTTTTGGTGATGGTCAACAAAAGTCAACCGAGTCAAACCCGGGCAGAATCTGGTCAACATTTTTATATAGTCAAACGAAGTCAAACCTGGAAACTGAGCTCGTATTATTAATCGTGATGAAAAATCGTGTGGAATGGACTACTCGCTCGTTGAATTCTGAAATGTTACGATTTTACGGTTAACAGGGTCCGGGTTCGCGTACCGATCAGAAGGTATACCGAATTCGTTATCTCGTTATCATTGTAATGATAGTGTATACACCGCAACGACATTTGGACAAACCCTATAAAAAGCCTTGTAAAATTATTTAAACATTTGATTTGGATAAAAAGTATAAAAATGGCTAAAATACACTATCAAATGAAATAGTCGATGCGGACCATCGACATATCGTTGTCTATCGAAGATCGGCTAACGGCTCGTTTGTATCAAGAGAATATGTATCTAATGGACCGCGAGAATTGTTTACCTAATTAGATAACGACCTCTGACACCGACTTGGATAAAAAACTAAACTTTTATAAAATATCATAATTAACCAATGGTTTGACCTGAATTGTTATGAACGATGAAAATGAGTATATTGAATCTCCTTTGATGAAAAGCCTATGATTTGGAAATCAATCTACTCAAATGATTGTTATTGTCAAACTGGTTAATTATTGATATTCATGGACCTTGATTTGAACCGGACTTTGTATAAGTTCTGAGGAATTAGGAATTGATCTTTGGTTATCAATTATGGTTAGGATTGTTGCATCTATGACCGACTTGGAATTACGTGCCATCATGAATCCGTAATATTATCCGTTGTTCACCTGAGTCGTTAGCTTTTACCTCATCTTTTAACTTAAATGTTTTCAAGGTTGCAATATGAACTTGTTCAATTGTTTACTGATTGAAACTGTGTCGTAGATGTATGTGTTATATCTGAATTATGAACTGTGAAGCTGTAGACTGTTGTGATTTTCCCCTTGCGGGTTAGCTCGGGTAATTTAGGTAACTCCTTTCTGTTTGGATTACCACTAGGCATATATATAGTTCTATGCCCATAGGATTAGCACTGGTTCACATATCATCTGGATTCTCTAACACTGGCTTTAGGGAAAGATATGTTATATATGTTTGGAACATACAGGGGGACTCGAGTGCACGTATCTGAGTTTTACTCCTGGTTGCTGGTTGACCTTAGACAGGGCTCTGTTTCATAATTTGGCACATGTTTTAAACCATTTGAATAATAGATGTGAGTCATTTGCTACGTCTCACCAACAACTTTGTGTTGTTGACATGTTTTAGTTCATATTTGCAGGAAAGTAACTGGACTACAGGTGACGTGTTATGGGAAGATAGGTGGGTTGTTGAGAAATAGTGTCATGGCTACGTTCTTTGAATTTGCATCGTTTCTTGATCAGTCTTAGAGTTATCTGGGACCCATTCTGTACAAAAGTAATGTTGTAGTCTACTCTAAGAAGCAGACTTATGAGTTGCCTGTTTTGTTATTATAGTATGCATTTATATTGTTGTTTGGTTCATATGTTGCTTCCGTGAGATCTGATACAGGCAGTCGGTCCCACACCTCCCCCACACCTGGCAGGGTGCGACGGGGTTGTGACAGGCATGTTGGTTTCCAGTAAAGATATTTTACTTGCCGGTTGGGGCCCTCAGATCTCGTCGGGTGTTTGTTGCCCGCTCGGTATGTTCCCGGGAGTGTTGTTAAATTTCCTGTTTGTTTGTGGATTGTTGTTGCCAATTGCTTGAGCATTTATACTTGCGGATAGGTTCTGATATGATTGTGCATATATCATTATAATAGACTTGCCACTGTGATACACTTGGACGTTTGGATTCTCGTGCCCTATGACGTTTGTTTCATCCACCACTTGTTCATCTGTGAGTTGATGGCTTTTCCCCTACTTTATCTTTTTAACGTTTTGGGGTGTACATGAACCGTGTCAAACTATTGTTTGTTTCTTCGATAATGTGCTTAGTATTTGTTACGTGTTATTAATTTAAACTCGCATGTTACGAGACGTCCATTTTGGGCCCTATGATCTTGTCGGGTGTCTGTTGTCCGCTCGGTATGTTCCCGGGAGTGTTGTTAAACTTCCCGTTTGTTTGTTGATTGCTGCTGCCAATTGCTTGAGCATTTATACTTGCGGATAGGTTCTGATATAATTGTGCATATATCATTATAATAGACGTGCCACTGTGATACACTTGGCCGTATGGATTCTCGTGCCCTATGACGTTTGTTTGATCCACCACTTATTCATCTTTGAGTTGATAGCTTTCCCCTATTTTAACTTTTTAACGTTTTAGGTGTACATGACACATGTCAAACTATTGCTTGTTTGTTTGATATAGTGCTTAGGTATTTGTTACCATGTTATAAATTTAAACTCGCATGTTACGTGACGTTCATGTAACATGACGTTCATGTTGATTAGTATGGTTAATGTGGGCCTTAGTGTTAGGCCACAAAGACATATGTTGTACCAATACAGTTTTAGAGGTAGATCAAGGTATCTCATACCCGTTTGTTGGACCCATTAGGGGTCGGGTGATGGCGTATATGCCTAGTCCACAAAGGAATGTGTGCGGGCGTAGGATCGTACCCCCAGAGTGCTGGTTTAACCATAGGAATTTATAACAGGCACAATATTGTTACTTGATTTGTGGAAACTTGGATTTGAGTTAAACGCGCTACGACTCACCAACAACTTTTGTTGTTGACGTATTTTTGGTTCATGTGCAGGTAAGTAAAGCTTTGGGTGGATGTCACGTTTGGATGTTAAGGACGAGTTGGGTTTTGTACCCGTTGGGGATGATTTTGTTGATTTTGGGATTTGTCCCAGTCATGACTATTCTTTGTTGTTGTTGTCTTTTCCTTTGATCGTGTTGGTAGCCTTAAGCTCTTCCTGGGCATAGACTGATGTGTAACACGTAAGACTTAACGTATTTACGTCCATCATGGTTTGTATTTGAATAGGTCGTCTGTTTGTGTGTGTTGGCCTTGTGATCTCACATCTATCTGTTTGCTTCCGCGTGTTCTGGTACGGGCGGTCGGTCCCACTCTCATCTCCCCCGCGCCTAGTAGGGCGCGGCGGGGCGATGTGTGACACCATAGTTGGTCTTCGTTTCCTCTGTCGGCGGATCTACGGGAAAAACGAATGGAACCCGACACCGGTCTCACCATTGAATCTTCTACTGCGCTTTGATACCAACTGATGCAGTCCCAAACCGTAAAAAATCGAGTACCGAATATGAACAAGTAGAGAAACAACCAAAACGAAGAATTCTTCTTCAAAATTATCAAAACTCAACTAATGAAACTGGAATATTAAAACAAATATTTATAAAGGCCCCTAACTACAAGTTAGGCATGAAACTTGCAAAATAAATTATCTCTTAATTTAAACTAAAACTATAACTTATTTGAAATCTAAAAGATAGCTAATTAAATAATAAAAGTTAACTAACAATAAAAAAACGTCTCTCGGGTCACCTATATCAAACCTGAACCTCATCCTCAAACTTAATCCCAACAGAAAGAAGTATTGCTACAAATGAATTCAAGTTGTTGATAGCCTCCTCGATTTATTCTCGTGTTCACTAGCTATCGAATTAGTAATACTTTATTTGCAGCTAACAGCTTCTCATACATATTTGAAAACGCGTTCATCATACCATACGCAGTAGTCTCCTTCATGATATTGAAGGCAACACTTTTAATTAGGCCAATGTAATAACCACCATAGCTTTTTTATCCTTCAATTCTTAATCAGCTTGTTCTATCTTCGTGGTGTTAGACTTAATTATATTACTTAATATATATATATGATTTCGTATATATGTATATAATATAATATATTATGTCCTTTAATCATTTATCTTAAATAATCAATTACCTGTTTAACCCTATCTGACATTATTTGATGGACGTAATTGCCCTTATTAGATAGACTAGGGTTTCCCCTTGGGTGTATATATATAGAGCTTATTGGAGAGATTAAAGGTGAATCACCACAAAATATTCGTGACCTCTCTCTCTGCTCTTTTTCTCTCTAAATCGTGATCCCTCACGATTATCACCATCATTAGCATACACCCTAAAGGGGAACCAATGCTACTCACAGGATGGACAACATGACTACTGCTGATCTCAATCAGATAACTTCAGGTATTATTATTATTATTATGTTATCTGTTTATATTAATGTAACGATTCAGGATTCGATCAACATGTGGTATCAGAGCATATGTTGCTCAATCGAATCATTAATCTGTATTCGTTAAAACCCTGATCTCGAAATCAATAAGGGTTTTTGAACCTAACCAAAAAGTTTTAAAACCCTAATTCGTTTAATCACTAAAATCGGTTTTAATACAAATCTGAAAATCTTAACATTAATCGAATCGGATTTTCGGATATGAAAACTAAGAAAAACCCTAAAACTGATTTCGATAAGGTTGGTTTACCTTTTCGATCAAAATACAAACACACGATCGAAAAGCTTACTTTTCGACCAAATAACTTACTTTCCGATCGAAAGATGTGGCTTTGTTCCCTGCTTTTCGATCGGTTCATAACGGCTTTTCTACCAGCTTTCCTACCGGCTTTCCTACCGGTTTCGTACCGGCTTTCCTACCGACTTTCCTACCGGCTTTTCTACTGGCTTTTCTACCGGCTTTTCTACCATTTTTTTCGATTGGTTTTTTCAATCGAATCATGTGGCTTAGTCCCTGCTCTTCGATCGAAAAGCTTACTTTCCGATCATGTGGCTTCGCGATCGACCTCTCGATCGGACCATACCACTTTTCGATCCGATCAAAAAGTCCATTTTTCGATCCAATCGAAAAGTCCACTTCTCGATCGAAAACCTACTTTTCGATCGACTTTTCGATGGACTTTTCGATGGACTTTTCGATCGGCTTTTCGATGGACTTTTCGACCGGCTTTTCGATGGACTTGTCGACCGGCTTTACAATAGTTTTTTTTACCGACTTTTTCGACCAGCTTTTTGATCAGATACCCCCTTTTCGATTGGATATCCCTTTTCGACCGGATAACTCGTTTTCGACCGAATATCCCTCAGGGGCTTACTATTAATTGTGTTTTGTATAAACCTTACAAACTTATGTTTTACAAAACCTAAAACCAATTAGAATCAGATAACTAATTGACTTGTCTTATTCATAGTTAATAACAGACATCTAATAAAGTTTCAATTCTGGCCAAAGCTGATGTGTTACCTATATAATGTCATTTAACCATGTCTTCCAAGTCAACTTATTGACACTGATTTACAATCAAAATTAGATTAATTTATTAACTTGTCTTAATTAAGTTGATGACATTTTCAAAAGTGGTAATTCTGGCCAAAGCTGATTTACTACCTTAACTAATGTCATTTAATTTTACAATACAAGTTGAATTATTTAAATTAAACTAATTTATTTGCTTAACTTGATAACATATTTAAAACCTCGATTCTGGCCAAAGCTGATTCGTTGTTTTGCGATGTTCGTCAACTAAAATTAAGCATTCGCCTTATACATACACGTGTTTCCTTTCTGGCCAAAGCTGATGGGTCATACATGTATTCAACGAAACTAATTTGTGCATAAAACTTAAGTGTATCATTTCTGACCAAAGCTGATGTGTTACATTGTTTTTTGCATATACCCTTATTTTGTTCATAATGCTTAGGTGATAGGCAAGTAACCAAAGCGAAAGCCGACTCATTTAAGTAGAACCTAACTAGTCTGTTATTTTGGTGATATAACAGACTATATCACATCTTCTTTTGTTTCATAATTGTACATTATTATTATTATTAATTATCAGAATGTCTTATTATTGCGCCTTAATTTAAGATTATGCATTATTTATTATCATGCCTTAGTTTATGTTTGTACATTATCTTAAGTTTCTAATTATGCATTATTAATTGTGCCTTAGCTTTAAGTACCCCATAGAATCACTCTTAGATCTTCTTTCGAACCAATTTAACTTTTAATCTCCATAACTAATCCACTCTAAATTGAAATATCACTAAATGTTTCCATAAAGTTTTCATCTCATTATTATGATCTTGATTATCTCTTAAGACAAAGACTCTTAATTACTCTCTTTGATAAAAGGCTTTACAGCCAGAACAATATTAAAAGTGAGTAAAGTCTATTCAAATTGTCTATCATGATAATCAAAATCCCTTTAAACAATGCTATCAGGGGAGATGTTTCAGATTTCCTAATCTAAACATCGTGTAAGTAATAAATTTTGAAAGAACTTCTAAAGTGCATGCAAACGCTTAAACATCTAATATGCTTAGTACAAAGTATAAATTAGGTTAATGATTTAGTGAACACATCATAAAACATGACCCTTAAAGGGCTTACGCATATTTCAAATTGAAGCTATTCTAGTGCATTTCATAATGAATCCTTTCTTAGCACAATTACATGCTACTTAAAATTAGTCATAACACTTATAAGTACCAGAAGGAAAATGAGTGCTTGATGGCATTGTGCATAAAGGATACATAATGCCTTAAATTAGAAAAGCAGATTTGTTCACCTCACAATCACTAACCTTATATAATTAAAATAACTTAGATAAGGAGGATAGTTCTAATTTCTAAGGTAAGATACAAGAAAAATATTCCAGTTCTAAATCCTTAATGGAACAAATGGCTAACAAATAATAATCAATAATGATACTTGTGTCCATTAATTCTCATACTAACACCGTGAATTACAACTAGTTTTTTATAAAGATCTCTTACAATTCATACACTAGAAATAAACCAAACAACAACTATAACGTGAGTCAGTGATAAAATTAATGTCAAAGTTGTACAAACCATTAAAATCTATCATTGTACTACACTTAATGATACCTTATTATGGTCCAACATCATTTGGAACTTAGTATCATTACTAAAGTAAGACATCGACGACTATAAGGTTTCACATGACTATGACAATATCACTATTAACTTAACCTCTCAAAGTTGTTGGTTATACTTATCTAGTCGTCTTTACGTGGACTGAAATCTTTATAACTTATAACTAGATGATTTAAGTTCACAATCTTTGTTATCACATAAAGTGAGAATTTAACAAAGAAAATACATGTATTAAAGGAATATACAAGGTTCCACTAAGAGTTTTAACTTACCAAAACTCAAACATATTAGTGGATCTTATCCGAGCATAAGTCATTTATCACTCACATATCTGATTATTTATTCGTGTACTTAATTAAGGAGAAGCATCTTTTTCACCTTAAACTTTAAGGATAAAGTTGAAAATCAACTTAACCATAAAATGAAAGTTGTGAGATTAGATTTAATAGATTAAATACTAAGATTGACATACAAATAATGGTAACACTCTCAAATCCATTAGGATCATACTAGTATGATCCAGTAGATCATGTATGGTACTTCTAAAGATACATCATTTGGTTATGCATCTAAGTATCCTTATAAACATGATAATAAATATGTCATCTAAGTTATACATCTATTTCTATATACTAACGCTCTAAAAACAAAAACTCATATGCTAAACAAGGTTACCTAATATGTCCCTAAAATTCCTTCTGAAATCCGGACATGAAGGAAACCAAGTATAAACCATATGATTAGTTATTAGCCAATTAAACCTTAAAAATCCTCAACACTAAGCATGTTGCAAGCCAAGTTCCTAAGAAATTCTAAGATTAGTGGGAGCAATCAAAGTCCTTATCAATGACTTCTCTTTTAAGGTCAGTGGGAGTAGTGAAAAGTCCTTATGCATGACTTGCTTGAAAGTACAAGAGGCAGGGGGAGAGACAAAGTTAAATCTAACTCTGAATTTAACTTCGATTACACCTCTTGTACACCACGCTACTATAACAATGATCCACTTCTACACACTTCGAAATAATGTTACTCCTAATATACATGACTTAAATGCACAAGAGGAAATCTATGAAACTATTAATGTTTTGCTTCAACTTGTTAGATCCAGCTTAGTAGGTCATCAAGGTATGAAGTTTCCTATTAACTTTGATGATTATGAACCTACCTTAATGGATATTGGAAAGATTACTAATTGTATCTCTGATTTAAGAGTCATTATTAGCAATCAATCATCTGATGGAATAAAGCTATAATGAGCTTAACTCCCTAAATCAGAATAACGTTAGAAGTTTAGTTTTCCATAGCTAAACTGAAATCCGAAAGGAGAAATTAAACGTTATAAATTGTTGGT
This sequence comes from Deinandra increscens subsp. villosa, assembly GCA_039602395.1. Taxonomy (NCBI): domain Eukaryota; kingdom Viridiplantae; phylum Streptophyta; class Magnoliopsida; order Asterales; family Asteraceae; genus Deinandra; species Deinandra increscens. The sequence continues at coordinate 72,600,978 of JBCNJP010000009.1, read as the reverse complement.
TTCTAAAGGCTATTAACAAGTTAAGAATTCCTTTTCTAAAGGGTTCTTTGAGAGATAATCATTGTCCTTATTACTCACTCATAATTACGAGTGACATTTAATGGACTTATAAAATATTTTCCTTAATACTCACTTAACATAAAGACATGTTCATAAACCAAACTTAAGGTTTTAAGCCTAAAAGTTAAAGAACACTTAGTCTTTAAGATGAGTAAATTCATATAAAGGGTTAATATAAGCAAACTTACAAGTGATACTCAAAGTCTGATGAAGTTATAAATTTAATCATTCTTCATCAATAATAAGTGGACTAAATGGGCCTACCTTAAGATGAGTGGGAGCAACTAATACAATACTTGCCCTTATATATATTATTTTAGGCAAGTAATACGTTAGTTTTGTTGCATGAGTCAAAGCGACTTATTCTCACATAATTTTGACATTAAAATCTTGAAGATGCTTCTTATACAATAAGCATCAAAATACATCAAGATCAAACTAATAAGACATTAATTAAGTCTTATTAGATTTAAGCATCTATTGAACACATTCCAACATGCAACGTTGCTCTTTATCTGTAACTCTAGTAACTAAAGGAGATTACTAATAAATGTTCAAGAAAATAAATCTTATGCTTAATTAGTTAGAAGCCTTACGTATGTTCAAGTCTATACTCATTTTAAGATATTGCCTTCATTGCTGAAACGCTAGAAATGATGAAAATCATTTCCTAAGTTTAGTGCATCATAAAGCATTTAAGATGGCATTTCAATATCTATAAGAAACGAAAGACTATAAATTTGAACTATAGAAGAAGTGAGAAAACTTAAAATAGTTGACTATCTCTAAATTTTGACTTTATTGTATTTAAAAGATATTAAATGTCAACTTAGGGGTATATCCTTATGTCTGCGGACAGATTTATCTCATGGATCATGGAGGAGTCATAAGAACCTGATAACAACAACCTAAGTTATTATGACATGATTTGTCACTAGATGTTGTTGGTAAATTTATTAGTAGACTCATAATTCCTAAACTCCAATATAACATATTGAAGACTTACTGTGATAAAGTCAGCTGCCATAATCTCTTAAAACAGTAACAGTTTTGAGTAGAGCTGCGTTAAATTTTCGATACAAGATTATTGTTCATTTAAAGAACAAATAGAGGAATCTAAGTCCTTGTATTGAAAACATTCATGATATGCTTAAAGGATCCTATAACTTAAGGTCTATCCTCATAAGTCTTTTCTAAGAGCTCATAATGAAGACGAGGTTTACTAATGACCAAGCATATCATAATATGAATGACTAATTATTAATTATTCCTCATCCGTTTGATTTTGTCTCTAAATATGTTATGCATGCATTATTGACATATAGACAATTTATTATAAATCAACGTTAAGGGCTTACTTTTGTAATTGATTCTGAATTTATGTTGAATTTTAAATTTGGGGTTGTAGTATGATGATTAATGGGGGTCTTGAGTTGGATAATCAACTCTATGACTGTATTTTTCTACTGTAATTTTGGTTTAAAATTGAAATGAGTATTAAATTCTGATCAGACTTAGCTAATACCTCATTATTAATGATCATTCGGCCAAGTGGGAAAATGTTAGACTTAATTATATTACTTAATATATATATATATATATATATATGATTTCGTATATATGTATATAATATAATATATTATGTCCTTTAATCATTTATCTTAAATAATCAATTACCTATTTAACCCTATCTGGCATTATTTGATGGACGTAATTGCCCTTATTAGATAGACTAGGGTTTCCCCTTGGGTGTATATATATAGAGCTTATTGGAGAGATTAAAGGTGAATCACCATACAATATTCGTGACCTATCTCTCTCTCTTTCTATCTAAATCGTGATCCCTCACGATTATCACCATCATTAGCATACACCCTAAAGGGGAACCAAGGCTACTCACAGGATGGACAACATGACTGCTGCTGATCTCAATCAGATAACTTCAGGTATTATTATTATGTTATCTGTTTATATTAATGTAACAATTCAGGATTCGATCAACACGTAGGCTTATCATCCAGCAAAACCATGTCTAGATCCTTTTCAACACAATAGAGATTCTACTTGCATCTTCCACCAATTGAAATCGGTTCCATTGAACTTCTCAATCTGCATTTTCCCGTCTTCAGCCATAGCAAATGAGAGACAGACAGAATCGAGAAATAGGAAACAAACACGACAATGGTACGAGTCTGAACTTGACGGTTGTTCTACTGAACACTGTCAAAGGGACTCGACCCACTGTTCACGTTCACAAATACAATTCCACAGTTGATAATCATAGTAAAAGAAACAAGATAAACACAACCAAAACCCGATTCTCCTGTCAACAAATACCCAACCGCGCAATCAAAGCCAACATGATAACACCCGAAACTTGAACACCCAAACTTGAAACAACAACCCAATCGCAACCCTAATTAAGAAGAAAAAAAAACGAATGGACATGTCTCTCTTGATGGCAGTTAGAAAAAATATGTTGTAGAGGACGGTTCCCCTATCCGGTTCAATTAGTTGGTGTAACTTGATATTTGTGAATAAAAATAATCCAAAACAATTATTTTTCTTGGTTGAAATGAATAAATGGCAACCGCAATAATTGCTCCTAATACTTGCGTTAAAGAAGCCAACACACGACAAAATAATCCTTGTGTGTAATGATGTCTTCCTTATGTGAAATGACATTAGCAGAATCAATATTAAAGAAAGATTCAATTTCTTTAGTTTTTTTAAAAAGAGTGTAAGTGGAAAACTTAGGTGGCCTTTGGTTTACGACATGTAATGTAATTGGAATTGTAAAGTTTTTCTTTTAAAGTTGTGCTTAAATTGGGTAAGGAAGGAGTTTAAAATACAATGAATTCATTTAATCAATAGAATTTGGGGTGAGGTTATTGTGAGAAGTTTAATTTGGATAAGAATGATAAGAAGGAATCATAGCCATTAGATCTTCAATTAAATGAAGATCTATGGCTTAAAATTTCCCTGGGTAAATTAGAAAGAAAAGTTAAAGAAAATCAAAGATGGAAGGGTATTTTTGACTTTTTATCAAATTCCCCCCATTTTTTAAACCTTCATAACTTTTAGATACGACATTATTTTTTTTTAAAAATTACACCACAAAAACGAGCGTTTTTTATCTTTAAAACGCGTATAGTGTTGCTATATAAAAAAATAAATTTTTTTTACTCTTTCGATTGTATCAAAATGTTCAGATCATTGTGTCATTGTGTCGTTGTGTCATTGTGTCAAAATATTCAGATCATTGTGTCATATTGTATCAAAATGTTCAGATCATTGTGTCATATGATGTTAAAAAACCGAAAGAGTATTTTTTTTAATTTTATATATAGCAGTACAATATATATACTTTTGACACGACGACACAATGACACAATGATCAGAACATTTTGACACAATGACATAATGATGTGTCAGTTCAGATCATTGTTTCATATGATGACAAAAACCGAAAGAGTAATTAATTTTATATATAGCAACACTATATATACTTTTGACACGACGACACAATGACACAATGATCTGAACATTTTGACACAATGTGTCAAAATGTTCAGATTATTGCTTCATATTATGCCAAAAACCGAAAGAGTATTTAATTTTATATATAGCAACACTATATATATTTTTGACACGACGACACAATGACACAATGATCTGAACATTTTGACACAATGACACAATGACCTGTGTCAAAAATCGAAAGAGTAATTTTTTTTTCATTTTTTTATATAGCAACACTATATGGGTTTTAAAGATAAAAAAATGCTCGTTTTTATGGTGTAATTTTTTTTGAAAAATAATATCGTATGTGAAAGTTATGAATGTTTAAAGAAAATGGGGGAAATAGATAAAAAGTCAACAAAAGTGGCTAAGACTAAAATACCCTCCTTCCATTTTTATTAGATCAAAATCCAATGGCTGAAAATCCTTCTTATCCTTCTTACCCAAAACAAACTTCTTATTTGAACCTCTTCCTAGAATTTGAGGCCATAAAATTTTCATTTATTAAAGTGAAGGATTTCTAAAGAATGTTGAAATAGTACTAAATTTAATTGATTACCAATGGGCATTTGTCTCAATGGTATGGGGATGAAGGTTAGAGCTGGGGACCTTGGAGGTCTCAAGTTCAAACCTGACTCAAGGGGGTTTTTCTCAAGTGGTGAGTTTCCTCCTTGATGGTGTTCCTGAGTGAGCCAAGCCTGGAGTGTCAATATCAGTATGGACAGTTGCAATCCCGTCTCAGGAAGGCTCACTCAGGTATTGGAGATTTAGGGAGTAGTCCAAACGCCGTTCAAAAAAAAATTTAATTGATTAAAGAAATTCATTGTGTTTCAACATCCTTCCTTACCCAACTTAGGCACAATTTTAAAAGGAAAACTTTACAATTCTAATTATATTACATTGTGTGAACCAAACGCCCTCTTATTTACCAAAATGAGTGATTTGAAAAATAATTACCAAAATGGGTATTTTCTTAAAAATAACATTTTTCTCGCTCCTAACTTTATCAAAAACAATCCAATTTATAATAGTTAATAAACAAATCAATTTTATTAATATTTTGTTTAAAAACTATACTTGAAACTTATTTTTTAACACCTTTTTTCTTATATAAACATTTAATGTTTTCCGTAAATGTATATTTAAATTTCTTTTAGTTATAATGTTTTTGCTTTTTTCCTTTTCAATTTTTAATTACTTTTAAAATATAAAAATCCCTTTTGAGAAAGAAAAAAAAAGACTCAGTCAATATGTATTAAATATTTTTGTTGTTATAAAAAAATTATTTTTTAGTTGCTATAAATATTATTAGTTCAAAGCAGTATATTATAAAGAGTAAGAAATGAAACTTTAAAAAAAGTCTTAATTTAATAAATATTCATCAAAAAAAATTTATAAATAAACTTTTACTAATACTTGTTTCGAAAAAAAAAATCATCTTTATAATATAATTCTTTAAATTAATAGTATTTGTAGCAACTAAATAATAATTTTATAATAACAACAAAAAGAAGTTGAAATATATATTTACGAAAAACAGTAAATGTTTATATATTTACGAGAAAAACAGCAAATGTTTATATTTAAGGAAAAAAAGTGTTAAAATTTTTAAATATAATAAACAGAAAACGTTTTCAATAGGAAAAAGCAAAAACTTTATAACTAAATAAAAAGAAGTTGAAATATATATTTACGAAAAACAATAAATGTTTATATATTTACGAGAAAAACAGTAAATGTTTATATTTAAGAAAAAAAAAGTGTTCAAAATTTTCAAGTAAAATTTATTTAACAAAATGTTAACAGAATTGATTTGTTTCGTACCTATTTTTAATATGATTATTATTTTATTTTTTTGATAAAGTTTGTTGGAATTTTGGGAGAAAAACTAGTGGAAAATGAGTTTTTTCACTAAGTGTGAAAATGAGTTTTTCACCAACTTTGGACTAAAATAAAATACAGATAACATAGGTTGTTGCCTCTGTATTTAATGAGTTTGTGTAGTACGTTGTGAGGGCTTTCCAACGCATCAAACCACGTCCAAATCCGAGCTCGTATGAATGAGATATCGAAGCTCAAAGTTGAGGTCTCGCAACTTGTGAAGCTGCGAAAATTAGAGAGAAAAATGCTAAGTATAGCATATTAACTCATCCCATATTGGTTGGGGATTGAAACCAAAAGTGGTTTATAAGGTGGGAACCTTACCAACTATTGTTTCCTTTAGTAGGACACATCCCTTGGACCCTAAGGGGGTGCGAACACCCCTAACTCGCACTCGCACACGCACGCGCGCGTGGCGTGGGCGTATGAGGCGCAATGTGGCGCTTTGATGGCGCACTTTGCACTTTGCACTTTGCACTTCGCATCGCCGCTTGAGAGCCGCCTTATTGTTTTTGGGTTCAACCGGAAGGTGTTCCGGTTGAAGTCCAAGCGGACCTGTGTGGTCTGGGCAGAGAGGTTCAAGCGGAAGTGAGTTGAACCGGAAACAGGTTCAAGCGGAACCAGTTCAACCGGACCTGTGTGGTCTGGGCGGAATCGAGTTCCACCTGAACAGTGGTTCCGGTTGAAGTTCAAGCGGAACTGAGTTGAACCGGAAATTCTTCCGGTTGAAGTTGGTACGGACCGGAAGATCAGTTCTTCCGGAAAACAGCTGTAACGCGGAGTCCTCCGGATTAACAGCTGGAAACGCGTTTTTGAGCTAATTAAGGTAATTCCGCGTTAATTAGAAATCAATTTGCATTAAAGACGTTTAATGCAAAGTTTGACTACGAATTAACTTTTGTGTGCTCAACAAGCCAATCCCACCACTATAAATACAACCTCATTAGTTG